>JAUBOD010000263.1:359372-373360 GCA_032353885.1 Nothura maculosa | reverse complement strand
GGTTCGCAACTGAACAGGGCTGCATGTAAGGTATAGGCCAGGTTGAGCTGGGGAAAGAGTGTATCCGTCACAAGTGGCCTTTGATAGGAAGCTGCCTGCCTGTGCCGAGACTGTAGCTGCCTCTGTGGTCTTGAGCCTGATCTATTGAATAACAGAACGAAAAAGAAGCTGATTCTGTGCCCAGTCTCTCTCTCATTTGTGTCATGATTACAAAGAAATTAAGCTTAAGTGATGGTAATTGTTTCAGATGTTGAACTGCAGAATTTGTTTGTTGCTTTAAACAAATTTAATGTAATTTTGATGGCCAAAGTTCTAATGGAGGCTCGTGGCAGTAGGAGAAATGAACCTTCCGGTAAAGGACTTTAGGAGATTCTTTTTTTTCCATATTAACTTCAGTTCACTTTGAAAAGTATGATCCAGCTGTTCAGAGGAAAGCTCATTGTGAATGCTGATTAGAGACAACTTGAAAGCTAATTTGTAGAGTGAACTTCCAGTGTGAAGGTTCAGCAGAGCTCCCTGTTGCTTACATATCGGAAGAATCTCTGTTCCTCCTTCAGGGCAGGAACCTACTGCACTTGCCTTTTTATGAACTTCATGGAGTCTCCTCTCTGCCCATTTGTCCTGGTCCCTTTGAATGGCAGTGCAGCCCTCAGGGGTATTGGCCACTTCTCCCATTTTAATATCATCAGCAAAGTTTGGGAGGGGTTCTCTGACCCCTTCATCCAGGTCATTGACCAAGCTGAACAAATCTGGAGCAAGTACTGAGCCCTGGGAGACACCACGAGCTGCTGGCCTCCAGTGAGACCTTGCACCACTGTATCATAACCCTGTGAGTCCTCAACATTCAGTCATTATACTGGATCCTACTTAACACAGTGACACTTCAGAATCTTTAATCTTTCATAAACTGTAGAGTCCTATTATTCACTGTTTTGGATATAGATCTGTGCTAAGAGCAAATGATGAGTAGTTCTTGCTAAAGAAAAGAAGCTGGTACAAATTGCTTTGAACTCTTGTTGCTACAGTAGAGCATTTTGGAGATAATTAGCTTTTCTTTGAACATAATTTATTTCCTCTTTCATGGTCTGGAATAGATGCCAGGTACTAATAATCTATTTAAAACTTTTCTTTAGTGGTAGAATGTAACAGGCAAATGGAGAGATAGAAACTGAAATGCATTAGTATGTATGGTTGCTTTCTTCATCATTCTTAATATACATAAAATTGTGTCTAGTACATTGATTCTCAGTTATTCTTATTTGGAAATGTTTCCTCCTAAATCAAACACTCACAATCACATTAATTAATTAAGAGTAATGAAAATATGAGGAAATTTAGCAGCCAGTAATTTTTGCCACAGATATTTACTTGATATAATATAGAGGCATTCTGATATATTCTAGACAGGGGAAAAGAGATATATATTGTCTTTTATAAGAAGTACTTCCCCCACAAAAATCTGGCCCAGAGTTATACAGAAAAGAGCTCAAGAGGAGCATTTGAGGGCAGAGTACTCACCAAGCCTCACTGAACCTTGTTAAAATTTAGATTATCACAGGTCAGTGGACATAGATTTAATTTTCTAAATCAGAGCAACAGAATAGTAAAAATAAATAATACAGAATATATCTCTTTAACTATCACCACAATTTGCCTTTTCCTTCTTGCTTGTGTGTATTTTTTTTCAAGTTGCCCTTTTATTTTAAAGAACTAATGGAAAACCTCTAGTTTCCCTTACTCTGCTAAGATGGCTTAGGTGCCTGATCTACACATACTTCCCCTTTTGCTACCCTGAAAGACCCTTTCTGCAGCTCTTCTTCTGCATTCTATATTTAGGCAATAATATATTTGGAGCATTTATGCTTCTCTACTCATCATTCTTCAGTATTGCAGCTTCATTTTTCAAACTGCTCTTTGCAGTTTGAACTGTAACAGGTGAAGCCTGGATACCATCTTGGCTAGTTGTGAGAATTAATGACATAGCCTTCTTCTCCATGAAGGACTCAGCAGGTCCCGGTTGTACCTTGCTTAGATTAAGCTTTCAAATGAATGACATTGTAGATGTACCTGTTCACATAATCACGAACAAGGTTTTGAAGTTCTATGCTTGCAGAGCATCATCACTGCATTACCTTGAGTGTTGTTAGATGAGATATAAGTACAGTTCTGATTGTAAAGTTATGCATGCCATCATGGATGCAGAAAATTAAAGGTATGTTCAAGAGACTGGTTACATACAGAAGTCATTTTCTAAGAAATTATCACCAGCATTCCTTTTCTCTTCCCTGATTGCTTCATGTTTCCCCATTAAATTAGGAATAGAAACAAACAAACAAATGAATTATTCTTATATGGTCAGAGAAATTTCAGTTAGACACATGCTACCAATGGTAACTTACATTTGATGCTCAAGGTGATTTTGTATTTGAAGAATATGCAAACTTTAAGTGAAAAGACTTTAAGAGAAAAGAAGATAGATTGATTAACAATTTGACTGAGTTTCCTTTCAAACATTTTCAAAAACATTTTTTTGGCTAAAAATTCCCTGAATTTGCAATAAAGCGTGAATTATTTTTTTTGAGCCTTGTGCTGCTAACAAAAAAAAAAAGCCTCACAAAAATATTGGCAAAGCATTTTCCTATGGAAAATTAATCTGCAGAAAGCAACATTCCATTTATCCTTATATTACTGTCTATGAAAAATTGAAGATATGGAAAGTTAAATGAAGACTGAAGTACCTATTTGTTCAGACCAAAACCACTTTGTCAGCTGTAGCATGAAGTCAAGGAAGAGTAATTAAACATGGAGTGAAAGAAAACTTGAGCTTTGTAAACAAGCTCTTGAACATAAATCATCCATCTTATTCATCTAGGTGTGTTTGCTGACACACCGCTGCAACACTAAATAAATTAATAGTGCATTTGACTTTTGTAAAATTCTTTTCTCATACTGACGTTGCTGTATCCCCTCAGAAAATAAATCCTTCCCAAATTTTGCACTCAAGCACTCAGTTTATTGCCTTTTATTATCTGTCACAGGATTCATAAATTAAAAGAAAAAAATAGATATTAGACAGAATTTAAACTAACTAAATTATTTAATAAACAAATGTCAAGTGGAAATGTATAATTTATTTTAGATGGATGTGATGGAACTTTAAGGACATGGTGATAATCAGTCAAAAAACTTTCTTTCCTTATAACTGTCTTTTAAACTACCAAATCACAGTCATCTAAACTAGAAGTAGAATGGGAATAATACAAATTCTTCTTTAAAGACTCATAATACCAAATTTGAGCCTTTTCAGCACCTACTGATTTCTCTTTCAGTTAACCAGTTAGTTAACAAGTTGAACAGTTAACCTTCATTTGAAGGCTCAAAGAGCATGCACTGGAGATATTCAGTTCACTATCCATCTGTCCTTACCTAGTTTGCCATCCAGAATAGGTGAGGAGCAGATTTGTTGAAAGCGTCTGGACAGTAAAAAGAACACAAAAATAGGTGGCAATAGTATAACATGGGTTAACATAGAAGGTGAAGGTTCATTGAGCAAGCAACAAACTAAATGAATAATATACTACGGAGAGAAACCTAAAACATTCAATGATTCTTTTGCTTGGATTGTCACAAACAGACTCAGATTGTGACCAAATGCTTTATTATTAACTAGTGTTAATAGCATAGAGTAGGAACCTCAGCCAGAAAAGTACAGAATACAATAAAAATGTGAAGCTGAATTAGGTTGCTTAAATTATGAAACATAATAATGTTGAACTCAAGAATAGATGAAGAGAAAGCTAAAGTAGATATTTTAAGTATTAATTATAATCTTCAAGAATTCATGGGGAAAAAAAGGCAAAGTCAAGTATAATATGTGAGTAAAAAGAGGGAAAACATAGAGTAGAAAAAGAGGGGAAACACAACAAGAGAATACAGAGTAGTCTAACTTCATTACATGGATACACATTGAAATTGTTAAATATCACCACCTAACACTTTTAAAAATCATTTTGATGACAGAGTTTAGACCAATTTTAGAATCAGCAAATGACAGGAATCTGGTAAGGGGTACGACCAGAACACAGAAACAACCTTATAAAGTTTGGGAACTGGTGCAGATCTGACATTCATTATAAACAAATTCAGAATGCACCAATTAGGAAAGAGAAAGAAAACACAGACATGAAAATTAGAAATAACTGGATACACAGAAAAGTTGCCATTATACAGAGTCAACCTAAAACTGAAAATTAACTTGTAATCCGTTGCTTTGCAAAAATGTAAACTTTATTCTAACATGATACAACTGAAACACAGCAGACAAGTTTGGACATTTTTGTTTTAGTGAGGTTCCTTAAAATGTCCTGAGTTTTTTAAATCCAAAGGGTCCCATGTTGCTAGGATAGCGACCACATCAAATGGCTGAGAAAAAATATTTTATGAGAATCTTACTACTCAGTTATTATGCATGAAATCTTTACTATGTTGGTTCTAGCTAAATTAGTGATTTTCTGAGTAACAACAAACCTATTCTATCCTTTCTGCCTCATAGAAATTTTCTCTTTCAATCCTCTCTTGCATTTCCTCCATTTCTTAAGTGATGTAGTTTAGACTTCCTCCTTCTTCCACAACATTGTCTGTGGAAGCTCTTCCTAGATTAGCTATTCTCCAAGGGCAGAAGCATCCCCTCCTCCTCCTATAGCGTCCCCCCTAACCACAATTTCTTCTAAAAGAAGTAACTGTTCACCATCTTACCAAATGTATCATACATAAAACATCGGTTGATCTTTTTGCTTCAGTCAACACTAGCAATGCAATGCATTGTGTCACCTGTAGAAAACCATCTATTTTTGTTGAGCTTTTAGGCATTTCTAGATAGATTAGAGGAGGTCTGAAAAGAACTGTAAAAATGATACGAGGTTTAGAAAACATGATCATTAGAGAAACTCTGATAAACTGTTTTTATGGAGAGCAAAAGTTAGGCAACGGGTACCACATATTTAAAAAAATTATCTCCATGCTTAAAAAGAAAAAATAAGACTTTTTATTCAAAAGGTTGGTAAGGAGCCAAGCAATCTAGGAATGTTTCATAGCCTCTCAATAATACACTTGAGGAGAATCTGGATAAATATCTGTTTTCAATGTCCCAGTTAAATTAAATCTTTCCCGAATCTGTGGACAGATTATATGATCTTTTTGACACTCTTCAGCTCTACACTTTTATGTTTCCATGCATGGGAGGAAGACTACCATATTCCGTGCCACCAATCAGAGGCCTTCATCTTTCATTTTCGTGTGAACACAGTCAGCATTTTTTATCCTAAGAAACAATCTTTTTCATTCTACAATGCAAAATGAGGCATTAGCACTTCTTTAAAGTACAGTTGCCAGGACTCACAGATCAGTTATCATAAAATGTATATTGGCTTAATTTAGCTGGTGTTCTAAACTACACAGTAATTTCCTCTGCAGGTTTATAATGATGTTCTCTGACATCAGAAAATGAGTTAGTAAGTATGTGACGAGGATGAACTATGCAAGTAGCCTCTCTAGAGGAGCCTTTCCTCCCAGCACCTGATTCTGGTAAAACAGCACAAATTCTCATGTGCCTTGGAGATTTGGAGAGGGATGCTTTGCAAGACTGCTTAATCATTCATACAGGTGCAGTTCCATGGAAGGATATGTGCACTGTCATCTGACAGGAGGAACTGGGAAAACAGGAGCTAAAGTTGCTAGAGAAGGAAAAAGTTTTATTTTAATTAAGGAGCAATCTGTGATAAGCAAGAAAGCAAGATGAAGGCTGAAGCCCTTTAACTTTTTATGGGAATGAAAACTCTGCATTTCATTTACATTAGATTGCTATTTTCTGCATTTTTGCATATGATCCAAATTTTGACAGCTCCCTGTTCCAAAAGGGTTGAAAATGAAGAAGGCTGAGAAGAATATCATCTGAAATCCATCCTAGGATCCCCTGACAATTTTTATTAACAATTTCCCCTTGTTTCTTTGTTGTCACCCTTTGGAGAAGGCTGAAATATTTCAATTAAGTCTTCTGCAGAAAAAAAATATTTATTTTGGTCACCTTTTCAAGTGGAAGATTTCCAAGACCCAAAGTAACACTTTCTGGTCTTTTCTGGGTACAGGAGAAAATTTTGAATCAAAAAGATCATAGTTGCAACAGGCACAATTCTTTTTTATGAAAGTATTTGAAAAAGTTCCTCTCTATCCATTAGAAGAGAAAAAGAGCTTCCATATGAGCAAGAGTTCATTTATTTTGCATTCCAATTATATTAATAAACTTTTCAAGACATGGACTTTTGTTACTTGGTATGATAGCTTGTAGCATAGGCCAAGATTTTGAGAAAGGCTCCAGGTCACCATCATGGAGATAAAAAAGGAATTTTGTAAAAGCTAAGCAAATTGAGATATCTTTTGCCTTCTTTATTTGCCAGAGATCCTGGAACGTTCATGTGCCAGTAAGAAGGCAGCAAGGTCAGAGATCTCTTGGGAATTTTGCTATATGCAGTTATTAGATCCAGTTTCTTCTGAGATTATCTGCAGAATGATACATGCCCAAAACAAGAGTGGTCCACTAAACCCCAATGAAGACACAAGAAACAGTGGATTTAAGAGAGAATATCATGTCAATAAACATCACTACTCTGAGGAAGTCCGTCTTTTTATCATTTGAAAATTGCATACTGGATCATAGTCTTGGTCCTCTGGGATCTATCATTCAGCAAATGAGAAATGAGTTCACATAGTATTGCAATCAATTGCTGCAGAATACAGAGGATATAGTGACTTGTGCCATGACCCAGAACTGATGAGGAAAGAGAAATGTCTTCCTTTTTCCATAGTCACATTTGAGGAATACACTGCAGATATGCCGTTCTTCTGCTTAGAAGTCTTATCTGTCTCATAAATGCACACAATCTCTCTTCATTCTCTTGGAAACTTGATACCTTACTCTTCCACAAGGTCAAATAGAGTCAGCTGCTGAACCTTGACTATACCTAGGAGGGCACAGACTAAGTTGTCCTGGAAAAGAAAAGGAAGTTATTTAATTTCATCATTTTTTCATCATCATGCACATTTCAAAATGACCTTTGGAAAGAAATATTCTACCCATTCTACTGAAGTCTCTTAGATTTCAAAACATATTTAAAATTCCCATACTAGAGATTCTGTGCTACATACAATGGATCAACAAACTCAGCCTTTTATAGGAGTTTTGGTTGGCAGTGAAATTGAGTCTAAAGATATATATGTGTGGAGTAAGGCTATGTAGAGAGACAGTTGATTCTTCCTCGCAATCAATTTTACAGAATCTCACCAAGAAGTATTTCAGAGACAGTGCACAAGCATTATAATGATGTGAGTGTAGTATAGATTCCTATTATCATTTTCTCCATTAGACAAGGAATCGTCTCTTGGCATTGATAGACATGCACATAAGTCATGTTTTGTAAGAATTTTAGATTGTGAGTCAAAATAGTAATCTCATCGTTTTCATTCAGGTACTAATTTCCATTTTCTAGTGTGCTTTTTCATTTCATTATCACTCTGTGCATTTTCCTTTTATACACAGTGCTTACTTCACTTTTTCCTTTCACTACCAGCCAGGTTTAGGAAGGGGTTGCATTAATTATTTTTGGCACTGGAGGTACGGAAATTAGCACCTAATAGAAGGAATACTACAATGATCATACACGCATTACAGAATTCTTAAACGAATCTCGCTTCATTGTGATTGCAAAGATTTAAAGCAGACATCACAGTTTTTAGTCATTTTGCTCTGTGTCCTGTATTGCCTTTGCCAAATGACAACCTTGAAAGTGTGGATTTTTTAAAACCATTTTGAGCTTTTTGCTTATATTGTTGTTAGAAGACATCAGCAACAATGAACTTTCCTTCTAATGTCTGATAGCTGTAAAAAATGGCAAAATGCTCTAAAAGCAGTATCATTGCTTTAAGATAACCCCATATCAAGTGTCAAGGGAGTCAAGACTAGCTGACTATGTGGCTCTGTAATTTCTAAGAGAAGCATAAGATGCAGATGATCTCAGCCTCAAGGATGCACTGTATTTAGGAGTGGACATTGCTTATTTTACCTGTCTGATGTGTTGTATCTGGGCCTTGCTTTTACAGCTGCAGAACTGATGTTGCCATTCTTACAAACAAGTGCATTCTGCTTTGAGAACATGGAATGCATTATACATAAATAAACCTTTTGTTTTGCTTTTCAGAAACAAGAATAAATAATTAAAAAACAAACAAGTGCAACTGTCCTGCTGTCATTATTATCACACTTTGTGCTGCAATTCAGACAAGCACAAGCACATCAAACAGTTCTGCAGGGCAGATTAGCTTAAAAAGGGAGTTTTGAAGATAGAGCCTCAATCCTGTCAAATATGTAGTCAGTCCTCTGAATAGCCCCCAAAATATCAAGCAATATGTATTTTAAATTAAATGCATTTAAATTCTCTCTGCTGAGCTGGGATACCTTCTCTCTTCTAGCTTATATAGCGGTAACTTTTGTCTCTCACTGCTCACCCTTTTGCTATTCACTTGTGTGGCCTTTACAGTTGGTCTTGACATGCACAGTCAATCTTTGTGCTGAGATCTCTCTTAGTGCCAGGACTAGGCCTGGATGTCAATTGTGAAGGACTAGGAGAGGGTATTTACAAACTGGCAACTCCTCAGACATTGTATACTACTGAAACTAGAATACCATAATTTCTTTTCAATATCCAACAGTCTGAAATTCTGTTCTCTTGTGGCTTATAAATGCTTATAATATTTTCTGTCTCAGTCCTATGAGAAAAAGACTTGTAGTTTTTAGACCTCTTGAAGCAGAAAGGAGGTCTCCTTTTCAGAAGAGGTCTCCTTTGCTATGTTTTCGCACCATTAGAAGATGCTCATAATAAAGCATTCTGGAATAATTCTGACATATCGCACTTGGTTGTCAGGGACATTGTGAAATCATTATATGTTTAGAGAAAATAGCAGGATATTTTCAATCATTTCTCACTGGAAATACAGAAAAACCTTCAGGGAATATATAAGCAGATGGTGTGTGAAGAACTTATTGTTTTCTTATGTAAGGACAAACAAATACTAGGCATTAATAATTACAATTGATATGTAGGCAATCTCATCCCAAGGAACTATTAACCAAAACAAACAAGCAAAAACCTCTAAACACAGAGTACTTTGCAGTCTGTTTTTCTTCTGCTTTTTCTATTTCTAAAACTACCTTGCTGGGAATCTTACTAACTTGGGCTCAGGTGCTCAGTTGGCAAAAAGTCTCAAAAAGTCATTTAAGTAAATAGATTGATAACAATTTACCCGTTCTACAAGTTTGTTTTCTAGTAATTTGTAGAGAAAAACTCAGATGAAAGCATTGTTCTGCCAAAGATCTACTTACCCATCCAGTTATAGCACTTGCCTACTTAATTATACCTACATTCTACTTTTGTATGGCCTTCCAAATTCTCACTTGGCCATGTCTCACTTTATCTGACAATAAAATATGTTCTTTAAAATATATCTGAAGTAATTTGATTAGAGTCCATAGTTTGTCTAATAAACACCAATTAACTTAAATGACTATAGTATCATCTTGATGCACAGGAAGTGCACAGTTATTATTTGCTGATGGTTTTGTGTCCGCATTGGGGAATAGCATCTTGCTAAATTAGAAGATCACAGCATAATAAATTTGTATTTGCATAATGACAGGCACTTCCATCGTAACCATTAAAGCAATCAAAGCATGAGTAAGAAAGAATTCCTTTTCAGAACAACAGAAAAAGTTAAGCTAAATTTGAAAATGCTTTGTATAATGAATGTAATGAATTATTCTTTCAATAAAGTATTTTCACAGCAGCAAAACTGACATTGAAGTCTAATGAACCTGCTAAAACTAAAAAAACACACAGTGTTAAATTCTGCTCTTGAGGACAGTGTTGTGAATCTCCTGCAATCCCATCAACTTCAATAATTAACTGAATTCCTTTATACTTACTGTCAGTGCAGCTGAGAAGACAGGCTAGTCTTCTATACAGCCTAGTCTTTGATACAACAAAGTGCTTACGTGGTACTCAGCTGCTGAGGGAGAATTTTCAGTGTAAAAATGAAAATGAATTCAGAATTGCAGTGTAAACAACGCAGTGCAAATACTGACCTGCAATCTTCGTACAGGAAAGATGCAGAACAGAAAGCCTTCTTGGCAATGAATGCCCTGGAGTGGGACTCAGGAGATGAGATTTGCCTAAAGTTTTCTTCAGAATTGTCTTTTCTCTCTCTGGCTTATTTTTCCACTTGTGTTGTAAAACAAGTTTTTTCTTTTATTCCAGTTGCATTTGTGGAATAGCTTTTGAGATTCTGTCTTATTCAATAGTGACTCACATAACAGATGAAGTTAAAAATTTCTATTGGTGTAAAGGATAGCAAGATAGTGAAAAGGATGCAATCTCTTTACTGGATGCAAAATTCCGGTAGTCTGACTTTCCTGATATGTATTATCCTGCAAAATGGAGACTTAAACTCACCTAGTTTATCTCTTGCAATGTTAACACAAGAAATAAATTATTAGAAGAAAACATAAAACATAAAAGGAGAAGGCAGAAATAATAAATTGAGTAGAGCTCAAAGTAAACAAATCAGACACCGAAATGCAAGTACAACAGAACTGAGAGCCTCCTCCCTTCAGGATGATGCCCCACACTGAACTCTTAAACAAATGTGCCTGCAAAGCAAGTCGCAAAAAACAATGCATGACACAAGGAATGCTAAGTAGTACCTTTCTTTGAAGAAAAGAGCTTTAGAACTCTCAGGAGCTTACAAAATGCTAACAGAATTTGGAAGTTAACCCTGAGCTTCACAGACAACACAATTCACAGACTCACAGAACTGCAACAGGGCAGCAGGGATCCCTGAAAATGATTTTGTCCAATCACCCCTATTTACTGCAGGACAAACTATGGTGCTATGGTGCAGAGGCTGCCTATTAGATACAAAACTTTGCAAGCTAGTTGTTGATAATGTCAATGACAAGAAGAAAAATTAGAACAGTGACAATACATGGTGCAAACCAATCTAAGAGTGCAAGTGTGGGTGTTTCAAGTCTGGGTCTTGTCTTATTTGAAAGTGAAATATGCTTAGAGTATTTGAATGTGGGAAGATTAATTAGCACCTCTGTTTCAAAATGAGAAGTAGAAACTTATCACAAGGAAAAAGAAAAGTGACATTGCTGACAGCTAGAAAGAGAGGTTTTTCAGATTGAAAATATTGCAGAAGAGAAACAAATGAATCAATTTCTCTAATCTACAGGCAAGAAAAGTGGTATTTGACTGGGGCTGTTTTTTAAACTTAATCTCAAAAACACGTGTTCTTAATTGTCAAGTGACAGCAAGCTAAGATATTGAGTTTTTTTCAGGAGACTGCTGATTTAATCATGGTTCAAGCTTTCTCTCTTTCCAGGTTCCAGCTATTATTATCAGTTATAGCAGGCAAACAAGAAAAATAAGAAAAAGAAAAGAAAAATTCGAGTGCATATTAAAGCCATTTCAGTCTAGTGTATGTTAGTAAGAGACTGGCATCTGTTTAGATGCCTTAAACATTTCAAGACATTTCTTGATGTTGTTTGAATATAGCGCAGGAAATAGGAGCTTCCTTTTCCCTATTATCCTCCTTCCTATTCCCTAATATCCTCTGCTCTTAGAGGAAATTCTTCTTTGATGTTCATATAGGATCACTCACAGATGCTTCTTTTATTTTTTATAAAGTGGTCTGAAGATATTAATAGTTGATATCATCTTCGTTTCCTATCAAAGTATCTTAATATAATTTAGCAAGATGACTTCAAAAAGCAGGAAGCTGTTAGTGGAATAGCTGTCTTAATGGCAATTGAAGAAAACAAGGTAGTCACCAAAACATGTCTTATAATACAAATAGTTATATTCGAACCCTCAAAACCCCCTGCTGTCTCTGCAAGTGATTCTCTGTCTTGCTTCTGGTACTGAAGTGACACTGAAATGCACTGAAGTGCCTTTAAAAGAATGTGTGCACTGTTTATTCTAGACAGAAAAGAAAAAATATCCCAATTTATCAAGGGAATTATCTGCTTATGTAAATAATAATAATAATAATAATTGTAACTGTAATGATGAAAGGTGTAAACAATTTTTTGTTACAAGAATACTCCATCCAGGAACATTTTCATAGGAACACTTCTGCATTTCTGTTTATCTCCTATCTGGATTCCTATATTGTCTTTTCCTCTGAGTTTACAAGGAAGAACACTATTCTTTACATAAATATGTTAGCAGAAAAGTCTGCTCTTGCAAAGGAGCTAGTTCTCATATATTATCAAACTCCTTTCTAAAGGGATTCATTTTTGTTTTACTGACATTTTCTACATAAATGAATGGATTCTGAGTTTTCAATAGCATACAAAAAACCCTAGAATCTCAAATTATTTTCCAATAAATATTATTTCACATTTCTCTACTGAGAAGAAAAATTCATGAAATGACTTCTTGTATAAGTACTGTACACAGAGATTCCCTGATTTCCATGTCATATTTTTTCAGAACCAATACAGATTTTCAGAAAATACATTGGCAATTTAGCTTTGTCAAAGTCAACCTGCCTTCTATCAGCCTCTTACATCTTCAACAACCATAATCATTTCTGAAACTGAATGTGTTTTCTGATATCTTGGTATTGCTGATGTTGAATAATGTAAATAAAGTCAACTTGATTCCCTTGAATTCAATTTAATCTGAAAGCATAAAGTAATAAAACCATTATTTTGATGGAAATGAGCAAATATGACTGAAGTTGTCAGGGGAAAGCACATCATGCTCATACACAAATGCGACATAAGAACAAAATGCAGTATTTCATACCAGCTCTGCTTTCTTCACATCAGCGCTTTGCTTCAGTAACACTCCAGTAACACTGGAAGAGACAGGCAAGGAAGAAGAACTAAAAGGCTTGAAATGTGTAGAGAGAAATGGATGCTTACCAGCCATATGGTCCAAGAGGGCCTTAGAATCGGTGCTCTTAAAGAGGCCTGCCCCCAAGGGCTACCTCATAATTCTTGTATTCACTAAAAGTTGTCCACAGTGTGAACTTTTAAGCACATCTGTGCAGCTCTTTCTAAGATTTAGCTGGAAGGTTGAATTTCAGCAACTGGATGAAAATGGAATCTAATAAAATCTGTGAAAAATGTTCAAGATAAAAATATGCAGTGAGTCCTGAAACCACAATTCCTGCAGCATAAAGGCCCGTAACATTTTGAGGTGAAATTTGAGTTTAGGATGTCCATTTCTCAGATTAGGTATTATCCTATATAAGCATCATGCAAAAATATACTTCTCCAGATGCAGATGTAGTCTAATTTAGGAATTTATCAGTGTTGAGTAATATTTTTAAGCAAGGCAAAATGATACCTCTGATATCACAGACATTAAAGTAGGTCATAATGTTTTTCATTGTCTCTTTTATATTCTGTAGATATTTTAGAGAATTCTGAAGACTCAGTACAACTCTGAGAAGTAAAAAGAATGCTATGCCATATAGAAAGACAGAAGACTAATTAGGCTCATTTTTGAAGGGATATGAACATGAGCTATGATTGTATGATGAATTTTTCTGCTTGAATTAAAACGAACATTTGATTTTGATTTCTCTTTCTTGGCAGGAGAGAAACGTTAATGCCTGTGACAAGCAAAAAAGGACATTCTCTAAATACATGAACATACATGTTCATTCAGAGTAGTTATGCTGACATAGAAAAATCCTTCTCATAAGACATACATTTTTACTGTTTTTAACTAATTTTTAAAATATTAGTTTTCGTAATTAGTTAATATTAGATAATGTCATTGTTTCTAAAGAAGTCACAGAATCACAGAATCACAGAATCTATAAGGTTGGAAGGGACCTCTAGAGATCATCTAGTCCAACCTTCCCGC
>JAUBOD010000263.1:321412-345068 GCA_032353885.1 Nothura maculosa | reverse complement strand
ACAGAGCAGTGGAACAGGCTGCCCACGGAGGTTGTGGAGTCTCCTTCTCTGGAGGTCTCCAAACCCGCCTGGATGCCGCCCTGTGCCACCTGCTCTAGGTGACTGCTGGAGCGGGAAGGTTGGACCAGATGATCTCTAGAGGTCCCTTCCAACCTGGAAGATTCTGTGATTCTGTGATTCTAAGAAGAGCAGTTTTCTACATGAAGTAACATTCACTGTTCCAATTTTGCATAATTAATTTTCTTGCATTTTTTAAAATCTACACTGCCAATTATATTATAGACAAAGACTATGTAAATTTACACGAAGGCTTAAAATTTGTACATTTTCCTGCATTTTATTGTTCTTTTACTCTTTTGCTGCAAGCAAAGCAAAAGCAAGCAAGTTTCAAACCAACAAAATAATTTTTTTCCATTCCAATATCATTAAAAATAAAAACAGAAGTCAAAGAGAGTATTATTAAAAATGTTCAAAAAACAATCCTCACTTTCTACTGAAAGAGTGGGGTCTATGCAACCAGGAGGTATTTTATGACTCATAAAGGTCTAAGTATTTGTTTATTTGAAAGATCGACTGTTTGTAACACTGCTGCAATGGACAATAGTGTAAAGAAACACACACAGTGAGACAATAATTGACATGAAATGTCTGTGAAACATTTCTATAACTTACTACCTTATTTTGGTGAAAAATGTCCAATTACGTATTTGAATAGATGTAGCTTCCTTATAGAATCTAAATTAGTGCTGAAGTTTATATTTTGCTTCTGTTCACTGTTCTAGACCATTTGGAGACATATGAGCTTCATATGTCCATATGGTGACATATTGAGCTTCTCTGTGCATGTGGATGCCACTAGTGTTTTCTTCCAAGACTTTCAATGCTGTTGCTTCCCAGTGCCTTATGGCATAAGAAATATTTATGCCAGTTCACTGAAGTTCCCTGGAAACAGTCAAAATTTCTATCCTCTCTTCATAGAAACACTAGATTCTTGAATTAGAGAAAAGTCATTTCTGCTGCATAGTCTTAGTGGTTACTTTCTAAATTCAAAACATTATGTGAGGACATCTTCAAAAAAATCCACTTAGGTAATTGGAGAGAAAGGAGAAGTAAAAGCCCTAAGAATCTGGGAAATTGATTACTTTTATTTTTTCAGGGCTTTATTTAAATATTTTTACTATTAGGAATTTCATATGCTGAAGAAAAAATCAACTATTCCACACAGAAAACTACAGTTTGGCAATCTGCAGCCCGTTAGTTAATTGAAGAACAGAAAATAATTCTGACAGTCAACACATATCAGAGTTTGGAGACAAAAGAATCAGTTGAACCCAGGCATATGTAGAAGTTTTACTGAAGTTAACTGACTGCAAAATGAAACTGAAAGTGCTTTCTATTCTTTTCTTCGATTATATTTGCATATCATTTTATCTATAATAGTTACTGCTAATACGTTCACATTCATTTCTAAAACTCATATGTGGAAATGGGTATGTTGAACAGAGTATTTTTATGTTTGCACAACAGAATTAAAGATGGCATTTCTGAAACAGAGAAAATGAGATTTTCTTATAGTCATAAAAGCAAGAACAGTGACTGACTCTGAACTGAAAAGTAGTTTATTTTAGATGCCATGTATGTTTTTTGCTTTATTTTATTTTGATTTTGCTCATTTCTACCATCTCAGAGCCTGACATTAGCAAGTAACATACAGATCTTTCTCTCTGGCTGTATAAGAACTTTGATCTGTGATTTTCTAACAGTGTCTGGTGCCAAAAATGATTTGGTATATTGCAATCTTTCTTCAGTCTTCTTTGACCTCTGAGGTCCCTTCCAACCTTAACCATTCTATGATCTATGGTTCAGAACGAGTGTCAATAAAACATATCCTCTACTATGTATTTTATTATGGGACTACAGAATCACACAACAGATAGGGATTTCCTATGTTTCAGTTTGTGTCCTCCATCTTTTGTCCTGTCTTTGGGCAACACCAAGGCTCTTTTTTCCAGGCTAAAAAAATCCCAGCCTCCTCATATGATATGATGCTCCACTTCCTTAATAGTTTTTGTGGCCTTTACTCCCCTTTGTTGAGTTTGTTCCAGTAGTTCCATGCTCCTCTTGTACTCAGGAGCTCAGCATTAGCCATGGCACTCAAGATATGGCCTCACCAAGGATCACCTCCCTTGACCTGCTGGCAATATGTTGACTAAAGCAGCTTAGGATGCAGTTGTCCTTCTCTGCCGTAAAAGCGTCTTGTTTGCTAATATTCAACTTGTTTTCTACAAACCACTTGTTTTCTACCAGTCCTTTCTGCAAAGGTACTCTCCAACGGGTCAGCCCTCAGTGTGCACTGGTAGGAGATTTCTCCAGCCTATCAAGGTCCCAATAAATAACAATAGAGTTGTCTGCTCTAACTACTACTCCCCGTTTTGCATTGTTTATAAAGTTGTTGAGTATGCTTCGGTGCCATCAAGCAAGTTGACCCCAGTATCAACATCTGTGGGAGACCACTGGTGACTGGTCTCACATAGATCATGTCTCTGAGCCCATCTGCTCAGCCAATTTTCAATACACTTCACTGACTGTTCATCAAGCGCATACTTCACTTGTCTTTGAGAATTCAATTTGAGAGTGCCTATAGTCTTTCTAAAGTCATACTGCAAATAAAATTTTGCTATGTTTCTTTAAAACTCATTCTAAAAATACCTTTTGTCTTTATTATATTACCCTCACTCCTTGGTTTTTGCGGTCTGAAACTCAAAAACTGTAAATTTTGTAATTAATAAAAATGAATTAGTAGATAATAATATAAGTTTAAAGTAAAACTGCTAAAATATGTCCTACATTATTTAGATTTCAACTTATTTCTCAGTGATAGCTGCACTCTGTTGCATACACAAACACACTAAGACCCTTGCTGCCTGTCAAGACTATGTGTCTTAAACTTTAAGTAATTTAAATATTCACTCTGACCATTTCTGATGGTATTTCAGTACCCAGATGGGTATGATATTTAATTACTGAAAAATTCCTTTGATATTGTTAAGCTTCATGCAAAGGAAACAATTATAACTGGAAAAGAAATAGCCTGTAAACTTTTCCTTTTTTTTTTTCATGTCCTTTACAACGGTAAAATTTGTTTGGATTTCATTCTACTAAGAGTATATTTTTGTTCAGATGAACTTCATTGCAATTCAGCAAAACAAGTGAGTTCATGGATGACGTTTAGCATGTGCTTGAGACCCGTTTCTTCTTCAAACATCCTCAAAATCAAAGATTTATGTGAATATGAATAGAGTACTAATTTATTGAGGGCCATACTTTCATTAGACAAAAGTGACTTCAAATCAGTCAAGAACATATCTGGAAATGGCCTCTATATTCATGAAAATTGGTCTTCAGGGAGATATTATACAATACACACACATGCACATACAGGGACAGATATATATTTGAGCATATCAACATATGTAAAATAGGAAATAAGTATTTATACAGATCCAGGGCAGAAAATGAATCTAATTATATACCTATGAGTTTCTTTTTCTTTACTATTCTAGTAGCTATTTTGACAAGAAGCGTGAAGTAAAGAGCAGTGAAAGCTACAGTACGAGAAAATGGCTGCTTCGCCATTGCTGACTTTTTTTTTCAGACATTAGCTATGGAATATTGGGAATTTCTTTCTCCTAGCACATTATAACAGCTCAGCTGTTGAGCCTGTTTGCTTCTTTCTTATTCTTTTTTTTTCTTCTTAACTCAATCTGCTCCCATCTGTGACTCATTGATTTTAATATATGTTAAAATATGGGTGTTGCAGTAACCTCAGTGACCTGGCAAAACAGTTTGTCAATGTCAAAAGCAAAGAAGAGACTCATGAAAGAAGCAAGATACAATCTGAACTCATTTATTTATCCAAACAATCAGTTAGAACTGGACAATGAGATCTTTATCAGGGATGCAATAAATCAGCGACTATTAATCTGATGGAAATGTTCAACTTGGAGTGGTTACAAGTACCTTTCACTGTCCACACTTTAGGGTTTGCTCATTGCTTTACTTTTTCTAGTTAAATTAAAAAGGTGCCCAGTAAAATTATGACAGAATCAGAAAGTAAAAAGGACAAAAATCACCATTATATTTCAACCAAGCATCATATTTGAATTGAGCAAACATATATGACTGAATAAGTCCTTGTTTTAGTTTTCATGCACAACTCCGATAAGCACAAGTAATTAGCAATGTGAAAAAAAAATAGAAAAAGAACACTTTTTGGGAAAATAATGTTCCAAATTACCAATTTAAACTGAAAGCCTAGTCCTGTCTCCCTTTCCTACTACCTTGCCCCTGCAAAGTATCAGAGCGTAGTATAAATGAGCTAGAAAGTTTGAATTTTTCTTATATTTTGAGATTTGACTTCTTCCCTTCAGCTTCCAGGTAAACCATATCTTCCTTGGCCTATTTCCCTCTCCTATTATTTTGTTTCAGTAAAATGACAAGGAACTGCTGATGCACAAGGCAGGATCTTGTCTATTTGACTCTAAGATAAGCAAAGAAGTGGTTCTTTCTGTCAGATGTAGTTTCCTCATTTTAGCATAAATGCATTTCAAATGGAGTTCAAAGCAAATCCAAAGAGAGTGTCTTGCATGATTTCCTATGTGTTAGCTAACAACTATTTGGTTGATAGAAACAGCATTTCAATACTCTCTTAGTAATTATCAGAGTTAAAGTAATGTTGTCATCCTAAGTCTGAAAACTTGTGAGAAATGCTCAGAACTATGGTGTGGAATTTCTGTCCACTTTCTTTTAAAATATGTGAAAGTTCTATTTCCCTCTTATATGTGGTGGATAAAGCTCTTCATCTGCCAAATATTTCATAGTCTTACGAGGAAAACTGGAAACTTTAATCTTCTCTGTTGTTTTCCTTGTTTGCTTACTTGAAGGAAAATCTATCTTAGTGGTGGATGCTTAGACAATTTTATTCATATTCCAGACAGAATGCTGAGTCAGCAATCATTTGCAGTCATGCATTTGCAAAAGTGATGGCTCATGTTAACCACTGAAAAGGATTTTAAGATATTTAATGATTCCAGTGCTTCTCTGTAAATTACTTTATAACTGTATTTCCACTTAGTTTCTGGATTTTAATTAGCAGCATGTCCCATTGAATTAAAGAGATCATTATTACTGGTAAGCTTCTTTGAAAGGAGTCCACAAATGGCTGGGACCAGGTAAATTCATATTATAAACAGCCTTTACAATCTTCACTAAAATGTTACGAAAAATATCTAATTCTAAACTTGAGACTCCAAAGTCATATTCTTAAGATTTTGGTTATGTGTTAATGCATCTTTCAAGAACACAGAAAATAAAAAGATCTGTCACTTGAATGTAGGTAACATGAGTATAATTAATATTCTTTTACAGCCTGTGAGTCTGGGAATCTAGGTGAAAGGACATAAAGAAAAGACAGCATGAGAAGAAGTGACTAATGTCATAAAAGCCTTTTTGCTGCAATATTCTATGGTTCTGTTAGGTCAGTTAATATATCTCTATTTCTTTTCTTAAACCTTTAATCAAAACCCCCAAGTGAGAAAATCTTCCAAATGAAAAATGGCATATATTAAAAGATATTTATCTCTGGAATGAGCCATACATTCTTGCAGAATCTGTTTTTAGCCTGGAAATTGATGAGAATGTTTGGAATTTAAACTAGAAGGTACAGGGACTTAAATGGTATGTCACAAATATTCCATGCAATTACTGTCAAAAACACTGCCTCCTCCAGCACCAGCCATCCAAAAAGGTTTTAGATACAGCTGAAAAAAATAGACAGAAATCTATTTTGTTTGTTTCCAAGGTTTCTTTTTCATGCATTAGATGCAGTTTATTTTTTGCATTTTTTTCTTAATATACCATGCATACATTTTTAGCAAGCAAATTCCATAAATTCAAATTGATTTTCTTTTTGTTCTTCTCAGAAATATAACTGTGTATGTTTGACACATAAAGCAATCTGTATGAAGAGATCTGTTTCTGAAGATATTTCAAACATTCCCTGTCATTAACCTATGAAAGTATATACATTAGGGAATAAATAATAACAGCAGTGTTCAGAAGACTGACATATCAGGTCAGTTTTGAACTTTCCAATTAAGCATGTCTGAGTTAGTTCTTTAACAAAATAAGTGTCAATAATTACTTCAGCAAAAGCCATCATTGCTTAGTACTGAAAATCTTTAGTCTTTAACAAGCATACTCTAAATCCACCACACCATGGAGCTGATTGCTACAGTCGTTGGTAATTCTTAGTCATAGAGATTACATAAATAAAGCTGGAGAGCTCTTTGATGACTCACATCAGAACCATGTCGGATCTGTACCTCTTCTTTGCTTTTCTTCTTAGAACTAGTAATTTTATGCTATTGCCCCATGTGCCCCAAACTCAACATGACCTACTCTATTCCTCACCCAGATTGTCTGGTTTTGGTTATGCCTGTCATGATTCTTGTGCTTATCTTGCCATTTGCTTGTCAGCTTTTGTTACTTAGAGACATCTGATGTTCAACTATCCACATTTTGCTTCTGCAGGTTCATATTCCTCACATATTTACAGAAAATGTTGATAGTGCTTAAAATGCTTGACTGGCATCAATGTTGCAAAGCACATGCTGTTAGTTGCAATATTTTCACAGACCTATAGTTGGGGTCAACTTCTTGACATAAGTATCCTCCCCAGGATCCAGTTGTGCTATAAACATTCACAAAATGGCATATACAATATTTCCTAGATGGGGAGAAGACCAGTCCTTTTGCAAATGTATTCCCTGTGTTACCACCATTTGACAGACCCTCAGAGCATAAACTCCTGGGATAAGTGAGGCAATTCGAATGACAAAAAAATAGCTCTTGTAAAGACAGAATTGAAAAATGGCTTTTGTATTTGATATTGGTTTATTTTGAAAACTAAAATAAAAAATAAGTAAGCCAGGAGAACTTACACAGTAATGGATATGAAACAAGTAAAGACTCAAATGGTAGGCCAGATTCTGTACACACCAGTCCTTAAAATTTGAGAAATTCTAATTTTGAAAAGAATATTCACAGTTACAGAAGGAGGTCCTCAATTTAAAGACAGAGTTTCTAATTTTATGAAGCTAAGATTGTTATAGCCTACAATAGCCCAGATCTCTGAGAGGACAAAATGTGCAGATTTCAGCCACAACTTACTATGAAGGACTTAACGGTGCTCTCCTACCCTCTCTATTTGCTCCCTTAATTCCTTCTTTAATTGTAAAATGATGTGTAAATAGCATAGGTAGCATATTCCAACACTGTAGCTTTGCAGTTTCATTGCATGTGGCAATGTGGCAATGTAGCAGATGATAACTTCCAACTGACTTAGTTTTTTCTCCACAGTGTCTACACCCAGTAATTTCAGGATGAGCCCGCCTATATTTTCCTTCATAGCTGTGCTAACATCTCTTCTTCTCCTTTGCCTCTTCCCCAGGAAAAAAAAAAAAGTTGAAAGTTATCGCTAATAGACACTTTTATATGGATTGGAGATTTTAAGATATTCAAACTGTGTTGTTACCTGTCTAAAATATTTGAATTGTTTGGATAATCTCACTTTACTAACACTCAGTTTGCTGTCATATTGCAATTGTTTCTGCAGACATTAGTGCCAATTTTCTGTGTATCTGTTAAACTGTTTTTGTGTTATTCATAATACACCGTTTTTGCCAGTCCTTTTATGGGTCATTATCTTGACAATCAGCAATGATAGATGATCTTTCCAAGATTGCCAGTGGCATTGGATAAGGAGTCAAGGAGAAGAATATTTTCCCTCCCTGTTCATTCTGTGATGCTCATGCAGATGCCTTTGCCTTTAATTTTGCCTTGGTGCAGTATTTGTTTACACAGCTTTGTACTTGCTCTTTACTCTGGCTAGGAGTTTTCTCCCACAGAGTCAGAGCAGGGAAAGAAGCCTATTTGGCAGGAATGAAATACTATGTTCCCCCTGTCCTGAGTCATGATAATCACATGTATTTACCAGCAAAAGATGAGGAAAGTTACAAATACAGATATTTCTTCCATGTGTTGGATGGCAAGGAAGAAAGAAGTTTTAAAATAAATGACAGTAATATAAGTAATATTTCAGTCCTACTCAGTGTGCTATTTCTTCCTCCTTATTTCCAGCTCCCCTCTTTGGTCCCTACCTGACTCTTCTAAAACTTGCAGAAAAACAAAGAAAAGTGATAAGAAAACCCTTCCATCTGTAAGTGCCTTTGACATGTCAGCCTGGCTATGGGCCCTGAAAGAGCTAACAAGGGAGACTGGGCTCATATTGTGCTCTGTGAAATCTATATCCCACACAACTAGCATCGAGCCTTGAGGAGGCCAAGGAGAGGGAAGAGATATGATTTCTCATCCCCACAGTCCATATTTTTGTCTTTTAAGTCATCCCTTTTGAATCACAATCCCCACTTTTCCAGAGCTATAACCTCACATGCAACAGAATGATCCTTTTCTAGAGGACTATTCTACCCCTTTATCATCTTCCTCATTCCACCCAGTGGGACCATATTTACCCTAGTGGGACTCATCACTCATTTTACCACTGTAACAATGTATTCCAGCTGAGTTGCAAAGCTTTCTGTTCCTTTTCCATTACTGCAGGCAAGCAATAATCCGCTTGTATGTTTGATTTCTGAAAAAGCAGGCTTGCTTGCACTGAAGCTGAGAGACTAAGTGCACAGAATCAGTGAAGCTGATGTTTAGAAAAGGATTGTCTGTGTGAGGGTGAAATCTCTTCTGATACCAACAGATAATTTATCAGAAGATATGTTTATCATCACTCCTGTCAGTATGCTTATCCTTTGGAGTCTCTTCTTTATAATGGTTATGAATTTTAGGGAGTCCTCTGATTTGTGCAGGAAATTATCCTGCTTGAACATTGCTACGAGTGTATGGTCACTGAATATTTGATGTGGTTGGATGCCACCTGTGGATATCAGTGGATACAAACCCTTACTCAAAGTGAATTAATTGCCCAAGACCAGGCCTATTAAGGTTTCAAATATCCTCAAGGACGGAGATGCCACCACTTCTCCATGCAGCCTGCTCCAGGATTCAAGCACCTACACAAAAATACTTTCTTATGTTCAAGTAGAATTTTTTGTGTTTCAGTTTGTGTCTATTGTATTACGTGCTGTTATCCAGCAGTACCAAGAAGAGTTTTTCCTCCTTGCCTTTACCCCATCTACTCAGGTACATCTACACATTGATAAGATCTCTCTGGAGCTTTTTCCTGGAGCTTCATCTATACTGACATAGGCGAAATGGACAACTTTCTCTTAGCTAAAGTGGCACCATCTGCCTGGTCCTGCAGACAACATGAAACAGTGATGGTATGTTAAACTTCTGGAAAAGCTTTTGCATCATGAGGAAAGATTAGGTCTGAATTTTGCTGAGCATTTTGTCTCTTAAAAATGTTTTGGATCTGTGCAGTTTGTTGCTGGTGAATTCTTTGTTTGGAGTCCTAAATGAGCAGGATCTGAGATAATGCCTACATGTCCCTTGGACGACATTGATAGGATTCTGCCATTTCAATCAGAAGCAGGTGCTGGATTAGGGATGGAGAAAGAGAATAAATGAGAAAGCGGCCATGCTGAAGAGCTGGCAAAGCTCCAACCTCTACGATCTTGGACTTCAACCACAAAAATTGCATTGTAGCTGTACTTGAAACAAAATATAGTTTCTTTCAGAAAATATTCTGCACTGAAAATTTGTCAATTCTTTGTTTACTTTCTCCTTTGTGGATTGTAATTACTCAAAGTATCCTGGAAGAGAGACTGTTCCCTTCTGGAATTCAGAAATATAAAATTATGCATTGCTTTATCTCCTAGTTGACCCTGAGAAGAGACAATGCGATGGAAGAGAACGAGACAGAAATGCCTTTTCCTGTTTGTGAAGGACTTGCTGGTTCTTCTTTTCAGGAAGTTGCATACTAAAATGGTAAATCATAGTATTAGATGAAATATAGCCTTCTGTCTCTAAATTGAAAATGGAAAACCAGTCCTCAAAGAGCATGTATATATATTTCTCAAGCCATATGCTACTTTACACATTCTTGTTGATGAGTGAGAACAGAAGTTTTCATTCTTAATTGATGCTTTTCTATTAATAGATATTGCTAATAAAAGCTAAATGGGCAAGAAAATACAGTTCACTACTAAAATGAAGAATATGAAATAGTTTGATTTCCTTTTAATGAGAGCTGCAATGAAGTTACAGTAGCTTTATTAGCACAGCACTATACACTCTTAATCTGATCAATCCAAAAGTCAGCAAAAAAAAAAATATTAAAAAGAGCTTGGTGGTGTGGTGAATAATGGTGAAATCTTGTATAGTTAATCAGTTGATTTCTTCCACAAATACTTGCATATTTTCATTGAGTTGTATGCCTGAGTAGGATATGAATAGGACATTAATTCCTTCCCTTGCCATAAGGTTGTATTTACCATACGCTTATCTTACCTGACATTTCTAATCTACTCAGAAGGAAGTAAATGACAAAGCCTGTGCTTTGCAAAGGTAGACTCCAGGCAGTCTACTGCAATTTATTGTCCTTTCCTTCGGAAAATAATTACAGTGTTCTTGTATCTAACCTTATATCTAACTTGGAGGAACTGCATTCAAAGCTGAATAATTTCTTGTCCTCTTCATAAGAGGTGTGAAAAATAACACTTACTCCTTCTTTTGCTAGTAAGCTATGCTCAGGTGGGCAATTCACAGGAATAAAAAAAAAAGTTGAGAATGTCAGCAGATTCATTTTTCTAAACACACATGGAGTAGCAATACAAATTCTAACAAGCATGTAATGATGCACACGTGATTTCATTCATATTTGAACAATTCTTAATCTTAATATTCAATATATGAAAAAAGCATTCTTTTTGTAAGAGACTACTTATGGCTACATATTTAGTGAGTAGCAATGCTTGTCTCCTCAAAAGGAGCTGTGCCAGGGAAGAAGCTGAAGGATGCCATCCTCACTCTGCAGAAGATCCTGTAGCCTGCAGTGTCCCATGTCATACTGCACTGAGTCCATCTCACCTGAGACCATCACCTTCTAATCCTCTGGTGACATTTATCTTCTGCCCTGGTGCATACCTTCTTTCCAGCACCAGCCAACCAGGCTTGACCTTCATCCCATCTCCACATTAGTACACACACCTGCCTTGGGTAGCCAGGGCAGAGATGTTTGCAGACACAAGAAACCAACCCACATGACAAGAGAGTATTACTGATCAAGCCTCAGGGTGAAGCCAGCAGTGGCACCACACAGAACCTCTTATGCCTTATTAAAAAAAAAAAAAAAAAAAAAGGATTGTGGAAGGATGTCACTGATGTACAAAGAGGAGGTCAATATTTTCTGAGCCCTGCAGTCAGGTTGAACAGTCTTCTCCCATTTCCTTTGAGGGGTTGTTCATGTAGATCCCTCCCTCTTCTCAGCAGGAGTTAGGAGATCACAGCCCCCATGTTCTAGGCCATGCAGTCACATCTGATACTTCCCAGGTTTCTTCTGGCAGTACTGAGTTGGCCTACATGAAAGAATTGTCCAAAGGCTATAGTAGTATATAAGATATACTCCAATCTAAGCAGCTTCTCCACAACATTCTAAGTATGAGTTCTTGGTAGGCAGCAAAACTCCATAGATGGCAAATCAGGGCAGCAGATCTATTCCTCATGTTGGATGAACTCCAGCAACTGACACTGGCTGGACACTTTCTCCCAGCAATTCGGTGTCAGCCCAGTATGATTCATTTTGTTTGCACTTTTGCTTGCACAGATCCTCTGACGCCTTTTAATACATAGACTTCTGTAAGTCTTAGGATTCCTTCCATATCTTTTCTAGCAAGACAAAACTTCAAAACATCGTTAAAAAAAAAGGCAGAGTGATCATTTCATGGCGTTTCTGGCCTAGTTTATTGTACAGCAATTGCCACCAAAATAACTCCCTAAAAATGACCGTGTATGACAGTTTCCATATTTGTTCTACGTCTGTGTTCTTTCATATCTAATTTGCTCGATTTAAAAGCTAGAAGATGCAGTTTCCTGCTGTCAGACAGAAAGCTCAGCCAGGCATCCAAAAAATCAAGCTGAGATTTTTCTGCCTCTTAAGTTATCTACTGCTATAAACACTTGGCAGCTTGAACTCAGCTGACAATTCTGTTGATGATGTGTAAGGTGGGGTGACAACCAGCTCATTTAGCTGTTCTGAGGAATTTTTTTGCGCTAGCAAATCAAAGAGATTGGCAGTTATGAA
Organism: Nothura maculosa; assembly: GCA_032353885.1. NCBI lineage: Eukaryota > Metazoa > Chordata > Aves > Tinamiformes > Tinamidae > Nothura > Nothura maculosa. Next base: position 332,737 of record JAUBOD010000263.1, on the reverse strand, counting down.
AATTCAGGTTTTTTCGTTATATTTATCCTAAACCAGCAACTTTCAGTTTTCTCTGTGTCTCTTGCTAATGAGTTTCTGCTGTCTGGAGAGTCTCTCTTCCGTCTGAGCATTTAGAGGTAAGCAAGCCACTGTAAGAGCACCAACTGTGTGAGAATATGGATGGTGTGACTTGTGCTTGCAGCAGTTTAGTATCACCCTGGCTTTGTGAAATCAGACTGCTCACATTTTTTCATATCTCTCATCCTTATCATTTTATTGTGCGTGCTACTGTGCTCAGCTCCTTCCTGAGGTGCCTAAGACAGACATCAAGATCAAATGGCTTTCTTGTGATTATGTTAAAGGAGATGTAATTCACATTTCCTATTTCAACATTCAACAATTCACATCCCTGGTCAACAAGTGATGATTTGACACATTCTTTTTAATTTCAAACTATATGTATTATACGTATGTGTGAGTATTTCATGTGTATGATTTGGCCATTTGAGAATATGGACATTAAATTGTTTATGGTTTGGAGACTGAGAGGAATTTTTAGAAATAGTATAACGTATGAAATTTATAGATTTTCTGTTATATTACTAACACCGGTGGTGTGCTAGGCTGAACTCATTCAGGGAGAATACACAAGTTCTTTTAGAAAGACAATTTATGTTATAAAACTTGAAAGCATAGGAAAACCAAGTCCCTTGAAACTATAATAGACCAAGAAAAGAAGTAGAGCTGCCTAAAAGAATATATTTTGGACCTCAGATCTTAGCCTCCCAGGAAAAAGTTGATTTAGTTAGAGGTCAATACCTGTGGTATAGATCCCATGAATTCTTCATTGAATCAGGCACCAGAAGACACTCTCAGTTCTTACTCAAGTCTTGATTTAGATACATTTGTGAAAACGCAATGTCTTTTCTGCCCAAACATGAGAATTATCTATGAAAAATAGTCTGCTCCAGCAGTCTCCTACCATGACACCACCATCCAGTTCCCAGGGCTCCCTATGTAACTTGAGTGTAAGTGCTTCCTTATAATCCTATTTAAAACTGTCCTGCTCAAATCCTCATGAAAACCTTGAGTGTCTTTCTCCATCAGTATCTGACTTTTATGGTCATAGTTGTCTTATAATAATTAGATTGTTATCATATCTGCCATAGTGCACAGAAGATAATAGGAATAATAAAACTTTTTTATGAGCTTGAAGCAAAATGAAAGTGAGGAGAATAAAGCATATATTTACATCAGAATTTTGTTTTAATTTTGTTTTTCTCCATTACAGATTTGGCTCCTTATGAAAAATAATGAAAACTCAGATGAAAAATGAAGAATATCAATTAATTCTCATTTTCTGTAGATACATATACAATATTTCATTACGAATACAAGCAGACACATGCATGCACTTTGTCATTGAGAACTGTAATGGTAAATCTTGTCTGCACATGTCAAGTTTTCTTGGGAGATGGCTGAGGAATCCCTTCCCAGAAAGTGAAGCTCCCTATCTGTCCCTATCCTCTCTGAAGTGCAAAATCTCCCTGCTTATTCTCACTCACTCTAACATGGACAGGGCAACAAATCTGGTAACATCAGGAAGTGCCTTCCTGGATGGCAGTGGATGAGAGTCAAATGGAAGATGGATCTTGCTTAGTCCTTCCCAACGATAGACACAATAACAATGCTACAAAGAGTCAAGAAGAAAATTGTTATTGGAGAATAATCTCCTTCAAGTCTTCTAAAAGTGTTGAAAACTTTACAAAAGCCGAAATTCCTAATCTGGTCTGCTTCAAGATCTACCATGGATGGTCTGATACATATGAACTATTGTCTCTCTGATAGTCAAGAGAAAAGGATACAAAAAAAAAGATGCCTATATACATCTAGAGCAGGCAGAAAGAGAATTATCCAAAGCAGCAGTCCAAGCATGACTCAATGAAAGCCTTTTCACCCCTTTTTTAGTCAACATGGCCAAAGTGCGTCCTCACAACATTATTATATGGCAAGCCTGTGGAAACAGTATTACAGAATATCTTCTTGCAAAGGAAATATTGAAAAACTTTTCTTTTGAGAGTAGCATCAGTGAAATACAAATAAAAGTAAAAGTTTTATTGAAGGCAGTTAGAAATAAATCTCAAGAAAAACATTTAATCCATTCTTATTTTAAAGCGTTCATAAAACCTATACATTAAGAAAATGTATTTTCTTGATGAAAGAAATAAATGCTGGCTGACTGGCTAGCCAGCCTTAGTCTCCAAAAGCATTAATAGCAATAATTACTGAATAGCAAAGAACCTTCTTTCTTATGTTACATGTCATGCCACTACTTTCTTAAGCTGACTTTACTCAGACATATCATATCATACAAACTGACGAAAACTCTTGCCTCATTTTTCTGTTTTCTATATTATTAAATTAAAAAAAATATAAAATTCATTTACATATTTTAAAAGGTTAGACTACTGTGGCAGGAATAACCCTATTCTAACATCTGTACCACACAAAACCTTATTTTTGGTTAGGTCCTACTTTTTTTTTTTCTTTTTTTTCTGTGTGTCTTTTGTAATATACCTTCCAATTACAGAGCTGAGATCATTTTGGCAATATGGGTACCAACCATGAATATTTCAGGATTTATATACCTGCCAGCAGCCCCTATTCGATCTCCTGTTGGATGTTTTTGTCCTGCTGACCTCCTTTGAATCACCTAAAATGCATCCTAACAGCACATCTTGAAACCCCTTCACCCTGAAGATATATCAGCTTTGTGGCTGCAATCTGTATTGGTGGACCAATGTTGGAGGTTGAAAGTTGTGGTGGGAGGTATCAAATATTGTGTTAGCTATAAGCTCGACTCTGGCATTATCAGATTCATGAGAAGTCTGTTAACTGTAGGTCCAATTACCTTCCAAACAAGTATTTGAGTTCACAAATAGCATGATTTATTCAAATGCAACATTTACAAAGCAGGTTTTGGATGTCAGTACAGGAAATTCTCTACTACATTGTGGGATATTTTAGCTAGCTCTGGTGTACAAACGTGCAATCATCACTCATCCCAGAAGATGGGAGAGGGCTGTCAGTCTCCAGTCTCCTCAAGCAGAGTCTCAACCCAAGAGGAGGAAAGAGGATTCAGCCCATCAATTGATCCAAAATTTGTATTGGAATCTTCCCTCTCACTTCTGAGTGTCCTCAGGCAGCGTCCTGACCCTAGAGGAAGAAACGGGGATCAGCCCATTGACTGATCCAGAAGTTATGATGGAATCTTCCCTCCTCCCTTCTTTCCTCCTTAGTTCACCTTTTATGCTTTTTCTTTACATTCAGGTGCAGCTTGAGTGATTAGATGCACACTTGCTATTGTTATTGATTGGTGAAAAAGTTTCCTGCTTTCAGTTAATGGTACAATCAATCAAAAATCTAGAGCGTATCATCAGTGAGGAGTGATTGTCCTTAGGAGGCAGGGAGCCTTTGGGATGGAGGTGTGTTTTGACATTATAATGAGCAAAGTCCAAACAAAGTTCATCCAAAAGGAGTGATTGGCCAGCCTTGCTGACTCAGCACCAGCCATCTTATCCCCCATTGGGCAGCTACTCAGCAGCCCAGGTAATAAAATAGAGTTTTACTGGAATGACTTCACTCCCCTCCAACCTCCATTACTCCTCTTTGCAGCTGTGAGGAGAGCAGTGTTGCTTAGGACACTATGGAGGAGCAGAGTCCATGTACACCAATCATCCTGGAAGTGGTAACAGTATAAATAACCCTAAGCAAGCTTCTGTAATGCCAAAATTTCTATTAGGTCCTAGTTTTTCTCCAAATGTCCCTTTTTCAATAAATTCTTCCACACACACTTATTTTTAAACCAATGAGCTCAAGTATTTCATATGGAAAAAGAAGCTACACACATTTATAAAGTCAGTCTCTCTTTTAGCCATACCATAAACTACCCTTTACAGCTCCTCTAAGGCTTTACACCTCCTCTAAGCCAAATCATGATCAGCAGTTCCAGATACACTGCCTTAGACAGGAAAAACTTTGCCATGCTACCTGCTAATGGCATGATCCCAGTGATCTAACTTTTGCAGTCGCTACAAGAAATGGCTTGAGAAAAACAGATTTGAAGAAGCTATATGATATGGGAAGGGAACGGGATCTAAGGAATATCTTAAAGAGCACAATTTGTAATAAAGAAGTACTCCTAGTACTCCTCTTGTAATAAAGAATACTCCTAAACATGGGCAGGTCTCTGATTGCCCTAGCATGCATGACAATCTTCTAGGTTTGGAGATGGCTGTGGTGGATATGCCATTGATGTAAAGATGTGAGTTATGAGGCTGAATGAGCTGGAGAACATCCACAGAAGAAATGGAGAAAAAACTGCCAGATCTTCCCTGAGCAAGAATCACTTCTCACTTTGTAATAAGGCTGACTTTGCAGAAGGAGAAGGAAGAACTGCTCCCTGACACAGCCTGGAATATAATGCTAATATTTTTTATGATGATTGTGCAAATGCATTTTTGGGCTCATAAGTGTTAATTTAGAAATTTTTGGATGTTTTGTTCTAAGATCAGGTGCTTTGAAGGGTTAGCAAAAAAAGCAAATCTGAGTTAACTTCAATGCATGAAAAATGAGGTAAATCTCATGAATCTGCATCATGACTGTGGCAGCACAATTTGAACATGGGTTTTTTATACTAAGTTGTACATACTAAAATGTAACAGAGAATGGAGGAAGAGAGAATTCTTTCCTTTACAGAACAGAAGACCAGTGGTTTTGTCTAACAGGAAAATCCCAGAGATCTGTTTCAGAATCAGTCTACTTTTATTCAAAGCTCTCTTTGTGTAACATCTAACTGCCTCTAGGACTTTGCATCACCCTGTATATTGTGAAATATATGACACATACAGACTTTCACAGAGCTGCTGTGAAGTTCTATTTGAGTATTGAGATATTCCTAAACATCTTTAACACTAACATCAGAGATCCCAATGAGTCGTCTCCTCTCTCTCCTTTGCTAGATATGGACCATTTGGAGTTTTTATTAGGAGATATTCAGTAGCACACCTTCTTTCTAGATGTTGGGTTTAGATGGAAGTTATATTTCAAAAAATACACAAGAGAAGAAAAAGAGCAATAAAGATGATTAAGGGTCTGGTGAACTCTAGGGATCCCTTCCAACTTCAACCATTCTCTGATTCTGTGGTTCTCTAATATTTTATTTTGTTGTGCTTTTTGGCAGTTACTGTACTTTAGTATGGTGTTCTTGGACCTTAGGTTTAAGGTACTATAGAAATTTATGGATTGGATTGGATGGATAGATAATTTTTCTGACTTCATGAGGCTCTTTATCCTGCATGCCTGTGGTGATAACCCCAGAAAATCCCAGATAATCCCATCTAATATTCAAGTAGGGCTGGAAATATTTATAAATACATATCAAACTGTCAACAAACATTACCATTTTGACAGCTCTGCAGTCTCTTCCAAATTACATTAGAATATCTGGACTTTCACTGTTCTTTCCCCTCACTTTCTTCCCTCTTATTAAAAGGGTACTAGGAGTTTTTTAGCTTTTAAGCTTGGTAATGCACATTTACCATTACTCTGTCTCTCTGTTATGGAACCCTGTTTACCCCTTCCATAGGACTCATACACACAGTGAGTAGTTAAAATTCTGAAGATAGGCATATAATTCTTGGCAGCTTTAAAAACAGAGACATTCCACTGCCAAAAGGCTTGTTTAACACACACACAAAAAGATGTTATCACTGTTGTTTCAAAAAAAAGCATCTTAAGTACATCCTTTCATGAAAATGCTGTTTATACATTTAGTTATTTATTATGTACTCTTTATGCCTAATTAGACATAAAACAACAACAAAATGCCCTATTTTTCAATTTACAGTTTTAGCTTGGCAAATGTCCTGAGAAGCATAACAGTTAAATCTCAGTGTTGTTCCACAGCACAAAATTATAATTATCATTGAGTTGAAAATAGGATGAAAAGTTCACCTTGCTTCTGCTTCCTCCCAGTCCTCCCCACAACTACCTTACTGCCCTTGCCCTCTTTGAAGGAGGAAATAGTCATTGATATTAGAAAATTTGTGATTTCCAGTTAGTTGCAGCAGTGTAGATTAGGAATATATCTGCATAGATCAGTGGAATGATCCCCACATTAAAATGTGATTGTATAGTAACCAGACTATGGAAAAGGATTATTATGGAATTTCCTCAGAAATATAAGAAATGCAAGATACAGTTTCAGTCATATTTTTATAACCATTTTTTTTCATTTCGTGGGCTATGCAGAGACTTGGTCAGATAATTATCAAAGTTGCTTAGGGAGAAGTGGCAAGCAAGTTACAAAACATCAAACTTTTATAGTAATTAGTTCTCAGAACATAGCCCTATTTTAAAAACATTTGTCCGTTTTGTTTTAACTGAATGAAATTCAGATTTCAATCAATTTCTAAGAGGGTTTGTTTTATCTGCTTTTGGTTGGCACATCTTCTGTAGCATGTACAGAAGTAAAACAGTGGTGTAGTATTTCCTAATAGCTTGAAATAGTTCTATGGTGCTTGCTTTATTTGCAAGTGCCATTGCCACAGCTGTACCTGCTTGTGATGATTTTGTCCTTCTAGCATTGTGCATATTTAATAGGCAATTTGCTGAAAGAATGATAGTCCTGACCTGGCTTAGGTGAGTCCTACTAGAAGTAAATACCTGCTATACTACCTGTGTGAAGATTATTTCAGACAGTACTGATGCTTAAACAGCTGTCCTTGCTTTTTTTCCACACAAAATGTATTCACTCTTCTTCTCCTCTTCTCTTTCTAATTTTTCAACTCTATGTAAAGTAATACTTTCACCTAGGAGGACTAAATCACCAGTTTCCACTCCTTCTCATTACTTTGCTAAAAACAGATGGAAGTTTGAATATATAAGGTGCTAATCTTTATGGATGTATCCAGCCAATGCACTCCAGGTCAGAGAGTAATATGGGAAGTCTGATTGAGATAGATAGTATAGTTACGCTGAGAACAATGTCTAGTCTCTGGGCATTTCCACATAGCGTACAAGGTTATGGCCTGGTGTAAATGCACTGGTAACAATGTGCACCTCATCATCATGTTACTCATGCCTCATGGCTCCAAAATGGTGCCTGTGTCTCCAAGCACCCAGGAACAGTCATAGAAATAGTGTGATTTCTTATGGGAAACAAGCACTGACCAGTACCCTTTGCCTTTCCCATCAGTACCATGATGAAATAAAGAATGTTCTGTAGTATTTGATGGATAGTAGGTGACTCTAGATGCTAAGTGACTCTAAACGCTTCCCTAAATGCTAAGGCAGAGCGACAGCATGCTTTGTAACTAACTCATGATGGCAGAGAAACTAAAGATACCATGTTTAGAAGCATGGTAACCTTAATGTAGGAGTCAGGACTGCTGTCTTTGGTCTGCATCGGAGATAGGCATTGAAGCAAGGGAAAAAATGTTTATAGAAAAAAAAAAGCAGGGGTAAATTTGTATTCTGTGAAAGCAATGTGCTGAGGTCTGAATTAAGATTCTCCAATCCTGCACTGTTTTTATCTGCTCTAAATAGTCATTTTTAAACCAAGGATATCCTTATCTATCTCAGGAAAATTGTATTCCTGTAAACCATGGTGACATTCTTGCAGATATAAATTAAAAGATAAATTAAAAAAAACAAAGTACTGAGGCTAGCTTCAGATATTACAGGTTGACAAATCAGCACACTGATTTGTCATGGGCTAGGAACTGGCTAGAATTCTTTCTAAATTCTTGCCAACAGCACAATATTGACCTATTTGTTGGTTTTGTGTATTCATGCATGATTCTACTTGGGTATGTGACACTATCCTAACACAGACATATAAAATACACAAATATGTAAAAAGTCACAGAAGAAAATATTTATTGCAAATGACGAGTACAGATAGCAGCTGACAGGATATGGTATGCTGCTGCTTATTTCTAGGAAGTAAAGGAATATTTTCAGCATCTTTCACCAGTCTGTTTCACAGCACTTGTGTAACAAGTGTGAGTAGAAAGACATGACTCAGTGCTGAAGCATATCCTGGAATAAATAGGTTTTCATTTACTTTTCTACTTCTTTATAATTCTTTTGAGAAAGAAAGAGCCCTTCTTGGCGGGAGTCACATAACACCTAGAAAGTTAGCCAAGCAGTATTTTTCTAAATGTGAACCAAAAGAAAACTGTGAGCCAAGAACAATTCTGGCAAGAGAGCAACACATACAGAGACCAAAAATATTAATCTTATTGAGTCCCTGTGACGTGATATCTGCTCAGTTTGAAGGAGATGAGTTTGCCATGTGTGAAGGCCAACTGATAAGCATGTACAGCACTTTGAGTGACAAAAAAATCACTGCAAATCTTAACTTTAAACTGGTGGCATAGTTTCATCCTGTTGCAATTGTAAAAAGTAGCAGTGAGAGGCTGAAATTAGTTTCTTGTTAATTTTTGAACATTTCATATGAGCCACAACTGGTCAGCTGGAATAGTAAACACCTTTTGTCTCCACGGCCTGCAGTGTGATGGTTGGCATATTATAATCAGGAAAAATTTTTTGGAACTTGGGCCTAGCATCTGATATTTATGGGACAACTGTGTGCCATGAGGAATAAAATACGCCATCCTGTTTGCCAGTCTTCCCAAGTAGAGTAATTACTAGAAAGGAAAGGTGTTTGGGTCTATGTTGGGTCTATGAAAGAACTAGACCAGCGCATCAACTCTACCTGCCAGCTAGTTACATACTCCATAAACACAAATGATACTTAAGAAAGCAAAGACTCAGGATCTCACTGTTCAGTTCTCTTATACTGGAACAGCACAGTAATAGGAAGAAAAGAAGAATTCTTGGAAAATAAATCATGATTGGAGACAAATTATTTGTCAATGCAACTAACAGATGCAGTTCCTTATCCCAGCTGCACTCCTGTGACATTTATGCGTGACTATCTCCTCTAGAGAGGCTTTAGCTGATCCAGCTGCAATCCAGCTCATTGCAGTTATTTTTAGTGGGCAAACAAAGCCAACACAGAAGATGGTTCATCTTAACTAACCTGAAAAGGCCTTTTTTTTAATGCTTCAAATGTAGGTGGATTTGCACTGATAATTTAATTTGACTTTGGCACAGATTACACTGTGTCTTCTAAAAGAGGAGAGGAAAGTATACATGAAAGACATCATATACAAAATATATTTCTAGCTCTCTGGAACTAGTTCTTGTCAAAAAATGCAAATCCTTCTGTCTTCCTAGGGAGGAAGATGTCATAAAGTAATGCATAATATAATGGAAATAATACACTGTGAGGCAGGTCACTCAGCTCCTCTCTTTTTCAGTTTGTTTTCCTGTAGAATAAGGATTTATGAAGTCATCCTTTGTATCCCCATTTACTTTTCTATCCTGAGGGCTAATTTCAATCATTTTTCATACAGACTCTGAAGATAATTAAATCTCTAGAAGTGCTGAGAAGAGAAAAAAAATGAGGAATAAGAAAATGTAAGTCTTATTGAAGGAAAGACTAAAAATGAAAGAGGCTTTTCTCACAGAGAGAAGGCAGGAACTCAGAATTTTTCTAGACATTAAAGACAGCCAAAAAATCAGAGGCACTGAAGCTTCATTATTCCCAGTACTGAGAGCTGCTTCACAGTGGATGCTATCTTTCCTCACAGAATGAGGCACAGCTGGCCATACAATCTATAGCATTACCACTATTTTTTTTCTTACAGCTCTTGAAATATTAGGAACTTTTCATAACACCTCAAAAGCCAATTCATATGTTAATATATAGTATATAGATATATATACTCCCTATAAATATATCTATATATGTATATAGATATGTAACTCCCATTGTATCTTCCAAAAACTGAAAATGTAAATAATTAGAAATCCCAAGTACTACTTTTAAAATAAAGTATTTCAGTCCATCTCATAAAAAGTAATTACTATTTACCTTGTGATTTTTACACACATGAATGCTCCATGATATACTCTCAGATACAAATTGAGAACTGAAATTCTCAGTTTACAGAAAAGTACAACTCTTTTCGGATAACATTAACCCCTGAATTAATATCATTTCTTTTCCTCTTTTCACTTGCCAATTTACAAGTTGCACAGACCTTCATGCCTTCTAATTTTCGTTCCTCAGGGTTTTATCCTGAAACTCCTTTTCTACTTCTTCAGCTGAAACATTAAGGAAACATTCAAAATGTCTTTTCTCTCAACACAAAAACCTGTGTGTGTCCCTGCTCAACATTAGGATATCTAAAAAGGCATAAGGAATTTCCTTTGTCTATTCGCCATATTAATAGAGTGCCGTATCATAGAAAACACAGTACCTCTGGGATCTAACTATATTTCTACTCACTTTCTTCAATACATCCTAAGATGAATTCCACCCACCTCCTTTCATGTCAACTTTCCTATGCTTTGTAGCACTTTCTTTTTTTTCTTTTTAATGAGAAATGCTCAGCACTGCTCTATTATCACTGTAATAACATTCATCTAATCAGCTTTTAAATAAGCCAATTACCCTTTTTAAAGATTAAGTCTAAATATTAATTAAATGATGAAGCTTAAACATATCTTCTTCCCTGAAAATATGCAATGTGAGCATTAACACTTACAAATATACATACATAGCTGATAGACATTATTTTTCTTCACCTTCATGAATAGTTGTAATTTTTCTTGGCTATTCACTCATGTTTTTAAAGCAAAAGCAGAAGCCCACTATATATCTAGTGCTTTTCTGTCCTTATGTGTTGAGTCTTAACATATGAATGTATACTTCGTACAAGACTTTTAATAGAAAAAAAGTAATTTACAAACATTATAAATTCTCTAGTATTCTCAGCTTGACCTATCCCTTTTGTACACTGTTTCCAAAGATTGTTTTTCTCTATCCCACTGATCTACATTTCTGTTATACTTGCTTTGCTTAGATTTCTTCAAGATGAGCGCATGTTAAAGTATTATTGCACAGTAAGTTAAACTTTCCTTCTTCATAGTAGATCACTTAATCTTCTAATAGATCACAGGCTCTTGAGAATGGTTCAAGGTTCAGAATAAGAAAGGATAAATGACTCTTCATTGACACTGGTGTGAAATATCAAGTCAATCACAGGGAAGCTACAGGCCTCCTGACCAGGACGTGGAAGTAGAGGAAGCCTTCTATGGGCAGCTCCGGGAAGCCTCCTGATCACAGGCCCTCGTCCTCCTGGGGGACTTCAACCACCCAGATATCTGCTGGCAAAATCATACAGCCAGGAACAGACAGTCCAAGAGGTT
>JAUBOD010000263.1:268843-301331 GCA_032353885.1 Nothura maculosa | reverse complement strand
CTCCCTTCATGTATTTATACATGTTAATAAGATCCCCTCTCAGCCTTCTCTTCTCCAAGCTGAACAGGCCCAACTCAGTGTCTCCTCATACAAGAAATGCTTCCTGGACAGCCTGTTCCACTGCTCTGTCACCCTTACTGTAAAGAAGTTCCCCCTCACCTGCAGGTGGAACCTCCTGTGCTTTAGCTTGCACCCATTACCCTTTGTCGTATCACTGGCCACCACTGAGAAGAGCTTACTCCCTTCCTCCATACATTCCCCCTTCATATACTTATGCATATTAACTAGATGCCCTCTCAGCCTTCTCTTCTCCAAGCTGAACAGGCCCAACTCTCTCAGTGTCTCCTCATACAAGAAATGCTCCAGTCCCTTAATGGACTTTGTTGCCCTCTGCTGGAGCCTCTCTAGAAGCTCCACATTCCTATTACACTGGGGAGCCCAGAACTGCCCTCGATACTCCAGGTGTGGCCTCACCAGAGCTGAGTAGAGGGGCAGGATCCTCTTCCTCGACCTGCTGGCAACATCTTCCTGATGCTGCCAGGATCCTATTGCCCTTCTTTGCCATGAGGACACTACTGCTTCATGAGTAACTTGGTGTCAACCTGGACACCCAGGTCCCTCCACATGGCGCTTCTCTCCAGCAGGTCAACCCCTAATCTGTACAGACGCCTGAGGTTATTCCTATCCAGATGCACTCTGCACTTGTCCTTATTGAACCTCATGAAGTTCCTCTCTGCCAAGCTCTCCAGCATGTCTAGATCCCTCTGGATGGCAGCACAGCTCTCTGGAGTGTTAGTCACTCCACTTAGCTTGGGATCATCCATAACGTGCTGATGGCGCCCTCTGTCCCCTCGTACAAGTCATTGATGAACAGGTTGAACAGAACTGGGCCCAGTAGTAACTACTGGGGGACACCACTGGCCACAGGCCTCCAACTGGAATCAGCCCCATTTATCACCACACTCTGAGCTCTGCCATCCAGCCAATTCTCACCTCACCGTCCACTCATTCAGTCCACACTTCCTGATCTTCCCTAGGAGGAGATTATGGGAGACGATGTCAAAAGCCGTACTGAAGTCAAAGTAGACAACATCCACTGCTCTCCCTTCATCCAACCAGCCAGTCATCCCATCATAGAAGGCGTAAGACCATCACGTTCATCAGACATGACTTCCCCTTGATGAATCTATGCTGACTACTCCTGATTACCTTCTCCTTTACATGCCTAGAGATACCCTCTAGGAGGAGCTGGTCCATTACTTTTCCAGGGACAGAGGTGATGCTGATCGGCATGTAGTTACAGTGGCCTCCCACCATTTGTAGTTGTAATTATACCTGACAAGAGATGTTTTCCTGACCATTAGGGTGCTAGGACAACAACGGGAAAAGTTCAGAGAACATATTTGACTGAAAACAGGAAGTTTATTTACTTGATAATTTGTTCTGGGATCTCCTTGCTCTTTCTGCAAGCTGCCCTGCTCCTTCTGCTTGACTGTCTCTTGGCAAACGGCAACAACATAGCAGCCTTGTCCCATGTCTACGGTATGGAGCAGGAGAAGGATGGGTTTTCTGCAGTAACAACTCCTTCTGGGTAAAACTAAGTATCATATAGTCCAGTGCATTTAGTCTTCAGTTACAAGCAGATAATTTGACTGTAATTGCCACACTTACACTCACTCAAACTCACCAATAGACCACCTTGCCAAGAGAAAGTGTTAACTGGTGCTCGACACAAAAAGTGCAGTCTTGTCTGTTGCCGCCCCTATGGAAGTGCTACAAAGCACAGTTAAAAGAAGAAGGTTTGCACACTTTTCTGGGACATAAGGAAGAAGTGAGACATATTTAGCACAGACTCCTAAGATCTGCAGACTTGTGGGTCTTCTAATACTGGTTTTTTTTTTCACATTCACTTTGAGCATCATGTCTGGAGTGAAGCCTTCCACTGATCCATCCATCTCCTTAGGAAAAGTTATGGTAAAGAAAATAAATTGACGGAAGAAGTGAGAAGATCATCAGCTACAAGATACTTGAAGGAGAATACAACACATCAGAACATATACTGAGCAATATCTTAACTGGAAAGAGTTCTGCTTGTTTGCAAAAAAAATGCTCAGTCTTGTTAAATCCTCAAAATTGTAATGGTCGCCTTATCATCCCTAGGCAACATTACTTCTGTCATTTAGAAAGAGAAGCTGATTTTTTTTTATTTTAAAGGCTGATTAACATTCCTTGACAGATCACATTTCATTAAATTAAATAATGTTCCAATTAATTGATCTGTTTGCAGACTTTCTTAATTTAGTAAATGACAGGGAGCATACTAAAATTACCATTATAATTCTGAGAGAAGCACCATAAAGACTAATAATTGACAGCTTCACTGTTTTCTCTGATGACCTGAAAAGCTTTCAAAGCTAAATTCTCTAATCGTGTTCATCTTTGGAAATTGGTTTTGTGAAACCACACTTTCAGTTCTTGCTGAGAAATCTCATTTCAGTAATTTTTAACGTAATTTATAATGCATAAACTAAATTAGCTTTTGTAGCTAAGCCAGCACATTTTTCTTTAATTTTTATCTCTTCCTAATATATTTTTGACCTTGAAAACGGTAATGTGTGCTGGATGCTGAAGTCTTGGAACAAAGGAATCATTTTCATTCTATCACTATGGTTACACTTCTGTCTCCAGCATGGAGCAACCTGAAAGTATCGAATCTAGACTCCTCAGAAAAGCAAGAAAACTTAATTTAATACCATTTAGTTCTGATTACACAAATAAACACACATAAGAGCCCCCTGGATGTGCCAATCACTGTGTCATGTTTACGTTGCATGTCAAATAGGATTGACAATAAAAAGCAGTGTATCATAAACTGCTACCCCTACCGTGCTGTTTTCCAACCACAAATGATCATGCCTGTTTGTCTCAAGCAGTTTAACCAGGATGCTATGCAAACAGAAACATCTACAGTATCTCATGTTAGGTGAGTCATCTTTATCCCTTGGGTTAAAATCAGGACAAACTAGGTTTGTGAACCACAACTTTCTCTGACCACCCAAGATTTGATTTGGAATAATTTGAAATATGCTTTATTGCACAACAAAGGCTGTGAAGCCAGGATAATGAAACAGATACTGTTCTTGACCAAAGGAAGTATCTTGATACAGATTATACTGCATTGTCTCAAATCGCTTTTTGGCCAAAATATTAATAAAGTGTGATGGGTCATAATTCTCGTACATTTTACCTTAGACAGAAATATTACTTGTGAGCTTGTATTCTACTTGGCTAAAAGTATTTATATATTTATTCAAAGACTCATGCCAAGCATACCTCCTTAGTCAGAAAATAAAAATGAAAAAAAAAAGTATTAATTAATATTGCAGGATATGTAATGTCACCCTTCTCATGTTAGTCCAATGGCTTGATTCACAGGCAGAAGGGGTTGGCAGGAAATAGCTAAAATGTCAAAGTCAGGGAAAAAAGAAAAATCTCTCTTGCACATTAGGAGGCCCTGAACATAATTTCAATTCATCAAAGACTTGCTATTACTGAAAAAAAATAAATACATGTTGAAATTAAAAATATGTTGTCTTTGCTGGTAAGCATGTACTCTACATCATGGCATTTGAACTTAATATTTATTTTTAGTTACTTGTTTTTCTTTTTAGTTCTATAAAGATAAAAATTTTACTACATGTAGATTTTTAAAAAATATTTCCTTGACTTCTATTTTTATCTGATAGACACAGAAAGAAGTCAAGAAAAAATAATCATCCCTGAATACCACATATGATCATATTTCAGGCTGTGCTTAAAAACTATTTAAAAAATGGAACATTTAATTTTAAAATGATCTTTCTGGCAAGAGGTTATAATTAAAATGCTTTAAAAAACCCTACAATTTTACCGAAGTTCTTGTGCAATCAAAATTCAATGTGAGACCTTCTCTTCATACTTAGTCTCATTTTCCACGAAACACACATGTTCTCTTCCTGGCCCAATTACACCCACTCTGTTCTGCTCTGTACTCTCACCCCTCCTCCTGTGAATTTGTCAGCCTTGTTTTGCTGACTATGAGGAAACTTCTCAGATCCTGCACAAAAGAAGCGGATTGCTCCCTGTTTCTTCATCTCTCAGCAATCATTCTAAAAGTAATCCTCTTGTGTTTTCCCTTGACTGAAAAATTTACTAGTTTGCAGTAAAGATCTTTATGGAACCTTTCTTCTACCCTTTAACACATTCAAAACGCCCAAAATCCATTCTGTAATCATGCCGTGCAGCTTATTTCCAGTCAAAGCAATTGACCTTTCACTAGCTCCAGATGTGCTGCACACTACTTGCAAGCCTTCAATGAGCTATCTTGTAAGCAAATACGAAAAATAAATATATTTGATTAAAAAAAATTTGTAGAATTTGCAGACAATTTCTGAAAAATAGCATATCGGTAGAAAAAATATTCATTAGCTAGCTCTAGTCTCTGCCCAAAAGATCATTTTAATTTCACTGATCTTGTTGACAATAAGAATACGCTACTGGCAAAACATGATTTGCAGCAGTTAGAGCTGAGGTAGTTTTAGAGCAAGTAGTTTTAGCAGCTGTAGCTTCATGTGTGCACATGCCACCTAAACATAAGATGTGTCTTATGCATGCATCTGCTCAGCTGAGACATTCCTTCTCAGCTAGTATTTCCCACTTTATTCATCCAGAATTCTGCAGAAACAGGTCAGGATATTAAATAAATATTTGCAAAGTGGCATTTTGCAACATGCCACTGGGGAAAAGAAGGAGCATCTTGATATCCAGGACCTACATAGACTGTGTCCTTCATGAGTCGTGTGTCTCAAAGTGCAGACACAGCTGAAGAGTCAGAGATTTCCTTCCAGACATGGGAAGAGGTAAGTGCTGACTGAAAAAAGTGCAGGACAAAGTCATGCCTGGTAAACATAGAACATAGAGTAATCCCTGGCTTGATTGCTTCTGTCACATAGATGTCATGGAAAGGTTGAGACAACAAAAAGTTTCATCCTGTTTACAGTTTGAAACATCTTTGGGCATATTACAGTAGGACATGTACGTGATAACATACATATATTTTAGTACATTCATATATGCTTCATACATATGTGTATATGCTGCTGCATATATTCTACTACATGTATATATGTATTGAAAATATGGTATATAGAGGTTTTGAAGTCTTATCATAGAATTATGGAATTATAGAATGCTTAAAGTTGGAAGGGACTTTAGAGGTCATCTAGTCCAACCCTCCTGCAAACACAGGATCACCTAGAGCACAAGGCTGCATCCAAGCGAGTTTTAAAGACCTCCGCAAAGGTCTTTAACTTCTTCACAGAAGTTTCTACTGTAACAGTAGCCATTGGCATTTGGCTCAGAGGTTGCACACACATAATGTGACCCTTAGTTAGGTAACAACTTCTATAGAGATTATTTTCAGGATGTTAGTACTGAAGACCAAGTCTACACTGAAGAAGAGGAGGAAGAGAAGGAAAAAAGGAAAAAATACATGACAAAAATGCAAATGAGAAAAGAGAAGAGGATTCCACAGTTCTATTTTGAAGTAGCAAGAAGACTGCTATTCTTTGAACTGTGACTGGTGTGATCTTTTAAGGATTCTCTTAAAGGTTAAGAATAAATCATGGGAGCTGATGAACTTTAAAAATTCTGCTAAACCTTCTTGTATAGAGTTGACTCCTCACTTGGCAATTAAGAAAAGAAAAACATTGTAAAATGGAAAGAAATAGAAAGAAAGTCTCTGTAATAAACCTTCACTATATTCAAGGCCTTCAAAGTAGTTTCTAACTGATTCTTCTTAGTTTGTGTCATGCATATGTCCAACCAGCACTTCTGACAGTGTAAAATCATTTTTCATTTTTCTTTTTTATTTTTAAATCTTTTAAACTTTCAGCTATCATAATATAATTTAAAAATATCTTCAGATACCATCCATGAGATTTGAATGAGAAAAGTCTAGGGAAAAGTGGTAGTGTGAATTAACTTTGTTTTTTGAGGAGCAGTAGTAGCACTTTTTGTGAATATGATTCTCCTTTTCATAGATATGTGAGATATGTGTAAAGGCATATGCATATTGACAAATTAGCAATGATTAGAACTGCAGAAACTTTCTTCCTGTGTTCCTTATCTAGACACTAAACATTCCATTTTGACACTTAAACTTTGTCCCCATCCTTAACCACTGTAAATTTACTCACAAGAATGTGAATAAGTCGATTTTATCAATAAGATCTACATTAGGCATCTTAAATAAATAAATAAAATAGTAATAAATGATTGGAATAATCTTCTAATTCTAATGCAACTCACAATATTTTCTGCGTCAGTGTGTTGGATGACATAAGATATGTCAAAAAATAACAACAAATCTCCTGTAACCTGATGACAACCAATTGGCAACACTGAAAATGCAGAGGTCAGAAAAATTACTCCTATCAAATTTTAGGAATAGAGTGTCAAGAAAAGGAAAGTAATACCAGACTACTGACTTACAAGGTAAAAGCTCTACAGATTTGAAAAAGATCTAGAAGAATTTGTACATTTGTTAAGGTACCTGTACCTTAATCTCTTTGTATGCAACTCATGAAATAGTAGGTTTCTTGCTTCATGTCATGTCAAAAGACCTGCAAGAATTGCCATCATCTAGGTGCACCTAATTCCTAATTCCTAATTCAAAGAAAACTAATTTGACCTTAAGTATAGCAGGAAAACAAAACCTTTTATGAGACAACAAACATTTTAAAATTCATTTTAGTCTTTTCAGATGAACAGATGAATCAAGCTCTTTCAGCTCTTTTTAGTTATATTTAATTCTTTGTTACCAGACTCAGGCACCTAACGGTAAATCTGGCAACTGAAAAAAAATATTGAGTCTCCTTTAGTGAAGCCTCCCTCAGAAGCTATGGCATGTTTGTTTTGTGCTGCATATCTTCTTTCAGAAACCGCACCTTACTTATTTCAGCTCTAACTAGAGACTAGTCACTGCTAGATTGGGAGTGACTCAGTTGTGCTGACAATGTTATGTCAAGAGCAGGAAGAGAAAGGAGAAAAGATATGCAGACACAAACAAAACAAAATTAAGTGACATCTTGAGCAGATTCTTGGTTCTTTCTGGGGAATAGACCTACACATCCTCCTCCCCAGTGGCTGCAATGTCAATGAAATCCAGTTTTCAGCAGCATTTGTGGATTCTTTGACATGATATAGAGGGGCTGTTAAAGTAGGAGTGATTCTAGAGATCTGTTCACCTGTTTCCATGAAATCTACAGAATTGTATGTCCACTCTTCCAAATTATCTCAGGGATTTATGCCTTAATAAGGATAAAAGAGTGTGCAAATGAACAGATAGACATGGAAACAGCATCCTCCTTAAGTCTTCAGGAAGTCAGGATAAATGTCACTGGGGAAGGAATGCCTGAAGGAAACATATTTGTTCACCACTGCCCTCTGATATGTTAGAGCCACATGAAGAGATCAGAAATTTCCAGGAAAGCTGTTCTTGTGGCAAAAGTTGAAGATGGTTCCTCTGTCTAGGAAGATGGAGCACAATTGCTCTGGGTATCAGTTTTGGTCACCCCTTTGGGGCAAAGGTGACAGCCCCAAAGTTTTTTCATGTGCACCACAGCTGTTCATCTCAAGAGCACAGCAGCGTTGTATCAAGAGCAGTCCAAAGCAAAGGGGCTCTGCAGGGTCCAGTAGGTGACCAGTGTATAGTCTGCTCCATTACCAGTGTATAGTCTGCTCCATTTCTTCTCAGGAGAGGAGTTGATGAGTTGAGCTACAGGTCTGCATCTTCACCTTGCTTCTGGGAGTTTCATAACAACTTCAAGTAGATTTTGTGGACTAGAGCATCCCACAACTAAACTAGAAGAACAACAAGAATTATGTTGGTTGTTGACTATGAGATAATAGCAAGCAGAAAGGTCTGCTTTTCTGAAACCATGAAAGACCAAGCTCACTCAAGTCTTGTTTTCATCAATGATGTGCTTCAAAGTTTATCAGGATATGACTCTTAGCACACATGGTAAGTGTAGCAGTTCTGGGATGCCCTTATTGTTATGATACATTATTAATCATTCTAGAAAAAGAGAAACAGACACAGCAGTCACCAATTACTACAGTATAAGCTGTAAATACTCTGTCTGTTATTTTCTTTCTTTTCCTTTTTTTTTTAAATTTTTAATATATATTAATTTCTAATCAAACTTCTAAGTGAACTGCCTTATCAAGCACACTTCCTGTGCATTGCATAGGTGATGTTTAACATCCTGTAAATTCATTCCGTTTGCATTTCCTCATTTGCCTCTTATTTAATTCATGTATGCTATAAGTCTTTAAAGATGTTGTACAATATATGTGCCTAGGTTTGACAATAAGCTATTTTTAGCAAACACTATGCTTTAAAAACATGCAACTTCTAGAGGAAACCTCACTATTTAGTTGAAATTGGTATTAGGCAATAAATTTTGTTAGATTAGGCAGTAGATTTTGTTAGATGGACATATTCTTATGAAGTAAATTGGAAATTTCTCGAAGACTTTGTAAGAGGAGAATGGGATTTCTATACATTCATCAACATTCTACAAAGGTAGTTCCTATATATTTAAGGCATCTAAAATACCAGTAAATTCCAAGGATATTTTTGACAAAGGGGAGCATGATGAAAAAATAAACTCAGAGGGATTCTCCAAAGTAAAAGAACATGACTAAACCCAGAATTTTTCAGATGAGTTTCTTCAAGAAAATCTTCCTCTAATCTCCTTTTGGGAATGTAGTAGAATGATTTACTTTTCAGGGAAAGAGATTATAATTGCCACTAACTGGTTTCTACGTGGTCAGTTTAGAAATTCTATTGAGTAAGAAGCTGAACTGAAGCACAAAACATAGCAAAAAAAATATCCACTTGGGCAAAATATATCAAATTCTGCAGCTTCCTGCATTTCCTAGACACCTATATTCACTTAGGCTGTGCCATCTTCTTAGGTTTAATGAAGTATATTAGCTATTAGGTATGTTGAAAGCCAACACATTGCAGAAATGAAAATGATGTTAGAAATTCATGTTGTAATTCAGATCTAAAATCTAAACTCTGTGATCCATACCAATTCATTGTAATTCATTTTAAGTCCTAAACTTACTAACAGAAGTGCAATTATACTCCCTAGCTCATGCAAATCACCCACAGTATACACAATGGAATATAGAAGACTGTTCATTAGACTTTGACCAATAAGATTCTTTGTTCAAGAATCAATAATACTAATTATTGATTACTAAATAATTATTGAATAATATTGAATAGTAAAAATCAACGTGGCAAGTATTGCTATATAATCTCACCTGTTAAATTTTTCTCCACTAAGGAGATACGATCAAGATTTTTACTATGAACTCAAAAAGTCTACCTTAGTATTTTCAAGAAACTCTAATTTGAATTCAGGCTTCATAATTTAACATTTACTAAGTCAAGTAAAACATCCATAGATAATTTTTAATTGTGTATGAAATTTGCTCAAGCATGATGACAACTGACAAGCTGGTGAAAGCAGGGAGCAAATACTGGGGAACAGATTTTATCCTCAGCAGAAAAAAAAAGGGAGCATCTGAGTGTTTGGAAATTAAGAGGTCATAATTCTAATAAAATATTCCCTCAGGCTGTGTGCAGGCCATAACTACACACAACTCATGTGTTTGTGAAAATCTGAGTGCAGAAAGGACAAGTCAATGTTGCTGGTCTTTCAGCAAGATAGGGTACTACTGCAGGGTGTTGGACCTGACAGTAGGGCCAGAGGATGTCTGGATATTTGCTTTAGCCAGAAGAGTGGTATAATTGGAGAAGCTGAAGGACTAAGCCAAAAGAAAGCAGGTACAGTGTAGAAAACATTTTCTAATGAGACTAGCCACAAAAAACACATTCAGAAAGGAGCTACGGTTTGTCATAAAGATAGAGGAAAGACCCACTAAGGACCTTGTCTAACTGTTTTGTAATTACTTTAGTCTAACTCTTTCATCATTACTAACCCTAGACTTAACAATTTGTCTGAACAAACCCCACAGAAACAAAGTTCTTTCTCTTGCATTTGAAACCAAGGACCCATAAGTAAATAAAAAGCTATCAGAACACGTGAATAAATATTAGGGAGCTAAAATAAAAATGGGAACATGCTGATCACAAGCCCTTATCTGCATCTTTGACAGGCCTTCAAAAATTGTGTCTTTGCCTTTGCTGTTGGCAAATTCATAGTATTTTTGCCTGGACTCATTTTTCCTGCTAACCTAGTTAAGCATAGCTTTCAAACTAGATTCTCTTGGAAAGCTTTCAGATACACTATACCTTTTTAAGGCATGAGGCAAGCTGAAAAATCTTTCTTTCCTAAAAAAAATCAAGAATTATTTTTGTACAATCTTGATGCTGCTACCAGAAAGATAAAAAAATTTCCATGATTTTCAAATCCCTTGTTTTTCTAAACTAACTAAGTGTTCTTAGCAAATTATCAACATTACTTTTCTACACATGGATACACAGAATACACTGTGAAATTCAAGCTTAACTTGAGCTTTGTAGATTGGATATCACATGCTTTACTGGAAATACAGCACGGCATCCTCAGACTTTCCTTCAAAAATTGATTTGCCTCGATCTCAAACATAACAAAGTGCAAAGAGTGGAGATGTAATACATGTTTGATTTTACTGAAAAGACAGGGCTAGAGAAAAATATATGAAATAACAATGCATCTACATTTATAGAACTACAAACAGTTCTTGTCTTTTATTAACAGAACCGAAGATCACATTAATGTTTCTCAGAAGAATAAAGCACTTGAAAATTCATTTGAAAGATGTGCAAAACAACTAAGGAGGTCTAAATACCAAAGCAAGTATCTTTTTATCTGATAGCAGGAAATACAAAAAAAAAAAGAAAATTATTTCAATGTCAAAGTAAAATAATCACTTAAAAGAAAAAAAATAACATCTGACTGCAGAGACACTTTCAAATATAAAATAGATAGAATTGTGAGTACGTGATAAACTGTTCTTTGATGTTATTGGAAATTCAATACAATGAACTGTCATTAAAATCAATGCATAAGATGATGTTTGTTTCTGTTGAAGTAGTAGGGAGCAGTTAGCTGGGATTATATGAGCTTAAGTAGGAAACCAAAAGATTGGCTTCTGAAAGTGGAGACAAAGATTTGGTAATTAGTTTGCAGTGTAAAGATTCACCTCCCTAAAGGCATAAGGGGAAAGCTGGGTCGAAGAACAGAGTTGGCAATCCATATTTTCTATGTTTGGTGCACCCCAGTTCACTGGTATTTGAAAAAAATACATGAATAACTAATAATTTAGCACCTTATGAAGTTAACAAGCAGATAACTAAATATGTCATTCTTCTCCACAAAGCAGCAACACAAAGGACTGCAGGACTAAGACCCAATGAGGATCTTAGTAACCAATTTTTGCTTCTCCAGTGACCAGAAAAAAATATCTGTCATCCTTTAGCATGCTTATGGTGGCTCTGCACATGTATGATAATCCCCAGCACTGACTCAAACACTGCAGTCTTGCCTTTCTTTCTTCTGTCTGTCCATCTCTTCTCCCTTGGATTCTCCAAACTATGTCAGTTTTTAAAATCCAGCAGGGTAATAAAGATAAGTAATCGCCCTCTTTAATTCTTTGTTCAAGTATTAAGTAATTCAAAGGAAAATTATCAGTATTTCCCCAGTTGTAAGTTAACTGAAATCCTTGCCTTTCATGTTCATAATTTTCTAGAAAATAAGGAGAACTCAAGTCAAAGAATGACTTTCCTTTTTCAACTGCAGACCATTAGCTTCCCTTTCAAATCTAGACAGATTCAAGACTAAGATTATATCTAGTTTCTAAGTAAGACTCTCAAAAACTATTATCAGTGTTCACACATTTCCAGTTTCTTTTCACTCCTAGAAATAATTTTTTCCTTGGAATGTGCATTTTCTCTACAAGGCATGATTTTTCTACTCTTGACAATGTTCAGCCTTTTAGCTTAAACCCTGGAGCTGCATGTGTTTTGATGAAATAAATGTACAACTACACAATCGCAATAATAAAAAAAATGAGCCAGTGAAATGAAGAATTATCTGGTTTTGGAAACACTGATTGTAGTGATTTTTACAAGCTGGCTATTACATGCACTGTACATTAAGAAAATGAAGTACAAAATCAATAATCACAAAGAATTACTAACCACTAGTATCAAAATATCAGGTATTTTTCCTTCTACTTAGACCTTCTACTTAGAATAATAATAATAATAAAATTACCTACCCTAATATAATAATAAAACACCTTTTCTGAATGGCTCATCTCCTGTATAGACAATGTTTGGTTTTTGCCTACACCCACACAAACTATATTACCACTTTCTTTTAAAATTTATTACCTAGTCATACTGATGAAAAGCAACCCAATAGTGAAATTCTTTCTTCTTTATAACAGTTACAAAAACAGAAATAAGTAGATTAAGTTTCATTTCAGGATAAAAATAACTATTGTACATGAATTTTTTAACCCTATTTTTAGTACCTTTACGTTGAAAAAAGCCTATAATCCTATAATTCTTTCTTTTTCTATGTAGTATTTCCATTTCTTATTGCTTGTGTTTCCATTTTAAACTATCTGAATAATGTATATAAATACATTCACTTCATTCTCAAAAAAAAAAAAAGAAAAAAGAAAAAAAAAGAAACTGGTTGAAAATGATCTCCCCTAAAATCGTGTGTGAGCATCTTACTTTCTCTGTATTCTTGGATAGCTGAAGAATATGCAACCATGATACAACTTGTGGCACAGGTGGCCGTATCACAGGAGTGAGTGAGTATAGGCATGGTGTACAAATGAATCAGGAGTCCATAGGTTCTCCATTGCTATACAGAGAATACTGTGCTAAAGATATGATTGAATAATAGATCATGAAAGGCCTAGCAGGCAAGTGACAGATATATTTTCTTTGGTGCTCAAAGGCAGGACTACAAAATTGATATACTGAGTACTACATGGAGTCCCCTTGCAAAGATCTTCTAAGGACAGAGAAATTACCGGCATTAGGTGTTTTAGATACTGGTTAAATCTGAAGTGTATGAGAAATTATCATTTTTAAACACCAATTGTGCACGGCAACAGGAAAGAGCTGCTCAGAAAAAAAGTGGCCCATTTGTGAGCATGTGAAGATGATGGAGAACAACCCACATGAATTTACAGGTAAACCATGCCCCATCCAATTGTATTTTTTCTATAATGAATGGATCTTTTGGAGCAGTAGAGAGGATGTTGTTTACAGAACTTTGGCAGTTTTTTCACACTTCCACATCGTTCTTGTTTGTAAGTTGAGACATTATGGCTTGGGTGAGTACACAGCAAGATAGGTAAAAGCTTCATTGGATGGTCAGGCTCAGTAGTAATGTTCATACTCTGGCTGAAGACTGGTATTGCAGGGTCTATTATGGAATTTCTCCTGCTTAATTTCTTATCAGATTTGGAGAAGACTATACCTTCAGATGAGACTCAAGGGCAGGGTTGCTGTCCATAGCTCCCTGAGCAAGTGGATGGAAAGCTTGTCCAGGAGAACCATGACATTCCATACAAATACCAGAAATGAGAGAGGCGGAGGTACGGAAAATTTCTTCTCTGTAAGGACAGACAGGCAGTTGAGCTAGGGCCCAGCAAGGCTGTGCCATCCTCATCCTTAGAGGTTTTCAAGTTCCAAGCAACCTCATCCGGCCTCCCGAATCAGCCTAATTTTTACACAGGTTGGACAAAAGATCTCTCAAGTCCGTGTCGTCCTGAATTGGACACTATGAACTACAATATCACAACGCTATTACAAAAGAGTCTTCCTATACTTCTGGTGTCAGCACACAGGAACACAGAAAAGTAATAACTGATTTTGTCATATGAAAACTGAAAGATCTCAAATAATCCAGAACACAAAACTGAAGACCGATTAAACACATACTGGGTAATAGAACTTCAAATTCCCAAACAGCCTCATAAACCAAATCCTGCTTCCATCTATGGAAAAGCTTCACAGCTAAGACTGGTTTTATTGGTTGTATCAATAGAAAAGAAGACAACAATTTCTACCAATATGCATTCTTTAACTTCATTAATTAATTTAAATCACACTAAATTATGCTCCAAATCACTTTTCCTAGCAGCAGAGAAAACAACAACCATTTCAAATTTAGAAATTATAGCTTTCTTACATGCTCAGTGTTACTTGGGAAACAAGTGAGAATTATGAAGTCTTCCCTCCCAGACAAAAAGATCATCAGGAACAATTTCCAATTTCTGTTAGCACCGAGCCCTCTGAGTTTCATTTTTGTACTAAGAAATGTCAATATAGGCTAAAGCTGCCACTGTATAATGATTAGTTGCTGAATATTTACAGAATATTTTCATTATGCTCAGCTGTGTATCAACACTGAAAGGTCTTATGATATTGGTAAATCATAGCTCTGGAAGCATAGCACAGAAGACATATTGAAACACAACAAGAGAAAACGGGATCACAGAATGAAATTCACCACATCACTTTTTACACAAATAAAGAAAGGACTTTACACAAATAAAGAAAGGTACTGCAGGACTGATGATTCTCACAAAAAAGGCTTAAGCTGATTTTGGGGGGATTTTCAGCTATGAAGATGTTATTATTTTTCTACATTCAGCCTATTTGCACAGGTCATAGGATAAATTATTTACTGCTATGCTATTTAATTTGCATAGCCTGCATCAGAATTGAGTGTTCAAACAACCTAAAACATAGCTAGCTCTCGAATACTACATAACTCACATTATGTCCTTCAAGTTTAACAGTACGGAGCCAAAGAATCCAGTGATAAAATTTTAAATCCTTGCCTACCCTTCACTCTCAAACAACAGAGAGTCTTTTTTTCATGGACAGGTTATTTTCTCCTTGGTGAGAAAATCTCATGCTTGTATGAGCTATCTGTCTATTAGAAGAAATCAACTTTTTTACCCCTCAGCTAGTGAGAGCTTCCTGCTAAATTTTCATCTCATTCTCTTTCTTCTACAGATAGAAGTAAGGTTGAACATTTGTTGCATACAATTTATTCATGAGTCTGAAGAAAGTATCTTTGATTCTTTGTAATATATATGGCTACTCAAGCATTTTTCTCTCTATCTTTTCCCAAGGTGGAGAGGAAGAGGGAAACAAGCCAATAGCATGTTATAAATAAATAAAGCTAGTTACTGCTAGGATTAAGGATAGTTCTTCATGTACTAGAATTATGACTGTAATAACTAATGATAAACATCTGATTCTTTCTGTGAACTTTAATGGATCTAGAATGATTTTTTTGAATATTACTTTCACAACGAAGACTAAGAGTCACACAAATAAAAGATGTTTTTTTATATTTATATGCAATATAACAATGATTTTTTATATTTATATGCAATATAACAACTCAATGGCAGATAGACTGCTCATGACTTTCAAGAGCAGACTGTATAAAATCCGTTGTAAAATATGCAATCTTTTTAAAATTAACTTCGAAAAAAAGTCAACTCTGTTGATTTCCGAGTCAGTTG
Source organism: Nothura maculosa (assembly GCA_032353885.1). NCBI lineage: Eukaryota > Metazoa > Chordata > Aves > Tinamiformes > Tinamidae > Nothura > Nothura maculosa. Next base: position 285,701 of record JAUBOD010000263.1, on the reverse strand, counting down.
CTCAATGTCACTGCATTCCTCAATTGTTGTGATAAATATTTTTAAGACAGTGACTTGATGCAGCAAGGGTAGGGAATGTTGCTAAAACATAGGAGATTTGGGACAGCATACTGAGACTGGTGAGAAATGTCACCATCAGATTTTCTCATTACACGCAGAGGATGTCAATCAATAATCTTTACCTGACAAGTTGTTGAAAAATAATGCTTGTAAGGAAATTCCGAGCTCACTGAAGAAGAAATGACATTCCCCAGAGTGAGACACTTTAACAGTCCAGGAGGAGTCAGCAGGAGTCCAAAGAGACTATGGATCCTCATCTGCAGAAGGACCTGAGCAGCCAAATAGAGCATTGCAAAGTGACTGGCAAAGCCACCAAATGACATCTTCATGACACCAAGGACAAACACCTCCTCAGCTGAATAGACAAAATAACTACACCACTTCTTCATAATTGTTTCCTGCATCTGTCAAGAATTTTGTTTCTTTTCTTTTTTTTTTGAATAAGGAACATGTTTATTTAAAGGACATTTAGGTAGAGAGGGAATTCAGACTAATTCTCTCTTAATTCTGAGATCAGTAAATATGGATGGATACTTAGCTCTATAGCATATTATCAATTAAGGAATATGAATTGCAGCATAAAACTCATTTTCTTCTTGTACTTAGTGTTAGATGTATGAAAAAAAAGAAGGTAGAAATAGCAATGAAGGGCTGTTTCATCTGCTGGATGCTTTCTGCTTCATCATTTCCTTTCTCCTCCTTTAACACAAAAAAATTTTATCAGGAGCTAGCATATATAAATGATGGAACAAAAAGATCCATCATTGGTCTTTTGGATCATTGCACATGTAGGCTGACATTTCATACAGGTAATCATGTACAAATTTCACATGGCAAATGCCAGCACAGATGTGAACACTGCTGGAAGAAGGCACCATTCTGTCACACTCCTTTCAGTGCAGGGGAAAATCTGTGTTCAAGAAGTGTGTTATAGATTACTTTGGAGTCGAGATAATTTTATTATCCCACAAAACTATTCGCACTACCAGAGTACCCAGAGATGAAATATGGGGAGTGCAGTTTATGTAGTTTATACAGAAAAGCTAGTAATTGAATTGGAGGAGGTCTCAAATAGTATGGCCTGTTGTAGCTGAATCTTAGAGACAAATTTGTAATCAGGCTACCAAAAAAGAATAGCACTAACTACTATTGCTCTTGTGAAAATGAGGTTCTGTAGGAGATAAATCTTTATTTTACTGTAATGCAGTTATGCCTGTACGTATAAAAATAATTTTATTTTATTTTCTGAGACTGCCACACCACCATTGTGTTATGACACAAAAATTAAATTAGGGATAGTTTTAAAAGACAGCAGCAGATGGGAATGAAGGATCTAGGGAAAGGTGCTAAGAAATATGCAGCAACCTTGGCAACTAGGTCAATGCATTGAGGCCAGGCCAGATCAATGGGGACTAAAGTGGCTGTTCTTTGACAGCTGGTCTCTTGTTCCTGTGAAACAAGTGACAAGCGTCAGGCTGCATGCTAATGAACAGATGCTCTTAGCTTAAAAACAAAAGAAAACAAAACCATAATGAAGATCCTTCCATTCACTCTGAGCAGAGGTTAATTTGGCACACAATGTGAACTAGATCTTGGAAGCATTTCTACAGTAGGAAATTTGAGGCAAATTGTTGGAAGCGTCCAACTCTGAAGCACTAGCTGTCAGATTCTGTAGCATACCTTGAACAGAAAGATCTTAGGGACATGGATTGAACTTTTATTCACCTTTATTCAGATCAAGTACAGTGTCCTGAGTCATAATGCAAAGCTTCATCGCTTCCATGTTTGTATGCAGCATAACAAACAAGTTTCCTGTTACAATTTTTAAAAGATGAGAATTGCTGAGAAAGGTCTAATCCTACTTCTGCCATGATTTTGAGTCCTATTATCTTTTTTTCTACAGCATATGCTTGACCAGCAATATACATTAAAGAAGACTTCATAGTATCTACTTGAAACTTCCCAGTTACAAAGCATAGAATGGAAGAACTTTTTAATGGTGTTGTGACAGAGCATCTAATGGAAGTACTTTCACTGAACAAAGATTATGTCCTACTTTTATTAAAATTTGTCTAGCTTTGACTTCTATATGATGATTTTATAATTTTCATTATTATGGTAAGGAGACCTTTGAATTAAATTTCCCCATGTAAATGCGTAAATAGAGATGAGTCACACATTAATCTTCCTTTTAATAGGTAAACTGGTTTAATTTTTTGTCTACATGGACCTCTTAACTCTTAACCATTCTCATATCACTGGTGAAACCTTCTCATTTATTGGCCTCTGTCTTGAACTGTGGCACTAGAATTTAATGTCACAGTACAGTGGCTGTCAATTCCGAGCCAAATATCCAAGTATTGGAATCCTCTCTCTCCAGTATCCATTTTCATTCATGACTCATCAACAGCACAAAGCCATAACTAACTTCTACACCTCAAACAACACTGAAACTGAGGAAAATTAATAACTTCTCAATAGATACATTCCTAGACTGATATAAGCAATTTTTTTACTTAATCAATGCCATTTTGATTTCCCTGTATTTCCTTTTAATTTCTCCACAACTAAATCATTTCCCTAACAATATATATATGCATGTATCTGCATGTACATATTTACATATATATACACATACATAAGATTTGTATACGTGTGGTTTATATACACACATACACAAATATACAATTGTAATACATATACATATATGTAAGTGTCTACCAAAAGCACCAAGCGCGTTTTTAGAAAGCAGGCATTCATTGTCTTAATTTAGCCAATCCAAACATTTCAGTGCGCAGTGCTCACATAACATCTTGGGAAAGATTTTTCTTCTTTTAAAGAGGAAGGAACCCATAAATAACACAAAACCAGCGATGCCTATTCACCTGGTCTTTACTTTTCTGTAACTGATACTGGAATTGCCACGAGTGCTTTACGTGGGTAGTTTTTTCACTGTATTCCAGAACTCTTGAGTCACAACACACTTGTTCTGCCGGTCATGGCATTTCCCCAACGTGCACTGCAAGCACATTCACAAAAATAAAAGAGCTATGAAAAATCACAGAGAGGTCTCTCTTTTTATGAAGCATTGTTCTCCCACCTAAATTAGTCTTTGCCTTTGAATTAGTTTATGTTAGTTTTTATTTATTCGATTGATCACTGTTATGGCAACGGCAGAGTCTGCACAAGTATTAGACCTTAATACATTCCCTCCTTAAATTCTCTCTACATATATGCATTGTTTTGCAGATTCAGATTCAGATTTAGGCAATATTTGAGCAATTAATTGTTTTGTTACTGCTGTTAGTGGGCTTGTTGATTTTTTGTCAAAGATAAAAGAAGGCTGGAAATAATCATTAAAGTTTATATTCAGCCACTAGCAGTAAAATATAAGAATAGTGTGGAGAAACATGATCCCTTCATCAACTTCTCTTTTCTTTGTGTTTCAGAGTATCAGTCCAGTGTCAAATTTGAGTAGCAATTGAGAGATTCAAGGAAATACATTCCCGGTTTTAAGAACTTCCTACTTATGTCTAAGTCAAAAGAGTCTTGTGGGAATAGGCCACCCAGAGAATTAAATGCTTCAGAGAGTATCTTACCTGGACATTGACTATCATCTCACCAATTTCAAACTATGTGGCTGGAAAGCTCACAAGAGTCATGGGCTCCTCCACAGAAGTTCCTTGGTGGTTCTACCTTTCCTGATCTACACATGTTTTGTTGACAGAAAGCAAAAATTGGGAAAGAAAATCCTACAGTATTTTAATGAAGGCAGAATGAAAGGGAGTCTTGGAAAACTGCATTTTGGAAATTATATATTTTAAATGGAAAAGAACTCATTTTCTAATTTTAAATCTCCTTCCTTCATAGTTTTTTATCTGGAAAGAAATGTTCTTCTACTAAACCATCAAACATTGTATGTAAAACTATAAAAGCATCAATTCTGCATTTCTACAATAGTTCTACAACGGCAGAGAAATATCTATTTCATCTTATTCTCAGTCATTCTGAAGAGCAGATATTTTCTTTGTTATGCAAGTAACATAGCTTATTGCATTGTATTTCAAGAGTTAAGTCCATGTTGCTTTTTGTTTCATGAGACACACAGCACATAACACAAAAAAATGACTAAGCCACTGGAGTAAGAATTAGGTCTTAAAACAAACCACGGATTGCCAGAGAAAAAAAATTGATCTAACCTGTAACAAAATATGTCACTTGCATTTGCAGCACATACAATGATTTAACTTTGCTCTGTTTCCATAAAATCTGTGGTGGCTGATCATTCTGTAGATTTTTTTTTTCATTTTTTAATTCACTGAAGAAAGATGCAAGATGTGAGATAGAGTTGTCTGAGCATGAAGCTGACTTGCAGGCTAGTAATTTAGGAGTGTCCTGCAGCAGCAGATTGGACAAAAACGTTGCATGACGAAGAAAGAGGTTGAAGTAAAGGCATGAAAGGCCCAGATATGGGTAACAGCAGCTTGAGCATGATGCAGTGGAGGAAAAGAAGCATATTAAGAGTTTCAAAACAAAAATGAGTCAAACTAAGCAAGGCACTAGGTCAAGAAGATTGTTGAGGCTTCAGTTTTAACATATATATAGGTGGGATGGGCATATGTGAAGTGAGACAGGAAGATTTTTCGGTAGATGAGTAGAGAAAGGCAGGGAATGAAAATATTTACATGGTGGCTATAAATCAGAAGGCAAATCTCCAAAATATTACTCTGAAGTTTAAATGCAAGGAATAGAAATATTTGATCCACAGATTGGTTGATGATGGAACTTTGTGATAGTGACAGAGGAAGAAAATGTAAACCATAGTCAGAGATGCACTTGACTACGCTTTGGCAAATGACACAGCAGATGACTAAGCTATGGTATTTTCTAGAGGGACACAGGTCTTTCATGACAAGGATGCTCTGCTGGTCATTTTCTTATGTTTTCAGCACAGTCTTTTGCCCTGCTATGTGACATTTAAGGCATCTGTCCTGTCATAATAACTGAGAATTGAAATGCGCTCTTTCAGACATGTTATTTATTTACCCATGTCTGGAAGTTTAACCTACTAGATTCAGGTTGCTGGTCTTTTCAACCACATGAACATGAAGCAACAAGAACAATCTTTTATGAAAACTCAAATGGTAGATTTTGAGAGCAACTAGAACTTACACCGAGGAAATTATCTTATTCACGAAAAAAAATGGCTTTGCTGTGATGCTAGACAGTGACATAAAGCACTATACATTTCGTTACCAGCTATCCTCTCCAGTAATCTTATATAAGCACATTTCACAGGTATTTTTCAAGGGACATGCATATATATTCCACAGGTCTTAACACAGCAATCATATAAGCTTACATGTTAGTTTATAGATAGATGTTAAAGGTTCAGATTATAATTTTGAAGATGTTCCAAATATCAGATTGCAAAACATTTTTCTTTCCTGCCAAATGCCAGCATTTAACAATGGCAAAAACGCAGGAACAGGTAGACAAGTTGAGCCAGATGTTGCACAGAGCAGAAGGAAGAGGATTGTTTACTAAGCTACTCCATAAAATTCCCAGGATTGTTATTTCAAGAATTATGTGGGTAAAAGGTGTTCAGAACTTTGCTCAGTTGTATCTATGTGCTACTTCTTTCTTTCTTTTTTTTTTGTGATATTCAGCGATTCTGCTACTAACTCACTCTTGCAAAACCTGCGTTTTCTAACCAGATACCATTGTTCTAGTCATTTTTCCATTTTTCAAAGTCACTGGACTTCCAATAAGTTGTGGCTATACCACAAAGGAATGTTAAACTATTTTTTTTTCAATGTATTTCCATCCTTTATTCTAGAGAAGTGTATATTTTATATCATGTTAGCAATTAAGAATTGATGGTTTTCAGTTTTCCTATGCCTAAAATTCTGACATAACTACATAAACTTGATTCTACTGTTGCTGTGTTTTGTCATCTACAATGTTGTTACATTCCTCCCCACGAAAGAAGACATTAAAATGCAATAAATCTTCACAGTCTTACTGCTGTACTGATCTGTCAAATCGTAATTATACCTGAAATGAACCTTACAATAGTAATTCCTTTGTTCAGACAAGCCCTGAGTGAATGCGTTGCAAGGACAGGTTAGTAAATGACAGAAAACACTAGCTGCCATAGTGAGGCAGGCAAATATCTAAGACAGATACCCAGAAAGCCTTGTGCCTAGCTCAACATTGCTTTGCTCCTTCTCCACTTCTGCATGCTTCTTTTTCTCTAGAAAATGCATTTTAGTTGCATGTTACTATGTAACTCAATAGCATACTTTATGTTAATACATACTATATATGCATATTAACATTATGGTTAATGTGCAGGACATAGAACAGGACAAGATGAGGCAAAAACATATTGAAATATACCCTTCCCTAAAAGCTGAAAATGGGTTAACATCCATCATGTGCCGTGTTGTGTGTAAATCTGTCTCACTGTCACTGCATTATTTGTTTCTCATTCTTCAGGTACTATCACAGACAGAGGATTGGGGCTGTGTTCTGTATTTTGTACGGCTGAAATACAGCTGAAAACAGAAATCATCTGGGAAGATGAGAGAGCAATACAGTTGTAAGAATCTAATGTCAACTTCATCTGCCTTGTTAATCAGAGTGCACTCAATGGTGAGTTTCATTCTATTTCATAAATAGGATGAATTCTCAAATTCCACTCCTAATCCTAGTCCCAAGTGTAGCAGTCCTGTGTCGAAGGACACCTTGGATTCTAAGTATACCAGGGAGTAAGGCACAACAACATCAACTTGTGGGTAAAAACTAGGTTTATTTGATGGGGCAAGACAAATTTTGAGAGTCCTCTCTCCTGTTTCTTTTTTTTTTGTTTTTCGTTAAAGGTATTGTTCTCTCCATGATTCATGATATGTCAAAGTCTTAGCTTGAAAATGAGTGTGTTCCCAGCACACCTCTTGTGTCAGCTTTGCACACATTGCAGGATATTCTTTTGAATTTTCTTCTCAAGTTGTAGATTTTTGGTAATTTCTTTGAAGACAGGTGGCAGCAGAAGGCCATTGAAATAAAAAGACATAAAGGAAACAATTTCTAAAGAGATGTAGACGTTACATGTACAGCTTTTCATTTGTGTGGGTGTAGGCTCACAGGTGCTCACAGGTACTCACACTGCTTCAGCAGTTGAGTTTACGTAGGCATTGCATAAACACTTTACAGGAACAATCTTTCGGGCCTAGATTCACAAAGGTATGAGAAATAATTAGCGAGAGAATTCAGCAATGGATCCATCTTACAACTTTTTATTTCTGTTACCATGTTATAAAATGCAAAGCAAGAGTCCTCCTAAAGGACTTCCAGCTTGACAAAATATTCTACTATCCTTGATTGAAACTTGTCTGATCTTTTCTTCAAACTGAGTGGCCTGAATGAAGATTTCATCAGAAATTATCCCAGAAGATTTCCCAAGGGGAAAAGAAAAGGCATATGGCGCATATTTTTCAATGCACATCTTCCATATTCAGAATAAAATTGCAATTTCATAAGATATATTTGTCCAAGAGAAACAATTAACTAAGGATTTCATCCATTTTAGCAATTCAGAATTTTCTTTCTTTCATAGAATATTATGAAGGAAAAATTCAAAGTATTGCAAAGAATGAAGGCAGTGTGCATTTTTTTCACTGGAAACTATTAGAGAAATATAATTTCTGAAAATTTTTGACTATTTAAGTACTTAAAGGTAAATCTGAATAAAAAGAAAGCTAGTGCTTTGCATTTTTTTAATTTTACTAGTAATCAGAGTTTGGCCTGCAAAGTCATTTAAATTAAAAAAAAAATCAAAATCTTGTTCTTTCATTTAGTTGGGACAATAATCCACAGAAAAGCAAATCTTTATCTTTTTTAAAAGAAGTTTATCTTTTACATGGTTGATTACAATGACATTGAAGTTACTGTAACCAAGACTTCTAAAATTTCAAGACTTAATCTACTTTAGGAATTTATACCAAGATAAAAAAAATATTTGTTTTAAGGTTAAAACATTGCTTTTTTTACAAAGAGCAGTGTCTTAAAACTGGCATAGTTACACTGAAAGAGAAGGTGATGTTACCAATCATTCTCCATACTGTTAAATCTATTTAAATTCAATGACTGTGTTTATTCTGAGAACAAAGGTCTACTTGAGGATAGAGAAAAGCAAGCAATATTGTTTTTGCTGTTAACTCCACCAAGAAATCAGGATGCTTAAAATTACGTAACAGCTGCCTTAAAAATATGAAGCAGTCTTAAATGGAAGTAGAGAACAACTTATTTTCAAATATTTGTTAACTAGTTTCTCAATAAATGTATTGCTTACAGATTAACAATATAAGTTTGAATAAAAGTCTGAATCCTCCCTTTAAAAAATTCTAAAATTTGTTTGTCAATCGGTTCCTTTTAAGTTAATTTCTGCCTTAACAACATACGGATTCTAGAGACTCCCCGATAACTTTGGTTTAATACAACATGATGTATTCTCAGTGACCAGAAACAAATCTCATTTCACTGATTATTCCATAAATGTATAGAAACATTTTTTCAAAGTTCCTACCAGAAATAAAACTTGAAGATACTTGTCAGAAGTAAATTTTCAGAAACTACTTGTTTTGAGACATGTGGATTTCATAAGGACGAAGGAGAAGCCTTGCTATTTACCAAAGACTGCTGAAGGAAAGCCAAAGAGCAATGGCATTCTGCTGACTTCCTCCATGCGCTGAACAAAGACTGTGAGAGTTGGTCTTTGCTCCACAGAAACAGTGCCTCATTTCCCATGTAGCTGGCAATCATCGATCCTAAAGGTGGTGAAAAATTATCTGGGGAGGAGTTGAGAAAGAGATTTTAAATGCATCACAACATAGGTAAAACAGCTTCAAGAGCAAACAGATGTAAAGAATGAAAGATTAAAAGATTAAGGTAGCATCTGAAAGCTCCTTACCTAAGATGTTAATTTAGATAAATCAACACAGTGTAGTACATAACAAAGCTTTCAGGGACATATCTACCAGATCAAGATCATCTGAAGATGGTTTAAAACCAGTGTTAGCAATCCCAGAAGGCAATTGTTTTGAAATCTTTAAAGAGGGTGATTGTAAAGTAACCCTCCAAGTCAAAGCACAGGAGATAGCTCAGGCCCTTCATGTTTCTATACACTAATCTAGATCTTCTGAGTCTGTAGGTCTTGACCCATGAGGGCATATGACATGAAAACATTTACTGCTGCTTCAGATGCATTTCTGTTCTCCCACTTACTGCTTACATTTACACATAAGCAGGAGTATTTGCCTTCAAATGTAAATACTTGCATTGGAAAGGACACTAAAAATAAGTTTAACCAATTGGGTTTTCTTTACAGTACATCATTTGTACGATCTCTATCCTTTCTATGGAGTTATTATGCTATATTTTATCGTCTTTGATTATTCATGTACTGAAGTGTTTGAAGAACAGTGTGTGTCTCATTAACTTTCACACTTTTCTCGTCAACTCATATCCTTCGTACTTGTATTCTAATTATCAATTACGATTGATAACGACTGATAATTATATATCCTAATATCAAACATTAAGTTTGTCTTTTAAAATATTCTACATCCATGAGATCCATGAAAAGAAAAATGACACAAGGGAAAAAGCATCATGTAACTCACCTCTGCAGCCTCAAAGCATATAAAAAAGCAGCTACAGGCATTCTAATCCCCTACACCTAACCAAGGATCTCAACCACTCATATGGTTGGTTCAGAAAGAATAAGGAAAATTGCATTTTATTTCTAGCTCTTCTACTGTACCAAACATACTTTTCCCAAAACAGCTATGGTAGAAGTCCACATAAAATTTCAAGGACTGCGCATCTCAGTGGAAGCGCTTTCTGAAGATAACATTATCATAACATCTAAAATATCCAACAGAGAAGTTAACCACTGAATTAAAGAATCTTAAGGGAAATGGTAATGTAGAAAGAGTGAGGCATTACTTCAGACTATATTGTCATAAGACTTTAAGATTAAGAGTAAGTAAGATTCAGGCAGCTCCGCGATATTCTGTAAAATAGCTCTGTCCAATAGCAGGTTCAACTCCTGAAATAAGGGAAGCATGCAGCAATATGACATATAATGAACTGTCCTTAATTGTTGCATTCCTGTTCCCTCATTTTGGATTCATTCACTTTCAGTAGCAGGTAGAAGGCCTTGCAAAAACAAATCATGTTTAAGAGTGAAATGAAACATATATGCAGATGGTGAGTTTCTGTTGAGAATACAATTCAATTTCTCAGACTGGATTTAATAAGTATTTTTTCACTAATTGAAGACTGAAAAAATTTTTGAGAGATCAAAGCAAATTGACTTACTGCAAGAAATCCTTGACAAAGAGGCTAAATACTTGTGCATTGTATAAGTAAGTGACAGGTCAGAAAAATGACCAGGACTAAAAAACTGAAGACAAGTAGATGTCCAAAAAGCTGAATGGAATAAGGATCATGGAGGGATGAAAGAGAGAGAAATATAAGAGAAAAGAACAATTTCATATTTGTGTCGGAGAATAGCAAAACAATGTCAATTGCAGCAGATCAAAGCTTTACAGAAAGGTTAAGATGACAATACATGAATCTATGAATATGTGAATCCATGCTGACTATTCCTGAGCACCTTCTTGTCCTCCTTGCGCTTGGAGATAGCAGCTATGATGAGCTGTTCCATCATTTACCCAGGGATGGAGGTGAGGCTCACTGGCCAATAGTTGCCTGGGTCCTCCTTCTTGCCCTTTTTGAAGACTGACATAACGTTGGCTTTCTTCCAGTCCTCTGGCACCTCCCCCAGATGATAGAGAGTGGGTTGGCTATGACATCCGCCAGTTCCTGTGACACTCTGGAGTGCCCCCCATCAGGGCCCACGGGTTTGTTGGTATCAAGTTGCCCTAAGTGCTCTCTGACCCAATCTTCCTCTACCCAGGGCAAGTCTTCCTCTCTCCAGGCTTCTTTTCCTGTCCCTAGGGCCTGGGATTCCAGAGGGCTGCACATGGTAAACACTGAAGCAAAGAAACTGAAGCAACTATCCTTATGGAAATATTAACAATCTGAGAAGTTCTAAATAATTTTGAAAACAAGAAGCTTATGGCTTTATTTTCAGTGAAAAAATGCCAAATTTGGGGGTATAACAATCAAGTTCTTCCTTATTTATTTTTGAATTTCTATTCAGGTCCTTCCTGTTGTAGTTTTGCATTTCTGTTTGCTTTCTGAAAGATGGAATTGCCCTGTGGTATTCAATTCCAAAGTAATAAATCATTGTTATCAAATTTAATATTTTAGAGTAAAAATTTTTCTTCGCAGAAGTAAATGACAAATATATATTGAATTTGGAAAAAAAATCATATACATATAACACACACATACACGCTTTCAAATTAAGCTGAAATAAAAAAATATATTTTATAAGACAGAATCTAACTGTTGATCTGCTATTAGGTAAAGGAAAATTTATTCATGTATTTTGTATGGCATTTGATTTACCTCCTATATTTTACTCCAAGCAGTTTATACCTTTCATCTGCTTGAAACTGACATTTTAATGTTGAACAGGTACAAAAAACATAAGGTGACTAATTATTTCTCCTTCTTCTTTCAGCTAAAAATAGGAATGTTTTGTGTGTAGTTGGTTAAAGTTATAGCAGTCACTTTGGCAGACAAAGAAATTGAGAACAAAGAAATTGCTAGAACAATTTTAGATAGCACACAAGGTTTAGGTACAACATCACAGCTAACTAAAACAGCAGCAGACTGCAAACAGTTTAGGGATGAAGAAAGGGATTTTAAAGATGCACTTTAACCAAAACCGTGTTGCTGGTTTAGTAACTGCCAAAGTTTTGTACTATCATAAAATCATAAAAGTCATTCAGATTTACATTGGGTTATACCTAGTAGCTGAAAGGCTAAGTCATTGACAATTAGAGAAACACTTTGAAATTATAATCAGTTATTGTGACAAGTAAATACAATATGTCCATGAAGGGATCTTGATAGGCCAACAGCTACAGTGATTTTCATACTTTATTTTTCTAATGTCTCACAAAAATACCTCCTCTCTGTAAAAATGGCATTTTATTAGCATAATCATCCTGACATTTGATTCTGGACTGACTTTGGATTTGTTAGGGTTTCCAAAATATTTAAGGCAGATTCCAAATGCCTAAAGATCTCCGTCCAAGCTGTAACAATACAAGAGCTATGTCTGATCTACTAGATCACATTTCTTAATGTTTTATTAATGTTCTTAATGGTTTTTTTTAAAAAAAAAAAAAATTTAATACATAGATGGCTCTGTGGATTAGAGCATGCAGAAATTGGCACTTGAAAGCAAATTTGGTTTGGGAGTTTGTTTCTGGTTTTTTTTTTTTTTTTGATTTTGCTTTTCCCAGAGCATGTATGAAAACATAAACATCTCAGCTATAAAAATGTCACTGTCCCACAGATATCTAAACCACTGTATTCACAGGCGTCACATACTGGTATGGGTGAGAGCTCTACCGCATTATTTAACTAGTCACTGTCGAACAGCATCTCATTTCACTCCCTTGCCCTCCATGGCAATATCTGGATACACTCAGAGCAAAATAAATGAATAAATAAATAAATAGACAAATAAATAAAATGTTTTTCTTTGCATGTTATACATTCCTATTGGATTTACACAATGCTCTTTTACGTAATGAAGAGACAGAACTAAAAAACAAAATCAGGTATATTGTAATTACAAGATTATGGAATCAGTACCTGAAAACCTATATGAGTCATAATCAAGGTTAGATAATAAAGAAAAAAATAAATTTGCACAGCTTTACAGCTTTAAAATATTGATCTATATTCAAAGAAACAAGTAAATTAATGCTTAAATTTCTGTACTAAGAATGTTCTTTAAGAATCTAGAAAAACATTGGAAAAAAATGAAAAGATTGATTTAACTTCAGTTACAGCTCAGACACTGTCTTTCCCAATTTTATTATCATATATGAAGACCCTGGCATCTTTTGAAAAGTACCTAATAGCTGCAGGAACCCATCAGATAGGGAACGGAATAGTAGGGATCATGTGCTCTGTTTATAGTACAATAAACTCAAAAAAAAATAGGCAAGCAATATTTAGGCAGAGGTATAAATTAATATTATTTAACATGTTATGTAACTACAGAAAATAGTAATAATAATAAGCAATAAGAAAATTACAATAATAGCTACTTTAAAACACTGTAGAAATGGAAATTGATTTTATTTGCCTCAACATGGAATTCTATTTCCAAATATTACATTTTATGTGTAAAGGATTTTCATGTTAATTTTATAGTGACAGGCAGCAGTTATTAGTACAGTTTCATATCAGATAAGGGTGGAACAATGATGGGAGATAATATTACCCAATTTGATCTACTTCCTGTTTTTATCAAGTGCACCACAGAACACCACGAAAACAAATAAACCTGTAGAAAAATGTAATCTCCAAATAATTTCCTGTGCTCTTCCACAGAGACAGTTTGTTTTTGCCAAAATACAATCCAACGAACAAGCTACATGGGCATCTTTTTGTGTGCAAGTAGGTGAAGATTTTTATCTTTTGGATCACTGCAGAAAAAGTGCTGCCGACACGAATACCAGAAAAATATGCTCAAATACAGCCCTGGAATTCTGCTTGCTAAAAAGAAGAGTTGGCATGACTTACCTGAAGTAATGTAATAGCACAAGAAACTTAAATTCTGTGTGTAGCCATTTAGTTAATTTATGAGCAGCTTTTCTGTATTTCCGTAAATTTGTAATTTGCAGAGAATAGTGATTATATGGATAAAATTGCATTCCACCGCAGTTTTTTGAACTCATACACACTGAACTATGTCCTGTTATCACATATCTATGGTTGGAAACATTGTGCCAGGCAAAAAATATTTTTTTGGCCCATATTTTTTTAATAAGAATATTAAAGTCAATGAGAGTAGTAGGACAAGACAAAATATTTCTGTCTTGTAGTCTTTTTATATCTGTGTCTTGTGTAACACTTACTTTCAGGAATGTTTTTAAGAACAAGAATGTTGAACAGCTGCCAGGACTAAGATGATGGTCCGCACATTAGTGGAGTTTGAAAATATAAAGAACACTTTAAGCAATTTTGTGAGTAACACTTTACAGTGCAGCTTATAGGGTTACCAGAGGTGTTGTATTTGTAAGGAAGCTGTCTCTCCCCAATGTGGTGGCTCACTTACACACATTTTTCTAAAAAGACACTTACTGGGATGTCAAGTAACAGATCAATTTGCAAAAATTGTTCCATGCCACTTTTTTTCTTATCACGTCTCTCTGAATACTACCAATCTTTTAGTACTAATATTCCCAGCAGCATATTCATTTTCTGGATTGACTTAAGGTAGTTGTTTTTGGGAACTGATAACCCAACCCCCAACCCTATTACTCCATTTTTCTTCTAGTTAGATCCATCCATTTCATAAAAACATAACAACGCCATTTTCCTTCTTTTTTTATTTTTTTTTTTTTTTTTTTTTTGTCGTCAGGTATGTTTTTCCTTGGCTTGCACCAAGCTACTCTGAAGTAGCAGTGCTTCTTTGTGAGTTTTTTTGCTTTGGTGAACTTTAGTGTTACATACCTTTCCACAATGAAAGGGAAAAACTCTTCATCTTTGTAGAGTTTTTTGCTAAAGTATAGCATTGCTTAGCTGCTGTTGAGGTTGCTTCCATTTTTCCAGAATTAATCAGTGCCTACAGTCAGCAGATGATGCATAGACATATCCCAGGCAACTTATAGATGTGAAGGCAAAAGAATGTGTTCTTTTCTTCTCATTTCATCCATCATTTTGTCTCTGCAATTAACAGCTTCTCCCAATACCAAGTTGAAAGATTGTTAGGTGATATAGTGTAAAGTGGCTCCAATTTTTCAGCTATTTGAGAAGAAGCTATTTAAGCACATAGTGAAACCTTGCAAATAAGTTAAAAACTACAAAATATGGTTAGAAGGACAAGAAGTATCCACATCGTGTTTCTCCAAGACAGGCTGAAATTCGTAAGAGCAATTCAGCTTATTTATATTTTATTTATTTTAATCTTCTCTATATTCAAAAATAGCAGCTTCTGAAGCAGTCAAGTAAGCTAGGAACTGAAAAATCTGAGTTGCTGATGTGGTTTTCAGGACCACCCTATGCATCCAGTGTAGGAAAGGAATCTAAAGTATCACTCATCACTCACCCTGTTAGCCCATTCAGTTGAATTCATTAAGCACACTTCACAAAATGAACACGTTCATCAGTTGCATGGACACTTTCATTAGAATAATTGAGTTTTCAATAAACAACATGATTAGGATTTAAATGTATTTTAGAGGAATGATGCTCTTGGAAAGATACTCATTTGTTAAGTCCCTAACAAAATCTCCCACCAAAGAGCCATCAGGAGCTAAAATAACACAGCAGGAAAGGTGCATAGCTGCTTGTTTAAACACCTGCCGTATGAAACCTTGAAACAGTTCTTCCTGCCACATGACAGATGGAGCCTTTTGTAACCCTGAACTGTGGCATGTGTCTGGATACAAGCAATAAAGATCAGTTTCCTGCCAGAGTCTTGGCAAGTCACACACCATAGCAGCTCGTTGCAAGCACTCTTAAGAGAACATATTTCCATTTGCCTTTTCTCATACCCAATATTTGTATTTCACAGCAGCACTTACATTCTTCATCTAATTACTCAATACTACCCAAAAGTACCTACTCCTACAGCAGTTAATTTACAGTAAGTGCATTGAACAGAAATAAAACAATGATTAACAAAGTGAGTGTGGGCCTGCAAACCCATTGAAGAACAAGAAAATGTAGGTTTTGCATTTCAAATGTACCTAATTTTATATAGAGAGGATTCAGTACTACAAGACTTCAGCAATTTTCCTTGCACAAAGCATACTCTTGATCTTTTTATCCAAAAGTATTTCTTTTGCTGGAGTCTACTTACATTAATGTGAAGAACATGTAAATTGAGCATAAATCATGCACCAATCAAAGATAAGTAACATTTTGTACATTCTTTTGACAGCTAGTCAATTTTCAGTCCAACTCAATTTAGTTTTAAACCATAATTTTGTTAAAGTTCAAAACTGAAACTTCTTTGAGGAGATGAAGAACATTAAAGGGAGGTAGTATAAGTAGTGTTCCCAAACATTAAAGTTTACTAAACTAAGCTTGATGATTCCATTTTTATTTTAGCTTTATAAGGCTCTGAAATTTGGAATGCAACTGGACTGAACAGCTGGATAAAACCTATTGGATTATATGTGCTGTATACACATACAGCACATATAATTTTTGCATCAACAACTGCCTGATGTGAGGGCTATCTTAAAGTATGTTGGTATTTTATGTATTGGCATATACAAATTACATGTTTAGATAATTCATATTAACAATTTGTATCTATGACATTTACTTTAGTACGAGTTTATATGAAGATTAAGAAATAACATATCCAATACTGGTTATGGTTCCATGTGAATCTGCTGCAGAGTCCTGTGAGGCAAAGTCATATTGGGATAAATGTAGAATTATAGCATCATAGAATCTTCAAGGTTGTCTGCTTGTATGAGAGATGCTCCAGTCCCTTAATAATCTTTGTTGCCCTCCACTGGACCCTCTCTAGAAGCTCCACGTCCTTTTTATACTGGGGAGCCCAGAACTGCACACAGTGCTCTAGGTGCGGCCTCACCAGAGCTGAGTAGAGGGGCAGAATCAC
>JAUBOD010000263.1:231432-268743 GCA_032353885.1 Nothura maculosa | reverse complement strand
TGTCGGCCACTCCACCCAGCTTGGTGTCATCTGCAAACTTGCTCAGGGTGCACTCCGTGCCCTCGTCCAGGTCGTTGATAAACAAGTTAAACAGCACTGGGCGATGTAAATGTAAAATGATAGCATAATTACAGCACGTAAACGGAAAAGAGATAATTATGATTTATAGCAAGCACTATACATTAAACCTGACAATATGTGGAGATATAGTCCTAGCAGGAATGACTTTTCTTTGGGTGCAGGACATGTCAAATAGAAGGAATCCATGAAAACATACGTATAAATTGAGTATAATACACAAACAGGAGACAACACTCACAAAGCATTTGATCAGACCCCAGAAGACGGGTAAGGAAATTCAGCTGGGGTAACACATGGATTTTTTCTGAATCTCACATACAGTCATTTCTTTTGTGTAGTTGAAATCATCACAATTTTTATAAAGCCATTATAAACCTTTAAACATTATAAATATTTCAATCTCTATGTGTGCCTGAACATTAAAGTGTTTTCAAGGCTGGCACAGTAAGAAACATGTTATTTCAGCCAGCGGAGTACCTTGAAAGTTCAACATTGCCCCAGGGGTCTCAATGAAGCCAATTAGTAGAAAATAATAAACTCCTAGTTAGAAAGGTTAAAATCGAGATAGAGTTGAGTTCTATTCTTAGCCCAAAGAAGATTAAAAGTAAGGATATGTAATTGAAATACCAACTGGAAAACTTAACATACGGTTGTTAGCAGAGTTGTTCAGAGTTAAAATGCTAAACTATCTGACATTATTGCATTAATTGTAAGGGCACAACCTTTTCCAAAAAAATTTAGAAAAGAAAAAAATAACAAATCAGGTTTAGTTTCCCAGACGCAGAATGGTGTTATCAGAATCTGGTGTGGATATGGGAAGTTAAACCTATTCCCTGACTCACGGAATGCTATATTCACAAATGTTTTATATGATCTTCAAGGAATCTCTGTAAGAATTGTGGGAGATGCTAGCCCTTACTGAGAGGGTGTTGATTAACAGATTTTCCACTGAACATCAATTTAGCATATGGTAGCTCATGAAATCACCACTGCAGGCTACATAACTGATGGATTTCATTGATCTTTATGCTCTTTTTCTTATTTTGGCAACTTTATTTTTAATATCTTGACAACAAAAAGACAACAGGTATTTTCTCAGTTAAAAATAGTGAATTGCACATGAAAGCAGAAAAGTTTAGACTCTAGATTGCTGTTGATACATACTTTTATTAAATAGAAATAGCAGGAGATACACACATAGATACTAATAAAATTCTACTTCTCCTATAGTCACTATCATATAATAAAGGTTTTTTAATCTATTTACAAAATAAATCATGCACTTTTACACCCATAGGTAGCATCTTGGTCGTTGGAGTTTTTGTTGTTTGCCAAATCTTATTGTTTGCCAATTTAATGGCAGAGGCCAGCCTAATTTAAATACCCATTATACTCATTCTCTATTTCAAATAAATTGCATATTGTGGGGGGACATATACAAGCCCATGCTCATTAAAATTTTTAAATTAACACATTTAAACTTTTTTAGATTATGTACTTTCTTCTCATTCTCTCAGAAGCCGTTGACTGATGGTAGATTATAATAAATATTTTCACCATTTTATTGTAAAGCTGGTAATGCAGCATCCCTTAAGAAAAACACAAATTTCACCATCTCTACAAAAGAAACATAAATTCCCAATTGCCATTAGAGAAGCTTACATGAATTCATAGTGTATTCACCTTTAAATCCAATCAGTATCTCTTTTTTATAATTATCTATTCAGGTATGTATTTAATAATACATTTCCATATAATCCTGTGATTTTACAGACATTTTGTTATTAATTGGCCATTTTAAAGCAGTATCGAGATGCATACACTGAGATAATTGGCTGTTTATAGTAGACACTGTGTGTACATGCATCTACTAAGAGAGACAGGTGAACCAGAAGAATATAGGTTAGTTGGGGAAATAACAGGAAAGAAAATAAGACTTCCCATGTTCCTATCAACTTAGATGTTCCTCATTGATCCAAAACATATCCATATGTTTATGCTTCCTTCTTGTTTATCCATGGCTTCTCTAACAAGAAATTCACAGCACTCTAGAGAAGCTGATATGAATAGTATTAGTTCAGATATGTTCTAATATGAACAGTCAGAAAACAGTATGAACACCCTTTGCTGTCTAGCAATATATTCCTAGCAATTTCAAATGTGTCATCTTTCATCACTAAACTATTATGCACTCAGCAGAGCATCTAAAAGCAGTCATCAAATTTCATACTTCCCCTAGAAATTGCTCTGATGCACAGAAAACACCAAAAGCTATAATAAGTAAGGGCCAAACCCTAATGACACAACATGACACAATAAAACTTTGTTTCCTTAGCAACAAATAGTTATATCAAAGTAGAAAATGGCCACAAGGGATATCTTGGATTTATCTGCAAGTGAGATGTTCGAGTACATCAGAATAACAGTAGATCAAGTTACTTTGGAAAGTTATTTGGACTTCTTTGGGCTTCTCAAGAATACCTTAGCAGTATACACATACGCACATTTCTGTTCAGATTTTCTTTTATATTCAGAAATTCTGATAAACTTTTTATAACACCAGTAGATTCGATGTGATACAGAACAAAATATTTGCCACCAGTACTCTTCTATTGTCTATTTCAGAAACTACAAACAGAACAGAGATTAAAGCTAATAAAGATGTAACATTTTTATTTTACTTAGTGTTACTCTATCCTGAAGGCTTTTGATTCAAGCAATTGGTTAAAGTTGCTTTTGTACATCAACTGCCATTTTTACACTTAAAAATAAGATTTTCTTTGCCTGCTGTATGTAAGTCTTCATACCTTTAAATAAAGGAATGTTTAATGCTCCCAGGTCAGCTGCATGTAGCCCAGTTTTCAGAGATTTCATTTTAACTTCCCAATAGTCTGGGAAGTGCTGACCTGAACACGGAGATGAGTTCTTCAATTCTAAACAGTACAAAAATTTCTTCCTTTAAAATATCTTAAGACAGATATATTATTTTTTTAAAAAAGCCAGATTCCCTCTGCATCTGGATATATTATTCTAGAAAATATTTTTCTGTACATCAAACCAGTCCAAAAATAAGTATTTTAATTACTGTGCAGGGCAGATTTTCACCTGTCTTTGCAGAACAAATACAGTTATTGCTCTCAAACCATCCCAAGATAGTAGACTTCAATGTATTGATTGTCTTACATAATTAAGGCTCTAGGTAAGCAGCAGAGTAAAAGATCGTGTAGGGACATTCAAGGTAGTTTAAGGATGAGAATCATCACACTACTAGACCAAAAAATTGTCTTAAGTAGCACTGCCAGAAAGATGGCAAAGAGAATTGGTAGAAATACACCTTATCCAGCTACACCATTTTCATTAACAATGATTAAGCACAGCTCTATGTGATACTACAGATCAAATGTAGCCATATTGTGCAAACTATTTCACATCAGAGAAATAGCATGTCTTTCGCACATGGAGATCTAATTAGCTCTTTTTTAAATCTTATGTGATCAATTTAGATTTATAAATTTCTATTCAACAATCAAATAGAGTTTGAAAAAAAATGCTGCCATCCTCAAGCTTTAGTAATGCTTTTGAAGTTAACATAATAATCTCTACCTTTGAGGTTTTGTATGCTGTCACAGCATAGTTTGGATATTTGTTACTCACTTGAGAATGTCATATGCAGATTGCTTTTTTTTGAAAGACTTTCATATTCTGTGTTTCTATGAAATTTCCTCTTGAATGCTAGTAGTATCCCTTTTAGGTCTTCTCATTAGTGAATTAATACAATCACAAAAGTGTTACTAAATATATATTTTAAAATAACCTCAAAAAAGGACAGAACACAAAATTATAGTCAAATAAAGCAAGAAAAGTCAACAAGAAATATCTTTGGTTTTTGATGGAATTAGTTGATTATACTCTTTTTTTTTTTAAATAAAGCTTCAACTCTTCAAGGTTTCCACAACCTTTTGCCAGGCTTGTTTTCCTTTAAAAATAAATTTAGTTCACTAAATGCAGGATGTTATTTTTTTTTTTCTTTTTTTTCCTAATGGAGACTTTACAAGTTATCTTTAGAGATCTGAGTAATTTTTTATTTCACTTCTAATCACTTTACTGCCTTTTAGTAGGTTAAATTGATAAAATGCTATAAAGTTTACAACAATTTAGGAACTAAAAAAAACCTGGCTTGAACAAATGAGACCACATTAGTTTAACTGTTTCTGGAGATTAGAAGAAAGCAGTTTACTGCAGATGAAGAAGCAGCTGTGATTTTCATGTTCATCCTAAGTTTCTGTTTCTCAACCCATCTTTTATTCAGCTTAAAAAAATAAAATGTGAGTCTGTTACTCAATGACCTCCATGTGAGATGTTGGATGATTTAGTTACCTACTGCCATTTCAAATGGAAAGAAATAGAAGGTTTGGAAGCTCACTACAGATAAGCCCCCTGTGGATCCCCTACCTGACAGTTAAGAGGACACTCTAGAAAACATTAACAGTTGCAAAAGGCCATACAATGGCTACTCTTAGTGATGAAATCAGTAATAGAAAGGAATCAAGATTAATTTTGGATCCTCACTGCCCAGACAGAAGAGAATTTGTATTCATCTTCCCTGGTATAGGAGAATGGCAGAATGTGAGATGATGATACTTTCACAGCTGCTTCTGTTTCATTTCAGAGCACTTTATCTGGGAGGAGAGGCAATGTTAGAAGCATAGGGCCATGTTTTTGCCTAGCCAGCTGAGATTTCCTCACATTACTCAGCACATAGCTCTGCAGGAACCACAATTCTAAAGTATCTTGGTGAAAACAGAAAAGAGTATTACTCTCACTTTTAACCTTCATTTGTGCATCTTCACTTTTATGTGATATGAAGTGAGAATTTGCTTTAGAACTTTACCTACAGAATATATCTTTCAGGAAAAGTAGACTAAGCACAATTCAAATGAAGTTCTTTACTGACAAAAATAAGACTTACCAATTCTGAAGAATACGCAGAATCCATTATATCTGTTTATTGTTCATGC
Source organism: Nothura maculosa (assembly GCA_032353885.1). Classification (NCBI taxonomy): domain Eukaryota; kingdom Metazoa; phylum Chordata; class Aves; order Tinamiformes; family Tinamidae; genus Nothura; species Nothura maculosa. Next base: position 263,644 of record JAUBOD010000263.1, on the reverse strand, counting down.
GATATTTGGAAATACTGACTTTTTTTTTTTAACGTATTCAGCCTAGTCTAAGAATTTCTTCCCTCTCAAGTATTCCACAAAGGACAACAGTTTGCTACATTAATAGGCTGCTATTCAATTTAGAAGAAATTATGCAAGTAGAACAATTTTATGTACTCACGAGTCTCTGTAAAAGTCAAAAATATAACCCTTAAAAGAAAGAAAATCAATCTGAATATTATGTGTTTAGATGAACAGAAGAGTTGGTGTGAAATTAGTCTTTTTGCATCTATCAATTATCTGATATTATTTGTTAATTATTGAATCTTCCTGGTGCTCTTTTCTAGCACATATATAGCTTCTTGTCATCCTACATTAACATGTAGTACCTCTTCAACTTTTAATCATTAAACAAAGTGGCAGTACTCATAGCTGCACTGGAAACAACCGTGGTTTGTCAGCACCTTGCAGGTATCATCATATGAAACTAAGCTTAACATATCCTATAGAAGTAATAACTGGTCCAATATGGCTGATGGCCATTTTCTCTTCAAAACGATAGTAATAGACAAAGAAAAAAAGTACATAAATATTAGAAAACCATTCTGTATCTGAACTGTAGAGAATAAACTACTTCAATTACCTTTGCTATTAATTCAGATCTGAGAATACTGAAAACATCTGCAATGGAAAATACTGGTAACTGAAAAGCAAGAATAGCTGCACTTGTAAATAAAATTCATTATGCTTAAGAGCTCTGTTATCTCACAGCTGTACAAAACTCAGAAAGGTTAATTCTTTTAAAAGCTTACTTCGAATCTACACATTCCAACATGCTGTTCAATTATTTATAACTCTAATTGATTTCAAAATCTAAATGTCAGAAAAAAAAGGAAATACTCTTTCCAGCTAAAATGCTTATTCTCCTTTCTCAATCTATCCTTATTCCAGCTCATACTATGCAAGAGACTTGCACAAATTGTGAGATATGTTGTAAAAAGGTGATTAAACACTGCTCGTCAAACTATCCTGAATAAGTTTGGTGTGGACTTGGGAGAGGGACTACACCAAAAAAAGACTTAATTTAGAGGTTTCTTATCAGTGAGTATAAATAGCTTAAAGGAGGACGTCAACAGAACAGAGCCAGACTCTTTGCAATAGAGCCCACCAATAGGAAAAGAAGCAATAAGCAAATTGAAACACTAAAATTTCCATCTAAATTCGTGGAAAAAAATTCTTGCCTGTGAGTGTGACTGAGCACTGGCAAGGGTTGCTCAGAGAGGCTGTGGAGTCTGCTTCTCTGGAGATGTTCAAAACCTGCATAGACACAACTCTGTGCAATATCTCTAGGTGTTCATGGTTGAGAAGAGGGTCTAGATGATCTCTAAAGGTCCCCTTGCCAGCTCAGTCATTCTGAAGCTATGAGGAGGAAATCCAGAGGCATGCTACAAATGCTACTGAGCTGAGTGCTGGGATGCACATTCAGTATAATATTCTGTAGTGTACCTCCTCTTGGGACTTATTCCCAATGTGAGCAGAATGGTTGAAAAAAAGTATGTCAAAATATAGATTTAGAGTAAAATTCATTTAAATAATTAAATTGCTGAAGAAAGCATTTAAGTTATTCCTAGAACATGAATAAATTTGGGACATTTAAATTACAATTCTGTAATTGACACACATTTTTAAAAGGCTATAATAATCTTCAGATCATTAGTCAGATATGCAGACTTAATGCTAAAAAAATATGGCTTGCATTTGGCACTTTCTGAATAATATTTTAATGGCAAGATTAATGGCAAGATCTGTGTTCTTTTTTTTTTTTTGTAACAGTTTTCTGCAAGTTCCACAAAGTTATTGCTTTTACAACATTTCTAGCACTTTTTACTATGACACAGGATACCAAATAGCACAGGTCTTTCTGATAATCATTCTATTTTTTCTGTTACTCTCCTATTTCAGAAGCTAAGAAGAGGTTCCAAATACACTAGGATTTAAATAAGTTCATTGATTGCAAATATGATGCCTTAATGTACAACACATTGTGATTTGATGCTTGTCAGTAGTAACAATTACAAGCAGGAGAAAGACTACACATTCAGTAACAGATATAAAACTATACTTGAAAAGCATTAGAGGGATGTCAAAGGAAGAGAGATGGTGGAATGATTAACTTTCCCTCTAGCCTGCACCCTTCGTGCTCTTGTATCGTCCACAGGAAATAGATGGCTAAGAGCAGACTACAAAGGCAGTTTTGTGCTCCAAATGCAGTCCATGTAACAAAATATACAAAAGTAAATCATACATTATGGTCTGCGAAAGTCTTTCATGCAGTGTGACACTTCAGATTTTTCTAGTATAATTCATTGTCGCAGGAAGCTACTATAAGATTCGAAGCAGCAGCTTATAACAGCAGGAAATATGACAGCTAATTATCTACAAGTGTGGATAGAGCATCCATAGAGCAATGAAGATGATTTAGGGACTCAAGCATCTATCATATGAGGAAAGATTAAGAGAGCTAGACCTGTTCATCCTAGAAAAGAGAAAGCTGAGAAGGGATCTGATCAATCTGTACAAATATGTGAGGGAAAAATGTAAAAAGAGGTTTCTAGCGTATCCCTCTTTGGAGATCTTCAGAACTTATGTGAATGTGACCCTATGCCATGTGCTTTAGGTGTCCTTGCTTGAGCTGAGAGATTGGACTAGATGGTCTCTAGAGGTCCCTTCCAATCTCAGCCATTCTGTGATTCTGTGATGTGCATATATATTGAAGAAGTCAGCTTATCTAGACAGATGAAAATAGGTCCTTGACAAATATCACAGAATCAGATTGGTTGAGTTTGGAAGGGACCACAAGAGATCATCTAGAGATCAACAATACTTATGAGGACTGGCAAAGTCAAAATAGACAATTTGACTAGTATTTCATAGCAGCCTTAATGGGATTATTGTAAACCAATCTCTTGAACAATCCTGTTCAAAGCAGACCTATTTAGATGAAATTATTTAGGAACTTGTTGAGCTTTGGTCATCTTCCTCACGCTTGTGGTGCAGATTTCTTATGTCTGATTCCTTCTAGGAAACTTATGTCTCACATCCTGTCACCATTGACCTCTCAGGATTGCATCTTCTCTGTAATCTCCCACGAGGCAGTTGCAGAGAATCACTCCAGTATCCTCTACATCTCCTTTCATGCTCCATCCTCAGATTCCACACCATCTCACCTCAGTAAATCTATACCCACAATATGCTGAGCAGCCTAAATCTGAACATTACACTCCACTGTTGTCTGAAGAGCATCCTGCACTGCTGAGTATCAGTTGTTCTCCTCTCTTCTCCATCTTGCTTGGTGATGTTCACAGACTTGAGTGCACTCTGCCCTGTCATCTAGCTAATTAAGCAGTACTGGCCATATTAAACACTGAAAGACACCACATATCTCTAAATAGTATCCAAATGGACTTAAGCTACTGATAGCATCTTCTCAACTCTAGCAGTTCAGATAGCTTTCCAACCAGGTTACCATTCATTTTTCATGAATATCTCACAATTTTTTTTATAAGACAATTATGGGGGGTGGCATCAAAGGCCTTGCTAAAGTGAAAGCATACAACATCCACTACCTCATCCTTGCTCACTACTTTCTCTGCTGAGATGACTGATGTCATCAGATTGGTCAGTCAGGATTTGCCCTTGGGAAATGCAAGATGGCCTCTCCCCATCACCTCCTTCCATGGTTCAATGCAACCACGAGAATTTTGTTCCATTGCCTTCTCAGGTATTGAGGTGAGGCTAACTCATCTGAAAAACTATGGATCCTCCTTCTTTGCTCTTAATGAAGATGTGTGAAACGCTTTCATTTTTGCCCATGTCCAGGTACCATCCTCAATTGCTATGAGCTTTCAAAGGCAGTAGAGATCTTCCTCACAGTGGCACTGACCAGTTCCTTTAGCATCCTGGATTGCACCACATTTGGTGCCAAGGACTTGTGCCTCCTCAGTATCTTAAGTTTCCCTACTTAAATCTCCCTTCTTCCACACTCACTGTCTTTTATACTTTTCTGTACTCGGTGGTCACTAAAAACGAACAAACAAACCACCACCAAAAAACACGCTGTTGTGCTTACAGAAAAGCTGCTTGACATCCTTCATATGCCTGACTGGTCTGAACTCCATTTGGGTGCTGGCTTTCCTGGCTGCACCCCTGCACACTCAGCTAATATTACCTCTTCCTTTTTTCCAGCTTCTCTTGTACTTCCCTTATGAGCTTGAGCTCTGTCGTGAGCTCCTTATTCAGCTATGCCAGTGCACTGCAGAGTGTCTTATAGTCCATCTAAATAAGATTTTCAGAAGATGCGGTAAGCGGTAGGAATTTTAGGGCACTGGCAACGCTCTTCACATATCCTTTTCTGTGGTACATTTGTAGTATTAGCATGCAATCTAACTCCAGCCCACCATACTAAAGATGATAAAAGTTTTCTAAGTCCTTCTGCATTTACCAATACTTTGTGACTGCAGAGGATTAGATGCTCCATCTTATCCCTTTCTCTAAAGTTGCTAACAGAAAGCTCTAACCATTTATAGTTTCATACCACAATTGCTGCTTCTGCCATCTCTGCACTTACAAAGGTTGGAGAAAGATGACTTCATATCTCACATAGTTAATTCCATCCCATATTTTCCTCAAGATCATATAAATAAGCTCACAAGCACTGAGAGAAATGCTATTTATCAGTAGCAAGAAATGATGTTATGAATAAATGTTAAATGACAAAATCTGCAATGATAAATTTAAACCAAACTTGAGGTTCAAGCCTTTACATATTTTCATTTTTTCATACAAGAGTTCATATACTTACTTTACATCAGCATACCTTTTTAATAAGCGAGCTACCAGGGAATACTCTCAACGGAAGAATAAGCTGTAGTTTTCACCTCTGGCAAGACTAATTTATACCCAGGAAACAAGAATTCTACACAGGAACATTGTTAGTAGCTTCCATTTCCATGCTCCTGTGTTCAGTCAATTCCCCTCTCTTATTAAGAGAAAGAAAACAATTAAACTCCTGTAGTCTTTTATCCAGTACTGAGCTACAGTCTCTCTTCAGCACATTAATTTCAAATAAAACATAAATAAATATGTTTGTTGGCAGTAAAGATTTAAGATTGAATATTACATAGCACATTATTCCTGTCAAACTTCATAACCTAAAGACTTTTTCCTCAAACATGTGGAAAGTTATTTATTTATTCTGAAGGAGTTACTCCTTATACAGTTGGAGTATTTTTACTTAACCCTTAAGCACTAAAAAACAACCTTTAAATGTCTCAGCGTATAAATATAGTTATGCTGAACAATAGAATGCGTCTCTGCACATTCACACAAGAAATAACATTTTGTTTTATATTTATAGTTGGAACATACCAGAGTTTCACTTCTCCAGGCACTTCGTTCCCCTAAATAGATTGTTTTCAGTTTTGAACCTGTGGTCAAAAAGCCCATACAAGTTTACCATCAATTTACACACAGAGAAGGAGCACAGCTCCAAGGATTTCTTGCATCTAATCCTACCTGTTCTTAAAGAAAAACATTACTCTTTCCTCAGTCTGCATTTCTCATGCAGACAAGTGTTCATTACAACTCCTTATGCAAGGAAGAAGAAAAAAAAAACCCACAAGCACCCGAGACTTTGCAAAAATTTAAAGAAAGATATTTTATCAAAATCAAAACCAACTACTTTCACTAGAATTCAAAGAAAAATACCAAGCATTGTTAATTTGCCAATTATCCTCACATATTTGCAGGTTAGCTACAGCTAATTGTAAAATATCAGCAAGGATGCTTTGCCAACAAGACAATTGAAATGTCTGTGAAGTTTTCCATTTGCAAACTTCATTCCAATATATGTTCTTAGCATAATGAAAATAAATTTCTTGTAAAACAGAGCAATAGAATAGACAGAAAGAGCTTTAAATTGCCACTTCAAGCACAATTTGCCATCTCAGGGTATTCTGAATAATGCCACTGACAAAAGCACTGGGGAACAAATATTTCCATCGAGGTTATTTAATTTCTTGACCTGGAACACCTGTTCCCATGTCATCTGTGCTTCATTTCCCCATCACAGAGAAAAACAAATGAATTAAATGTTATGCAAGCTAAGTTGAAATATCATGTGGAAAATATTCTAGGAATGCAATTGATATCATTCAGAAATACTGGTCTTGCCTTTCCTCAGTGTGATTTCTTCTAGTTTTAGGGACAAATGAAATGAATGTTTTGTTGAGCTTATTTTGTGGATAAAAATGGTTTATGTTGTAAAAACTGCTAAGCAAAGGCATTTTGCATTTGTATACCTGGTCTGCTGGGGCAATAACATTTATTTTGCTCCCAAAACATCAAAGTATAAAGACAGAGAATAAAAGACTGTTCCTTCATACACTGCTTGCTATCACGATTATCACTGGTTAACAAGTGCATAGGCAATTTATCTAAAACATTTTCTTCAAAAACCTGTATATATGCTACATTGTGTATGTGTTCTTAAAAAAATGCTTTAAGTCATTTTAAACTGAAGTCCCACTACTGTGTGCTGTGTTAAATATCAACTTGAAAATTATCTATGAATAATTGAAAATCTCTGTGCTAGCTAATCCTCATACTGCCATAGGTCAGCCTACTCACACAAGTAGATAGAGGAGAAAAATGAAAGGGAAATCGGCAAAAGTTGACTCCCTCCTTTATGTTTTGAATTCGTATTTTAAAATGAACCATAATTAAGAATCCCAACATTTCTCACATATATCCATATACACATCCCCTGTGTATATAAGTATATTTTTGTAAAGTTTTAGTTATAAAAACTCTGAAATAGATTTTATGTTTGCTTAAGTATCTTTAATATAAAACGCCCCAAAAACTTCTAGCAATAAAAAATATTTCAGTACATTTTTTCCCTCTATATACTTAGGATTTGCAGAGCACAGGAAAAAATGAAAAAAGTTATGGATACTTCATTTAATTTTTCTTTTTTTTTTGCAAAGTACGTCTCGCATGTACCACAGATGAGTAAGTGTTAAACACATACAAAAAAATTTAAATTTCAATTCAAATAAGAGACATTTCTCTCCTCTGTCTCAAATGCTGGCTTAACATGAGCTGAACAAAAAGTTCAACAGTTATTTCCCAAAAGAGCAGATGCTAGCTACTGTTTTCTTTCTCTTCCTAAAGAAAAAGAAAATGCACATCTGCCATCATACACAAAATCAAATAGTTTCCCTTGGAATTTTTATGAGAATCATCAGATATAAAACAGTTCCAATATGCCAGTATGTTACATCTCAAATCATACTAAGATCAACATACAAGTATTGAGATCAACATAGAAGCAACAAGACAACACATTTGAAGTTTGTTAATTTACAAACTACCTCATTGTGTTAACTTATGGTAATATTAGATATAAATATAGAGATGTATAAATCTCTTTTATAATCTAATCAAAATTAGAAAGTATTAGAAAAAGTCAACAACAGTTCCAGATGAACAACTTAAAGAGCCACCTAGACTTTTTGTTTAGTCTTTCCTTTCCATTGTAAACTAAAGTAGCATTGTAGTCAATTTCTTTCTCATCATCTTTTAAAACTGTTAAGTATGCTTCAAAGATATTGACATTTTAGAACAAATTTCAGCTTTTCTGAGGAAAAACAAAACAAAAACAAACCAACAACCCAGAAAGTGAGCGGGTGCACTATGGATTTATTAAAGGAATCTCTCTTCTCTTTCACTCACTCTTTGCAGTGAACCTTTAATAATGGATAGAAAATACTCTTATTTTGACTGTACAAGCAAAAGCTAAGCCTCTAGCAACAGAACCGAGATGTCTTTGTAAATGTGATAAATGTTAAGTACATCAAAACTCATGACTTTCTAAAAACCTTGTCTTCAAAAGGTACCAGCTTCTCTTGGAGAAGCCGGCAGCTCATGGCTTAAGAGAGTTGCCCTCTTTACTGGGCAAAAACTGTTTGGATGTCTGGGCCCAGAGAGTGGTGGTTATTGGAGTTAAGCGGGGCTGGCAACCTGTTACGAGCCATGTTCCCCAGGACTCTGTTGAGGTCTGTCCTCTTTAATACCTTTATCAGTAATCTGGATGAGAGGATTGAGCAGCAAATTTGCAGATGACATCAAGCTGGGCGGAAGACTTGATCTACTTGAGAGTAGGTAAGCTCTACAGAGAGATCTGGACAGGCTGGATTGACAGGCTGAGACCAACTGTATGAGGTTCAATGAAGCCAAGTGCCAGGTCCTGCACTCTGGTCACAACAATCCATCAGGCGTGGGGCAGAGTTGCTGCAGAGCTGTGTTGTGGTAAAGGATCTGGGGGTGTTGGTCGACAACTGGCTAAACATTAATCAGTAGGTGGCCAAGGATATCTACAGCATCCTGGCTTATATCAGAAACAGTACAGCCAGTGGGACCTGTACTCACTCCTGTACTCACTATTGGTGAGGCTGCGCCTTGAAGACTGCTCAGTTTTGGGTCTCTCACTGGAAGAAAAATAGCGAGGTGCAGGAACATGTCCAAAGGAGCAGATGAAGGAGCTGCAATTACTAATTCTGGAGAAAAGGAGACACATGGAGACCTTTTACTCTCTACAACTACCTGAAAGGAGACTGTAGCAAGGCAGGGCTTGATCTCTTCTCCAGAATAGCTACAGTGAAGACAAGAGGAAATGACCTCTTGTCATTTGACAAGATCAAGTTGCACCACGGGAAGTTCAGGTTCATTGGGAAGTACTTCAATATAGAAAGAGCAATCAAACATTGGAACAAGCTGAATTATCTGAAGTTTATCTAAATTAAGATAGATTATTTTAAGTGAGACTATTTTTAAGACAAAGGTCACAGATTTGTTCTCTCCCTTCTTTATCCTTTGACTATCTTGCACCAGAACAAGCTTTTAGTTCGGCACCCACCCTTTTAAATATTTATTTCTCAAACATTAAGATAAAGGAACATATAAATGGCAAAATTTGCAAGGCACTTTTAGCCACTAACAATATAGTTATTTCAGTTGCATGATTTCTGCAACAGAATGTGTGTTAAGCACTGACCGTACTAAGAAAAAAATTCCTCCTCCCCACTCTATGCTCAATCTGAAGAACTTATATAACTTAAACAGCTGGATAAAGGTGTGAAAAACACCACTTAATACTTTCCAGAGATTGTGAGCCCTCTGATCTACAAAAATGTAGTCAGGGAGATATGGGATTTGGCTTCCGGGATTCACATCAAACCGGGAACATACTACCCTATCTACAATGACCTACCATTAAGGCATCCCTTCTCATGCTATACAGGAAGGAAATCTAAGTAACTTTCAATTATGCAAGAAATCAAAAGTCTCAATTTAAGTAATGAAAAGACAGAACAAAGGCACTTTTCCTGATGAAGAAAACTAAATCGGCAAGAGAGGTCCGCTATAGGTGGGACCTGTTCCTCTGGGACTTGCTCCTCTACAGGTGGGACCTATTCAGTAATTTATTATGACAAGTTTGCATAGATCAAAAGATGTTGCATTTTCATCATCTTTGCTGCTTTACTCCTTCAGTAACTGAAATCTGTAAAAACAGCTATTTTACAGCACAATAAGGTTCACTTTGTCTTTTCCAAAAGACCCCTATATGCTCAAGTGCAGCAATTCTACTTTCGATGATAACCTGCATGTCTGTATATATTGCATTCTTCACAGGCATTCATTCTGTGCACAACAAGCATCTGTAAATATTTACTGAGTGGATTAGGAGACAGTACCTGCTTTTAATGCATCATCTTCCAAATATTTCCTTAACTAAAGCTTTAGTTTTTTGAAAAAAAGTCTGCATATGTTTTCAAAGTATGCATTCCTATTTTTATAGCTTAATAAAACTAAGCTTTATGAATTTTTGAATATTAACTATTATTTCAATTTAATGGCAGAAAAAGAGCTGAATTGCAGGACATCATGGTGTATGTATTAAGTAAATACATGTAAGTATTAAGTAAAACCATGATATTGTACCCAAATTGCATTTAGAAAAAGTAACTCCCCCCCACCCCCTCCCCCCTTTAATCTAGGGCAGAGGATGATATCCGTTTTGTGAAAGCTCCTCTTTTGGTTCACAAGCCACCCCCCCCACCAAAATGCAAGTTTATGCCTATATTTATTTCCTGCTATATTCCACATAGCATTTAATTACCTCTTTTGCTCTGAAATTAATTCTATTAATATGTATGTCAACAGAACAGTGAATCAATCTCACACAAAATTTGAAACATTTTGTTTAAAGAAATTTAAGATTAATGATATTTAATGATTTTCCCTCATCAAGGTATTTCAGAAGTTCCTTGTCCTAACATCAGAATCGTTTGATACTATAATTGCCCCATTAATAAAAACAGATGAAGCTAATTATGAGTTTTAACCAAAAGTTAAATTTTTTTTAGTTAGAAGCAAGTTATGGTTATTGGTAGTTTTTGCACCTTCTTATTGAAGAAAATTAGCATCAGAGATTGAGGGACTTACAAGAGTCTCTGTCTCCCTGGTAGGTCTATTTTTCAACTCCACAAGAAATTAAAAAAGACAAAAATCAAAAACCTGCTAAATTATTCCCTGTTACTCATGCTTGCCTAAAACATCAGATAATCAGACCTTTGTATCATAGTTTCTGTATTTCTGTTGAAAGAGAGATAAGGCACAAATTTAGGTTTTCCAAACATCCTCTACAGAGCCTTAGCATTGTTTTCTAAACTACAGTTTAACTGAGTGGTTTGTAAAGGCTATTGACACATCCTTGTAAGTATTTAGGAAATCCTTACATGGACATAAATTCTTTGCTTCCTTATGTAGGCTTCTGTTGGAGCTCCTGATTAACACTATCACATGAGAGATGCTGATATGTGTTATTTCATATATTTTCAGGGACATTTTTACCTTTTTGACAGTTATTTTTTCCCAAACCAGCTTGAAGCTGAAACAGATGCAAAGAGTAACATTCTAGAAATTTATCTGGGAGCTAAAGGAATTAAATTGTACCTTTAAATTTAAAGTTTCCCTCTGTATTCAGGCACTCCAAGAGATGAAGTATCTGCAACTTTTATTGTAGAGAAGTTTTAGATGCAACCAGAAAAATCAGGAGAATAAACAAAACCTACAACACAGCAGTTCACCTGACCTGCAAGGCAGCTAGCAGAACTGTTTTGTTAAAACTACACACACAGTAAAAACGTAAAAGGTTCACACAGGTGAGTCTAGTTCTACACACAGCAGAATTACCAGCATATGGGATTATTCAGTGCCACCTCAGCTGTTCAGCTGCAAACCAGAAGCACAGAGTTTGCAGAAAACACAGGGCACTGCTACCAAGCAAAAAGCTCAGTGTCTTTGCTATTAAGTCATCCCAGAGCTAGATAACAACAGGTTGTTTTCTGAACAAAGTCACAGGAATGCATGCTGTAAACAGTGATGATATATACATTTCAGTGGAAAAGCTTTCAGGCACTTGCTGGGAGGATTCAGAGCTATGACGATACTGTAGTTTCACTTCATTTCTTTGGGTGGAGCCACGGCTTGCTAGAAGTGCTCCCTTTCCTTAACTCCTGCAAGAAAATCACCCTTTTAAGCAGTTAGAACAGGATCTCAATATATGCAAGGCCCTTTATGATCTCTGCTGGAGCTTATACTACCCATCAGCCGCAGCCAACTGTCCTAGCTAATTACCTCCAACTACAAGCAGAATAAACAATGACTACAGGAAGAAGAGTTTCCATCAGCGAAAGCAGTTTCCACCAGTGAAATATTAATGTCCTTTTACACAGCTGCTGTTCACCCTAAATCTTGGTTGAAGTCTCTCAGAGATAGACCGCTTTTTGTAAATTTTGGTGGGGGAAGAGAGGGAAAGAACATAAACACATGTACACCATGTGTACACCAAGAACATGGCCATCGTACAAGTCTCCTTTTTCTTGGAAACAAAGAAATGGATACATGTTCCTTAAACATCTCATCACACCCAGGACAGGTCATGGTTTACATCCTACAACATCTTATTCATTATACACCACAAACAAGCACTTGTATACTCTTCCTGTAAAGCTGAAGTCTTTAGCACTGTAAAACAGTGTATAATGTGTTGATGGGGGCTTTGAGAAATGTTCATATATATGAATAATGTTTTGGGGTTTGGAATCTACTCTTGTTAAAAATAAACCAGCTCAGACGGGAATGCGTGTGCTGTTCACACACAAGTACATATACAGTGATAGACCTACCCTGCGAGTAATCTCTGCCTCCATATATAAGCTAAGCATGTGAAGCAGTCAGCAATACTTGCAACAAACCACCATTTTGGCCATGTGTCCTATATCCCTCACAGATTTTTTAAAATTCTATAATTGTAAGAATAGATACTTAGATGCTTAGATACATAAGAAGAAATAAACTACATCAAAGTCAGGAGTACTACAATGTTTTCTTACATGTAATGATCTACTCTACCATGGAAATCCACAAGAGTTTCTAATAACTTCAGAAAGCATCCTTCCATCCCCTACGTAGTCAATAAGGAGGTGGGATTATCTGGGTCCTCTCCCTACCAGCACTTTTAACATCTTGCCAACTGTACCCATACATCTTTCAGCAACAGGAAAAACATAAGCAGTCCAAAAAAAAAAAAAAGTTTTGACATTTCAAGGTAACTCACTCAAACATAAACTTTTATTCTTGCCCATTCCCATTACTCTTGTAATTTGTTTTTGCTTTGAATCTCTCTCAAAATAGGCATAATTATAGACCTTGATTTCTTTCATAACTTAACTTGCAGTAACAAGATTTTATAATCATTTGGCTGTATCAATAATGCATGTAATAGTTGTTGGAAAAACAGGAAAACATTAGATTATATGACTATATAGTCAAAGACTATAGTGAGATTTGCTTTAAAATTGTGTGTTCCAATTTACATAGGTGGAAAGAATATAGTATCAGTGCGAAAGTCTTTTCTTGCCAGCTAAGAAGCACAAAGCAGAGAAAAACACATCAGCATTCAAAATAATATGACTTCCCTCATCTCTCACTTCTTTTCTCCAGAGCCTGAAAACATCATATTGCCAATAAAGATGGAGCTCTGGATTTGAAAAGAGGTAGCTTGAAGCTGGAAGTGATGTGAAACAAGCAGCAAAGGTGGAGCTTAAAAAAAAAAAAGCTGAAAAACTCAGCATCTAAAGTATTTTGAATATATTGTTGAAAAGAATGAAAGCAGATTCATTTTAAGATACCATCCTGTCTTTTCTTCTATGAATGTCGGATTTTTAAGAGGGATGATTGAGCTCAGCTGGTAAGCAGCTGCCTGGATTAAGAAGGAACAATTCTGAATCCTTGGAAACTTGTTCATACAGAAGATAATTAAGATAACTAAAAAGAAAATAACTCTTCATGAGGACTAGCATTATTAAAAGCCAACATTATACATCTGGCACCTGCAGATGATAGAGGCTGAACCAGCAAGGACAGTCAATATCAGTGGACCCAGATGACTACAGGGACAGTCCCAAGTTATTCAATGAAGTGAGGTGACAATATCAACATTTACAGTGCCACAAACAAGTTAGATATGTCTCTCCTAAACTCTGCCCTGCCACAAGGCTCATTTCTGAAAAGGACATGTCAGCAGATCTCACAGAAGCTTCACTTTAGATGCATCTCATGGACCACATCATCTCTCCTCTACAGCAAGCTGAAGCACTCTCGTGGTTAAATAGGCTCTTTAGACAACGAAGCTCAAAATTGCACACTGCATCCTATTTGTAAGGGCACTGACGACTTCTGCGTGACGCATTCATGAATTCCAGAAAAATCCTTAAGTACTTCAGTGCTTTGTCTGTCTGAACCCAAAGCTTGTTTTCAGTATCCTCCAGTTTCACACAGCCAGCAAGAGGGGGCACATCTTCAGGAATAGGCACTTTCCCAGAGCCTGACACTATCAGTGCATGGACACTGAGAAGAAGACTACTTTGCTGCTCAGAATTTGTAAGTTTGCCCACTTCTGAAAATTCAACGCTTCTTACTGAAGGGATACAATATTTGACACTGTAGACTTATCAGGTCATAAGGCTCTTCTAGTGAACATACCTGGAAAAGCTGAAAAACTGGTCATTTCCATGGTAACACTGCCATACTATTGAGGAGTCCCATGTTTAGCAGAGATCTATGGTGAAAATGTTGTCAAATAGCAGCCATCATGGTAAGGACAGTATCTTTACCTAGGACAGCCTGAGAGAAAGGTGAATGAATTCTGAATGAAAAATGTTAGTGATCTTTAGAGGTCATCTGAAGATTCACTGCGCTCATGAACTCTTCATTTTCATCAATGCTTGATCCCTGACAGTCCCAAGAAGTGGCTGTCTATACTCATCACGTTTTAGCTTAGGATGAGAGGATCTGAACAAGGTGGCAGAAACATGAACTCTATTACATGTTTTGTATTAATCTTTGAAAGCCACAATGGTAGTTCACTTTCCTCCTGTAGTGGCTTCCACACAGCTAAAATTTCTGGAAGTAGAGATTGTTTAAGCTATGCTTTATAGCAGATATTCTGTTTTTTAACATGGGGCTGCTGAGTGACAACACAATGCGTAGGACTGGAGGCAGCCCATACTCTACTTTTTCTTTTTTTATTGGCAAAATAAGGTATTTACATCAATCAGCACAATTATTCTAAAAAAAATTAGGATTAAATATCTTCTCCTTACTTTTTAGAAAACACACTCCTGTACATTATCAATATTTGCATTTGCTAACAAACATGAGTTTTTGGAAATAAAAATAGAGACTGCAGCTGCTGCTTACAATGCCAAGTGCAACATGTCACTTTCTTTCTGAAAAACAGTTTCATTCAGGAGTTCACTCCAGCCATGGAGTCATAACTTAAGACAGAAAACACGAATTGTCAAATAGAAGAGACAATCTTAAAGTGAAGGATGCAACTGAACTGAGTGACAATGTTAAGCAAGGACAGAATAAATAATCCTTTTACTCTCCATCTGTTTTGACAATGGCACAAATATTAGTGGGGAAAAAGTATCTTGGCGTATCTCCACCTAAGGTCTAAAATAAAACAGGCTGCAAGGCAATTCCTTTCCTTTCTAAAAGGTAACACTCATTATTTCAGATAAGTAGAAGTGAAGAAATCAACGATTTTTTTATATATAGAAAATATGTATTTTTATATATATGTTTCTAAAAGGGTTGTTGGCAAATACTCTACATTTTAGAATTACTAATTACTCCAGAAAGATAGTATTTGGCCAATCACAACCTTAAAGCACAAGAAAGCAGAAGACTATGACCCTTAATGTTTTAAGCTCCTATTCTCGGCATAGCCAAAAAAGTTGAGCCTTTCAGATTAAATTCCTCTCCCAAGTAATAGACACTTCTCACACTCTATACAGTGCACACGAACACCTGCTCTATATAAAGACCTGACTCCCACTCATTAATTTCAGCTGCTTCATTTCAAGCTGCCTGACCAGATGACCTCTCATGAGCTAATATTACACCATTTCACATTTACTGATACAGAAGATTGGTCATTCTAGCGTTGGTTTTGCAGGTAAGAGTAGCACATATAACATGGTACAGTTTGGGAGAAAAAAAAAAAAAAAAAAAAGAACAAAACACAGAAAAACAAGAAAACTGAACTTCCCTACAAATTCAGAGCTACTACCTGGCAGGACTACAACTCTAGCTTAAAAGAACATGCCAGACCACTACTTTCTGGTAAGGATGAAATAGCCCAGTTTCTGGATTTTTTTTAACCTCAGATGGAGTATTTCTTAACAGTATGGATTCCACACACAGTTACAGCATGAAAACTAACAAGCAGGCATTCAATATGAACTGCATTTAGAAATACAGACATAAACACTTTGCCAGGGAATTCTGGAGCTATTACTGCTTTTCCATCAGTAACTCACTATTCTCAGACATTAGTTAGCCTTGGACACAGCTTATGTTAAGTGACCAACCAGATAAGTGACAAACCAGATATGAAACCCCAAACATCTTGGAACATCTGTCAGCTGGTAAGCAACACAGAGGAAGCCACATTCATCAGCAGTGATGACTTCGTATATAAACACAATTTTTTCTGCAAAAAACAACTCCCTTTCATCAGTCTCCCAGCTAACACATGTGCCCCTGCTTCCCACTACTGTACCAGGTTCATGATACGCATCTCCTGCTGTGGCTCCCATAGAGATGTTTACAAATGTTTCTGGAGCTCTTATGATATATTTAGGCACTTGAGTCACTTCAAAAGGAAGTTAATATTCCTCTGCCACATCCTGTGAAGCAGTTTCACATTTTCTACTTTACTTTTAGCTTTAAAGCTTTAAAAATAGAAAGAAAAGTACTATTGCTATGAATTAGGTTCTTTCATTCATCAACTTCCAAACCCAGAGATGCTCAGTTAAATTGAAGACAATTAAACATATTTTGCCCTTATTTCTATACAAAAAAAAAAACAAAAAACCACTGAACTTATCTGGTTATACTTTACTTGAACTGATTTAAGTTTTGGACTAAGGTCACCCTTTCAAAAAAGCATGCAACCTGAAAATGCAGATAACTGATGGAACATTACCTGCAAAATCCTGTATTTGCTGCCAAGCTTTATGTATTCTTTGAGGTTTTGAGCCAAAGAGCACAACAAAGAGCAAACTGTACTTCTGGATGGGAAGCAAAGAATCAGTGCGTTATCACTTTGGTTATGACTTAATAGATACCGTGAAGTACCCATGTTTGCTCAGAGATTTACAAATCCCTCCAATAGACCTGGCTGGAGCATACTGCACACTACAACATATTTTTTTTCCTTTAATTCCGACTGTAATGTTTGATTTAGAAAGCTAAGATCTTTAAAAAAAAAAATAATAGCAATAAGCCATGATATCCATATCCCATGCTATCCATAAGCTATAATATCCATTTACCATGTTTTGGAGCTCTATTATGCTAGTGGACATTTGTTCCCATTCATTTGTTAAAAAATCAGCAAGACCAGGAATATTGGTGTTTTCAAACAGCAGGAATCTGAATTCAGTTTTAAGATATTTTAAGAATTTCTAGTCAAGAATTTCAAATTTAAGAATTTCAAGAGTCTGGAAGGGGAGAATGCAAGAGAAAGTAAAGTTCGCTATATATCTACTAGCTTATTTTGAATTCATGGAGCTCAGAAATTAGCATAGCAATTAAGTGGTCACCGCAGTAAAGCATAAAAACCACATCCTCTGTATTTATCCTAATGCAATACATTAAACATACCAAATAAATGGTTACTAGACAGACAACTACTTTTTCATCACTACACTATGCTTAACGCTCCTCAATTGTTGTCCTGTACATAAAACTCAGATGCAAATGCCTGGAATTGATTCTAAAATAAAAGAGCTGGTGTCCAGCTCTGTCTCTTTCACCCATTTGTTGATAACCGGAGCTCTAAACAAAACAAAACAAAAAAAAGAATTAAAATGGACGCCCAATTTGAGATCATGACCATGAACTTTTCACCTAGACTGCAAACCCGTTAAGGCAGAGGACATGTTAAAGGACCTGCTACAACACCGTTTTCCCTTCAACTTTTGTTTATTGATGTACTGAACATGAAAAGGTACAAAGGATCCAAACACAAAAGAAAACATGTACAGCCTCTTAAATACTCAACAGAATATATTTTCTATTCCAACAGATGTGAATAAAGTCATACTATACAACTTCAAATAAATACCAGCCTTACATTTTACTAAGTGCTCTGATAAACACTGTAAAGTGAAGCCCAATTTACATGCCTTCTCATCAATGCCTTGGTTTGATGCAGTAGTATAGGAAAGAAGCAGGTAGCTACTGTTTTCCTGACACTGGCAAGTCTTCTTTTTTTTTTTTTTCTCCCCTCCATTTTTTTCCCTCCTCCTCTCTAATATATACATTTTTGTGTGTGCAAAGGATTAGCTTTAACACTCTAACGCACCTAGGAATGAAAAAGTGCTCAGGAAGCCAATTGATTTTAATAGCATTGAGTGGGTCAGCATGAAAACTCGCTTATTCACTTTAGCACGCGCTTCACAGTATAGGTACTGTACTATACTAAATTTTTTTAACTACAATTTAAAAGAATAAGAACCAAAAGCAACTGCAAAGATAAATGTACAACTATGTTATGCATAGCACATTGCTTTTTCTAAAGGGGAAGCGTATGAGCATCTCAGTTTATACAAAAAGCAGGACGTAACTATATAGTTGTCAGTGCATCCTGGTGAAGGCATCAAAACCTTCAGCTGTTTTAAAAATTTATTATAAGCTAGATGCTAATCAGAAAATATTGTCTTTTTTTCCTCTTAAATTTTTTTTAATACATGGTAAAGACTTTTACTATTCCCCAAATAGTGATTTAAGCATCATACAAAGTTAAATTTCAAGAGCATACAGGTTTTTTTTTTTCTTACGAAAAAAATTTAAGGAAATTTGTTGAAAACCTATGATTATACTCATTTTACCACAAACATACTTATAAACAAAAGTGTAGCATCACCATAAACAGCTGAAGCTAGACTATCTACAGACAAAAATAGCAACAGATCTGATGCACTTTAAATTCAAGTCCTCAGGACAACAAAAATGAATAAGCAGACCTCAAGTAACAATGTTAATGCCATTTACAAAGAAATAAACTGATATAGAAACATTCAAAACTTGAACATCACTTGCCATGTAAACAAAAAAAAACCTAAAACCGAAATCAGCTGAAAGATTCATAACTCAAGTTCTTATTTACATTACACAAAGCTCAGGTGTTAGCTTTGAACACAACTTTCCAAATACCTCCAATGTGCCCAACCCAGACCAATTCTGATGGCTTGCTGTAGTGCAAACCACATGCAATGCCTTTTAAGACAAAACAATTCTTCAAACAATAGCAAGTACATCACTAAACACCATGAGCTCTATCTGAAGGGAATTCTTTAGGAAGAACAGATTTTTTTTTTCCCCTATGTCTCAGCATTTTAAATTTCCTGCTCGCTTTCTATATACTTTAAAATTTTAATTAGTTTCAAAAAATCACAGATTAATGTGAGCCACTTAATAACCAGGATAACCAAAGACTCACTGATGATTACACAAATGAAACCAACAGTGTATACCATCAATTCTACATCTTAATACAAAGATCTCAAAAGTACCTCCACATCATAAATCTTCCAAAGTTTCTCTCAACAACTGCAATCTTCCTGGTAAATTCTCAAAGCTCACTAGGTGTCATATGAAGAAATTTTTCAAAGTATTCAAGTCAAAATATTTGTTCCAGGACCAGTAAAAAGTTTCTCCAATTTTTTTTTATTTTTTTTTTATAAAAATATAGATGCTTTTTCTAAACCCACATCAAAGAGGCTCTTATCTCTTTGGCAAGGTACTGCTTTACGAAAAGTTCTCCAGTATTCTTACAATAAGCTTTTATAATGTGTTCCCGTTCCCGAACCCAAACGATAATATAAAATAAATACTGCTTATAACATTATAAATAAAATGTAAACTTCAATATGTCTCAAACAACAAAACAGCAATGCATTAAAGTGTAAATTAAACAAGGCTAATCACAAAATCATACAACATAAGAAAAACTCCTCCAGAAATGTAACACAAAGCCTCAATATTTACTCATAGGTTCAAGGCAGTCATGTAAAAGAAAAACTTCCCTTAGCTGAAACATTTTTAAAAGGTTCACCTTCTTCAAAGAAGGCAATAGAATGCATTGTAACAGGTAAAAATCCTGTACCTCTTGTCAATATTCAAACACAAAAGATATTTAAGAAGTTTTAATTCAAATATTAGCAATAAAAAATCTCACATATTCTTAGGATGCTAAGTAGTTATTTTATCCCCATTTCCACACTGACTTACAACAAAGACACTATAAAGATCCTCTTAAATTGTCTTTGTTGTACAGTTTTCATATATTAATGCACTGAGAATTAATTAGGCTTTGTGCGTTTTGTTTGTCTTAAAGGAGACCTGCAATACTCTGTCCCCAAGGCGGTATCCATTCAGGCTGGCTATTGCCATAGCTGCCTCATCATAGTTTGTCATAGTCACGAATCCGAAACCTTTGCACTTGTTCGTGTTGAAGTCACGAATGACCTTCACGTTGGTTACAGCTCCGAAGGGTCCAAACATTTGCCAGAGGATACTCTCATCAGCATCAGGGGCCAAGTTGTACACAAAAATGCACCACCCGGTTCCTGCATGTCCAGGGATATTAATTCCAGCCAAACTGGTCATTCCATCAATAGTCATTGGCGGAAACCTACTGAAGAGAGGGAAGACGAACAAAAAACCCCCAAAAACAAAACCATGAGAAGTCTGTTCACAGAACATTTCTATCAAAATAAATAAGTAAACAACACTTTTCATAAATCTGCATAAACACCTCAGTAAATAAGCATTGCAAGTTTTTTTGCTAGATACATAACGCAATGCTATACAGAAGTGGGGAACAGGTTAAGTCTGGCATAAATAAGCAACATTTAGAAAATCAGAATAAAAACATGCTGTTAACAATAGTAAGGATTATAATAAGACACTGCAAGCAGGAAATCCATGGATCTGCTAACAGATTTTTCGTTCATGCACAACGCTCTGACATGAACAATTTCATCTGCAAATCTCAATAAGCAAGAGCCCAACATTAGTGCTACACAAAAAAGTAATAATCAAAATACTTCTCTTGGTGACTCATTAACTAAATTTTTATTAATCTAATTATTCTTCATTACCTCTTTACTCCATAAGCCATGTTCAGCAAATTGTCCAACCTACAAAACATTTAGCAAAGCGTTTTAGTCTTCAGACTTGCCTAATCTTAAGGAAACTTCATACATTATTGCCAGTTATTCTACAGAAAAGGATATAAAGCTTCAATAACACAATTTAGAAAAATATCAACATACTCTATTTTTATATATATTATTTATATATATTTGTATGCATATCAAAGTAAGGCGTCGCTGTTTTTTTGAGCCATCTATCCATGACTAATTCAGTTCAGAAAGTGTCTGGCTACAGGTAGCTGGGTTAGTCAATTAACAGCATTAGTATAAATGCAGGCAGTGAGCAGCCTCAGTGAAATTCTGCAGACCATAAACTTGTTTCTGATCAATTTGAGTCATCTGATCCTATGAAGAGATGAATCACAAATCATACAGACATAGGGTTTAAGAGTAGTAGCAAGTGTTAGAACATGCATTGTAAGAACAAGCATTTTAAAGACATTAATAACTTAAATTTTATGCTAAAATTATAAGCTTTCCCCATATGTTTCTTCCCTCATGATTCCCAAGACTAACAGTATAATGCTCCATCCGCAATGTTAAGGTTAGCAGTTGATATATGTAATATACAATACTCCAACAATCTCAGTAATAATCTTGCAGGAGCAGTTTAATCTTTTCCTTTAAGAAGCATTCTCTTTACAGAAGTCCTGATTTTCTCTGGGAAAAAGCTCAAACATGCCAAGGACAACCAAATACAGGGAATGTCCTACTGAAAGTTTCTCTGCACATGATGAGTTTTGAAAAATAAAGGTTCACTTCTAATCTGAAATTAAATAAATTTTTAGCTGTGCTAGAGCTGCTTCCATGGACCACAGATTTACCCCTCTGTCCATCCCTGGTGAGGTCAAGGTCAAGATGGGCTTCTACAGAAATGACTGAGCAGCTGAGGCATCTCTCATAGGATAAGAGGTAAAGAGACCTCATGGAGAACTCACAGGTTCAGCATGGAGAAGAGAGACCTTCCCAACAAGTACAACAGGACAAAAGGCACGGACTTACAAATCTTGGCAGAAAGATCAAAGTGAAGACTCCATATAGAAACAGTGCAGTCATGACAAAGTTTAAGTTGGTTGGATGACTTAAAACTTTGGAGAGGTGCGGTTAAAATTAAAAGGCATTTCCCAAACAATTTTAAAAGATGTTTAAAATTGCTCACCCTGCAGGACACAATGACACTTATCTGCTTTTCAAAGTTCAATTCAAGTTTTTTACTGGAAAAAATGGAATTAAAAGGATACGTACAATACCCCATAGTCTTCCCTTTGATGCAACTTTGGGATTTACTCCAACTATTCATTTTCAAATCACTATCAACTGAGCTGTTGAAGCCTAAAATCTCAGTAGCTACAAACTTTCAAATATGAAAGGCGTAACTGAACAGGTTACATCTGCCACTGAACCTTGTGGTCAACAGAACTGTTGTAATGGCAAGTAGGTAAAGTCCTAAAACACAGAAGTAGTGTTTCTTTTCCTCTTATACACTAGACACTCAGCAACTACTCAGTGTTGTCATTATTCTCAAGGGATGCAAGTCACAGCACCTCCTCTTGGATTGTTTCAAGCAAACTCGACAGTTTTGGCAAAAGCTTTCCAGTGGAAATAATGTGTGAAGATGCTCTTTGAAGGACTACAAAGGGAAATACAACAAGGTTTCCATACCCAGTTTAGTAGGGCATGTGTTATTTATTGATACGCTGGAACTGCAAAGAATTTTAGGTCCCATCTAAATGAAAAGCAGTTGGAGTATTTTTACTACTCGTAGCAGACATCTCTACTTAAATGCATTTCTTTTGGAACCCACTGCTTCTCTCATTGCTAACCTATTTAGTATCAGTAACACAGAACACAGTTTAGTATCTAGGTGCAGGCACACTTAGAAGAAGTCAGGCCAGTCTAGCTGCAAGATGTTGAATGCTGTAACACACAGACCTTAGCAGCGAGAGCTATCTGTTTTATTTTTCAAGTCTGTACAACAGCTCCCTCATGATCTTTCTTCAGTACAGTACGTTCCAGGTCATCCTATCAGTGTGCTCCACACCAGAGCAGGCAGGTCTACCTATGGAATGAGGGAACGCCTACTTTTATTCAATATGTAGTACCCTGCTTAAGTCAATTCTTATTCCCTAAGGAACCGTATGAAAATTTACCCAGGAGCAAACAGAACCAGTTATCTCTTCCCCCAAGGAAGACAGTTTACATCAGTGCTTATCATCACACTGGTGAGACACCTGCAGGGCGTCTCAAGGCTGCAAAGCTGAATAAGATGCAGAAACTGTGCCAGAAGCACAGTCCATGAACTCTATTAGCACATCACACCTAGGACTTAAAGGCTGTTGATGTAAAGCCTTCAAAGTACAGTTCATTATCTTTTTATCTGCCAGCTGAACTTCATTTCTTGAAAAATAAAGTGTTTTGCTCTATTAACATTTAATACATTCTTATCACATAGCCCAGAGGTGGGAGGTAGGAGGAAGCAACCAGGATCACTGAAGGAAGCCTGTTTTGACTATTTGTTCCCCTCTGCTCTCACCATCTGTCCCTTTTCAACACATTAAATATTATGGGCAACTATGGCTGTAGCTGACACTTTAGGAAACAAAAGATGACTGCAGAACATCTTGGCAGTCGCTTTCATTAAAAATGTGGATTTTGAGAGCATGTGGCAGGCCAGATTTACAGTGCTAACTAGCCAGATGAAGAATTGAAAACTGTAACACAGAGGGAAAGACCAGGGCAAAGTGGCTGGTTGTGACATGGTATATGGTTAAGAATATTGAGCTGCCTAGGCCAATGCTGCTCAATTCACACATTGTATGAACAAAACATTCAGGTAAGTAAGAAGAACCTACCTTTAAAAAATAGCTTTAACCTTATTTATTAGACAGTGAAAAGCTGTAATCCGTTTTTGTGCTATTTCTGGAATGTAGCTATAAAAGTTCAGAACTTTTACAGGTTGCTTACCCACAAAGAGGTCTAGCAAGTAGGGAGAAGAAGCAGCACGGAACACAAGCTGACAGACGCCCCTGGGACCAGGAGGCTTGCAGCAGTTAATCCACACCTAAGTAAGATTTACCTAAAACGTTGAGCCTGCTGAGCAAGAGGTCCTGGATACCTTCTGTTTGAAGAGTGGTACAGCTGGGAAAGGATGGCCTGGTTGGTTTTTTGGCTTGGGTTGTTTGCAAACTTTACAGTGATGGGCTCCGTGGCACCCGGAGGCTTCTGGCCATTCAAACCCTTGATTGCTTCTTCTGCTTCAATGCGCTTGTCAAAACGGATGAAGCCCACACCCCTGGATACTCCTGCACAGGATGAAGAACACACACAGTAATTAGCTCAGAGACTCCAGAGTGTTCACTATTAAGACAATTTCCTTTCCTCTTCCCCTCCTGGCTCCATAAAACCAACCATTTGTTCACAGAAGTAAGACTTCACTACTGACAAACTTATTTTCAGGTGATTCCAGAGCTGCTGGTTGCAGAGCTTAGAAAGAATGCTTAGAAAGGTGGGGGGAAGGTGAAGAAAATGCAAACACAAGCACTTGAAGGGAAAATCTGAAACAAGTTGTTTGAGGGAAGGTGTCAAGAGATGGAGGGAAAAAGCATTTCAGAAAAAGTCGCACTGTACTGTCTATTTGATGTATGTAGATAGGTTAAGCCATCTACTCCCTAGCTGCAAAACTTGGCTTATGGTCTCTTACAGCATCGCTTGAAGCTGAAATTGGAGAGAATACACTAAAAAGATGAAAAAAAGAAGTGCAGGTTCTAGATTACAGTAATGAGAATTATTGTCCTGTTTTATCAATCACTGCTTATTTCTTTAAAGAAAACATTCAGTTTCAAACTGCTGTATGACTGTGGGCAGTCATGTGCTCCAGGCTATGGATTCTTTCTAAATGTAATAGTTTCTAATCTAAATGTTTCTAAAAGCAAAAAGAAAATACAAGAGTATCAACAAGATTTTCTTAAATGTCTTAGGAAAGTCAAATTTTGAAATTCGTACTGTAGTTTGAGTAAAATAAAAGCTGATTATTTGGCTTGAGCCAATTTAAAATTAAAGTCACTAGAGTTGAACAAGGTATGCAAAATAGTATTCTTTAATCTCTTCAGGACCTTCTGGCATTTTGGTTGTCCTCACTAAAAGACATTTTTGACAGGAAATATATTCTGTTTATAAACAGCGACAATTTAACCCATCAAGCAGACAATGAACAGGCATAAGAAAAATTTAGGAGGCATATGTCACAACCTCAACTTTGCATTTCTCATCTGTCAGTTTGTCACAACCTTATTATTCATATCATTTCAAATCACCTTCTCTGTTCTCAACAATTTGAGAAAAAAGACAAAGCTTCAACAGAGAAGCTATGCCAGAGAAGCAATTTGCACATATTAAGATTTATGACTATTCAGAATTAACAGTGCACACATTTACAAGCTGAGTTATATTTACTTCCCTTGGCTATTTGTCAAATCATACTACTTCTGGGACTGAATATATGAGAACATACCAAAAAACTGGGAACTTGACCTGCAGATCTGATGCTCCTCTAAGTTACTTTTTTGGCTTCAAATTTACTTTCTCTACCTCTCTGTCTCACTACGTAGAAATCCCACAAATATTGAGATTAGTGTTAACATAATGGAATTGAAAAGGAGTGCATACAGCATCTCCTCCAAATCAAGTGTCAAACATTTACATGCAGTTGTTTCTTTAAAGCAGGACCACTTCAAAATTTCATGACCTCCTAATACTGAATGTTGTCACCTTATGTTGACAGAAAACTTTGAGAAAAAGCATCAGGAAAAACAAGCCCCAAACATGCAGAGCACAATTAGTTGAGTAATGAATGCTTCCCCATCTCCCTTCCCCCCTCAACCAGTTTTGAGATTCTCTTTTTTTTTTTAGTGGAATGAGAATTCTTGTGAGAGTCCTTACTCCTCAAAAATATATGAACTCTGTAAATCCATGCTGAGACAGCAGTTTTCGTAATTTTTTTTTTTTTTTTTTTTACAAGATGCTTGCGGGAAGCAGGTAATAAAGTAAACTTTAAAGTTCCTCAACTTAAAATCAGTCACTGAGTCATCATTACATGGCAAACATACATGCATTACTGTCCAATTTCAGCCAGTGACCACAGAACCTCACTGATTACTGACAGTATTCAGTAACATACTGACTATTCAGTGTTTTCGTCACACACTTGCAATAACCTACAGGAATTTGGTTCTTTACGGCATTACTAATCAGGGAATTTACCTGGTCCAGAGGAGTTCGAAGTTTATGTTCACTGTGCCCATAATTAATGGGACAACTTTGAAATCAGTTTCCACACCAATTACCAGTCTGGGTCTTTTGCAGTCCTACCTGCAGAGGATTAACTGTGCATTCCTACATATTCTATATATATATTTATATATACATTATATATATTTTATATATATATATAAGTATTTAATGGCATGAGTAGCATAGGGACTTTTTATTTTTTTTTAAACAGCAGTTTGGAAGAGATTATAGCAGCTGTAAATTTATTACACCCACAGAACAGGTTTCAAATCTGAACGCTCAGGGTGGAAATGACTTAAGCTGGCTCAGTGCACACTGCAATCTATTTTTGTTGGAGTTGTTTATAAATATACATGGACAAAAAAAAAATCATTTTCTGGTCCACATACACCTTTAACACATTCCATAGGCACAACTGTTGCATCAAAAGATAAAATGTTAATTGAAGAAATATTTCAAGAAAAGAAGGCTGAGAAAATGCAGAACTGCCTACTTACCAGTGACTTGATCAACGAGTATACGGGAAGTAATAATGCGCCCATACTGGGAAAAGAGCTGCTCCAGTTCTTTTTGGGTCATGGTTTTTGGGAGTCCGCTGACATACAGATTCGCATCTCTGATGGATGCGGAGCTTGGTCGCGCATATGAAACCTTCAGAAGGGGAAGTTAAAAACAACAACAAAAAAAAACAACACACACACACACAAAAAAAATCAAACTCTGTTTCTAAAAGGTCAGAATTGAAAACAATACCACCAGGAATCAATTCTTGATTGATTAAAATTGGTATTGATTAAAAGAAAATCAGCATAGGTCAACAGCAGAAATTGACAACATCCACTCAAGACAAATCACAATTCTAAGCAATATTTTCACTATTGGCAAAAACCTAGGTATATACACCAGCAAGTCTTGATGGAAGTTTTCTTTTTCAGTTAATTGTAAAATTAAAAATGGGACTTAAAAAGGCAGTTTTGCTTTTCATTATCTTTAGAAACACACAGAATGAAGACTTCAGTTTGGATCAAGGTCATGAACACAGAGAAAGGCAACCCAAGCACTTGCAAGTTTATTTTTTCTTCCTCCCCTATAATCATCAGTTTTCCAAGAGTTTAGCACAGTATCAAATGAAACACAAGTGTACGAGCCAAAAGAAGAACCCCTGATTGTAGTGGAGCTGCAGAATGTACTTGGGCTATTCAGAAGCCTGTTGATCTCTGCCAGCCAAATACTGAATAGGGGTGAAAGCTCCCCACGTCTGAACTTTTTTGATCTGCTGCCTCATACAGCGTCATGCAAAAACATTTTTATTATCTTCAAAGCCAAAGACAAAACTAAGAATCTTCAACTCTTTAAGAGGCGCTGTAAAAGCGGCCTACTGAGAAGGGATCATCTTCATCACAGACTATGGAAGATGGCTTCTACACCTGGCTAAACAGAATGGACCTTCAAAACCTGTGACATAAAATACGACAAAAGGCAGCAGCTGTGAATTAATTCATTTTTTCACCCTTCAAATCTCTCCAGGATTTATTTTTTAATTACCACCTTTTTTCTACTCCTCCTATCAAGGTATCGAACCAGCAGAAAATACATCTTTGTAAGGCAGAGAGGAACTGATCATTAAACTTTCACATGATTCTTGTCAAGCTAGACCTTAAGTAGGGAGTATTCTCTATCAAAAGTCAATGCTACACAGCATTACTCATAAGAGACACCCAAGATAACTTATTTTCCAAGAGGCAGGTTCACACAATAACAATATTATTTATACATACATGTATACTTCATTAGGAATGCTACCAAAATTATAGTAGTGCAAGATGACTAGTGTCACTTCACAACATCATACAAGATAGTATTTCCATATAGTACTGAGAAATTTTATTTGAACTCCAGCAATAGTGGCATCTTGTAAATCACTTGGAGCAAGACACGGGATAACAGATGTTTATTACAGTAGCAGTCACGCACTGCATGTGTCAGTGCATGTGTCAGAATACCTGATTCCCAGGAGACTTTCACAAGGCAGATGAAAATTTAACTAGTTCTTAAGGAAAGGCAAAAATATTCCAATAGGTAATTCCTATTTCTTAAAATTTGCATGAGAAAATTCACTACTACAAAGTCCTAATATCAGTAACATGAGCTCTTTCAGAGCAGGAAAGGAAAAGAGATGCTACTGTTATCTAATTTTACAGTTTTAGCTTAATCAACTATGTCCTCCTTTTAGATGAGGATCTGGAAAGTCAAGGACGCTGAGGTGCAAGTAGAATTGCATAAAAAAAGATAAGAGGAAAGCAGGGTCTTATAAGTGAAAGAAAGATAATAGCAATTACTCTTCAATTGCCAGTTGTACAGAATATGTTTCTGACAGCTGTATCAAGTAGCAGGATTTTATCAGTTCTTGGCACAGTTTAACACAAGAGTTTTAGTAAAACATTTTTTATCCTCCATGAAGTAAAGCCACTACCATTACAGACTGTGCAGACAAAGTCTAAAACTTGCAAATTTAGAGTTTGTTTTTTTCTTTTCTTTTTTTTTTTTTTTGCTCCTCTTTATTCTGTATTATCTCAATCTTATCTGGCATGCAGGATGTATTACACCTGTCCTTCAAATGTACCTGTGTTTCAAAGAACAGTGAGGCTTTCGCAGGCCAGGCTAAGCATACACACTAACCATATTCACAGGTACAGAAACAGTCTGCACCAGAGAGAAAACCATGATGTAAGTTTAATGTCTTACACAGTCACCCATACAGTCCAAACTGTTCAGAAAGGTAAGAGCTTGCTCAAGATGGCTATGAGGTTCCTTAAAATAAATCTCTATGCCACACTTGACAAAAAAAAAAAAAAAAAAAAAAAAAAAAAAAAAAAAACCTGAATGAGAAGTAATGTCAAGACAAAATGGAAATAAAAAGTTGGGATTATTGATAAGGCTGGAGACAATTTTTTAAAAAAGCATTTTTGTGAACACAAGGTTTCTACTTGCTTTCCTATGGAGGATTTTTCCTATCACTCCCCAAATTCAGAAGGGTAGAACGAAAGAATCCATTTTCTAATTGAACACCAGTATCAAGGAACTGTTACCAACACAAAATACAATGCTGGTGGATGCAGGAGAGCTTAGGCTTCAGCTTAATGAGTAAAAGAGCCTGTTAGTCTACAGAAGACTGTTGCATGAATCCAACTCCTCTCAATTTTACTAAAAGTTTTTTCATTCTTTTCCAAAATTGGCAATTAAGATACCTTTTTTTGCTTAGTTCTACACATGCCTCATGTAAATTTTCCTTTGCCAATTTATTTCATCAGGTCTTTTGAAAAAGTGTTGACTTACCTTTATAATTAAAGATAAAAGACAGTCCAAATGCAGGTCAGACATCATTTAACTTCCAAGAAACTCTAGAAAAACATCTCTGTGCAACATTAAAGGCTTTTTAAAAATAGCCCGAAGTTTAAGAGGGCCTTTCAAAACTATTATCCTATTAAGCAATACACTTAATATTTCTTAAAAGTCCAAACTGTATAGATTTTGCTCTATTAGTAGTTCCATAGGTGCTTTGTTTGGAAACAGATATACTGAATCTAGTGCAGGGATCTTTCATTCAGCTACTCACTGCTCATGCACTTTGGTTTACCACATCAGAATAAAAAAGATGCATTATTTTCTCTGAGCAGAAACAGAGGCGTCTTCTTGATAAAGAAAAATGCATAAGAAAGTTTAGCAAAGAAGAAAAGCCAGATGAAGAACTATTTTACTTATTATACCTTTTACTCTTCCAGGCCACTGAAAATGTTCCTTAGTTTAAAAAAAATTAACTCTAGAACCAGAATCTGCCAAAATATCTATAACAACTTTTCCTGTATTGTCAAGTATATATAAATTACTTCAGTCATTAGTGCTGTCTACACGTCTGACATATTTGGAGGAGTATGACAAAACTCAAGGCCTAAACTGACTGCAACTTACAAACGAACCTACAGAAATGAAAGCTATCCCTTTCAATAAATTAAACCATTACAAGTTCACTTGTAGTGTCATTTTCTTTCTAGTTTGCCCAAGTTATTTTTCACAGCTAAGAACAATCCAAGATTAACAGCCAAATACTATTTCTAGCTGTCCTGCAATTCATGAACCCAGGAAATTCTGTCTGGAAAGAGAAAGGAACTTTAGATATCTAACACAACTGAAATTTAATCTTTTCCTAACCAAATCATCTTACTGATCTGTGATGAATGAAACTCAGCAAAATTGAAGTAAAATACTGTGATATCACCAAATACTACTGACAGAACTAACTCCTATAGAAAAGTAGCAATTTTGGGGGGTACATATATGCTTCTCTGTGCATTACTGATGTATTAAATAAAAGCACACAACTATTTCACTTGTTATATAAATATAAGGCAGAGAATCTCCAGGCAGAAAATCTCCAGATTCATCTGCCTGACCATTCTGACAGTTCATTAATTCAGCAGTTATTTGCTTATAGTTAGGTTTCATGCGACATATATGCACTGATTTAACCATAGCTGTTAACACAGCTACTTCAGTTGGTATTCACTGGAGAAATATCCAGGTTGCACAACCTTGTCAAGTCAAGGCATCAAAAACATTAACCACAGAACGTAAGCGAAGAAGCAGCCAAGAATGTCTACAGTTTAATTATTTAACAATGATGCACACTGTAAAACAGAGAATACAGTGCCTCTGCATATAACAATTTAAAAGAAAGTTTTACTGGAATTTTCCATGACGCTGTTTGTTCTTTGCAGTTGATGGGAGTTGGCCTCTATATAAGCAAACACTAAAACACCAAATCCAGGTATTTTTGTTCATTACAATGACATCTGTTATAATCAGTACTAAAAATTTCCAAGATAAAACTGTGAAAGCTACAAAACTGTGAAAGTTGCAGAAAAGAAGAAAGTAAATCAGGACATATAATTAAGTTTATCAGTTCCTATTACTACCTTTATAGGCATCTTATTACTGTACTTCTACCTGTTTACCATATAGCTTATTATCATTATAGATGGTAAATAGAGTGCTTATATTACCTGTAAGAACTTTATTGAAGGTAATTAAATAAATCCCACAAGACGATAATCAATTTTCTTTTAATTAAGGTGTCAAGTAAGGATTTCATAAAGCATTCAGTGCAGGCTTGAATAAAGCTAAGTTTTATCATGGAGAGTACCAACAGTTATAAAAGTATCCATTTTAGCTGAAGCAACAAAAAACTCTACTAAAAAAGCGACAATGCAGTCTGTTCAGGCGAAAATAAAGCACAGTCAGGCAGGCATAGTGCAACTCTGGCAGATGTTTCAGCTCCACTTAGCTTAAGTGCGTGTGTGTGCGCACATGTATAGGTACATATAGACATGTCTATATAAATAAATCTATATAGATATATCTCGATATAGATACACACATACACACAGAGATTTCTTCAAAATCAGATGAAGTTGTTATTAAAGCGTTAGTCATTCGGCACAGAGAAGTCACAAGGATGAAAAGACTGATGGCTTAAAAAAGCAGCAAGACATTACAAACAATTAGACTTTTCAGAGGCTGAAAAATAAGCAAAAAACTAATAGTCATAGAATCCTTAAGGTTGAAAAGGACATCTAGAGATAATCTAGTCCAACTTCCCTGCACACGCTGGGTCACCTAGAGCACGGGGCACACACTGTGTCTAAAGATCTCCGGAGAAGAAGACTCCACAACCTCTCCAGGCAGCCTGTTCCAGTGCTCCGTCACCCTCACTGTCAAGAAATGTTTCCTTAAGTTCCTGTGGAACTTTTGGTGCTTCAGGTTGTGCCTATTTCCTCTAGTTGTATCAGCGGCCTCCACTGAAAAGAAGCTGCTCCATCCTCCTCACTGCCTCCCTTGAGGTATTTCAAGACAATGATGAAGTCCCCCCTCAGCCTTCTCTTCTCCAGGCTGAACAGGCCCAGCTCTCACAGCCTTTCCTCATAGGGCAGATGTTCCAGGCCCCTGATCATCCTGGTAGCCCTGCGCTG
>JAUBOD010000263.1:196371-231332 GCA_032353885.1 Nothura maculosa | reverse complement strand
TAGCCCTGCGCTGGACTCTCTCCAGCAGCTCCACATTCCTCTTGTCCTGGGGAGCCCAGAACTGGACACAGTCTCCAAATGTGGCCTCACTAGGTTTGTGTATAGGGAGACGATCACTTCTCTTGACCTGCTGGAGACGCTCTTCTTAATGCACCCCAGGAGCCTGTTGGCCTTCTTGGCCACCAGGGCACACTGCTGCCTCATCATCAACTTCTTGTCCACTATGATGCCCAAGTCCCTCTCTGCGGGGCTGCTCTCCAGAAGGTCGGTCCCCAGCCTGTCCTGGTGTCCAGAGTTATTCCTCCCCAAGTGCAGGATCCTGCATTTGTCCTTACTGAACTTATGAAGTTTCTCACTGACCAGTTGTCCAATCTGGCCAGGTCCCTCTGCATGACAGCACAGCTCTCTAATCCTCAAGATCAAGTATGTTCAAGAAAAAGCAGGGATTCTTTAGCACAAGTAGTGTTTCCTCTATATCTCAATGCTGTTTCACAAGTTATTTCTTTTGAAGTGAAGCATGGAAATACCTCTTCAGGAAAGCAAAATTTTTTCTACATGCCAAAGACTTGTCATCTAACATACCTGGGCACTCCCCTGCTGGGGGAATAATACAGGTACAGTGATACAGGTGGCCTTTTGTCAGTTAGTTAACTCATTTTCCTCACTGCCAGTTAGCCAGCCAACAAAGACAGTAGATCTCTAATAAAAATATGGGCAGTTCTCCTCATTAGATAATATTTTGACAATGGAAAAGTCTTTGGATCCAATTTTATTTTGGTAAGGAACAGTGTATGAATATTTTACAATTCATATAGTTTGAAATGCTCAGCCCAGGCACTATCCTATATTGTGGTCTAGGAGAGATGGAGCAAGAGACAAAAGGAGAGCCAAGTTACCTCCTAGCAAAGGTTACCAAATTCACTGAAGATAATTCAATGTATTTTGGATTAAGTGTTCATGAAGACTGACCTTACATCATCTTCATGATGACCTCCTGATTTGGTATCATATTTCAACTCCAGATGGCAGCTTTGGTTCCTAGCTCAATTGTATTCTACCTTTCTTTACTAGATCCAAGAGCTAGGTTTCTACCATGCCAGCATTCTCTAATCATAGACTTCCTCCAGAAAGATGATCCATTTAAGATTGTGATTCAGAGGAAGAGGACAAATAAGACACCAAACAGGTTTTCCTAAGAGTCAGAAGAGCCACAGCAGATCTGAAGTGTCATTTGACGACTGGAAACAAATTTATTAGAACATTAAAACCAGAAAGAGATTAGAAATGCTACTGAAGCCAAGAGTAGAACCACAGGATTTCCCAGGAGTGCTCATGACAGTACAACTTTTGCTTATAAAAATATAAAATGACTATGTCATTCAGGATAAAGTGGATAAATAATTTTACTAACCTTCTCTATTGAAACTGGTAGTGAGAACTGTGCCCTAGAGTCACAGAAAAGCAACTCTGCTGGCTGCCTTTCCTTAGAAAGGACTAACACAGATAAGTTTGAAATTTGCAGTGATGCCTATATAGCTCCTTGCTTATAAGAGTACTTAAGTTTTTTAGAAACTCAATACATCAAAGCAAGAATTTAAAATAGAGGGGATTCCAATCTCTATACTTCTTACATTTAGAACAAAGATACTTTCCTACTTCTCCCACCTCCTAACTTTTAGTCCGCCAAGGTCTGCCTTCGTATTTCATTCTTCTTATTCAAGGACTGAGTATCAGCATTGCAAACTGCAGACATGCCCAAGTGTAAAGAGTAAAGAATTTTGCACTTCATAGGACAAAGGTACATAGAACAAAATCTACACCTTTCATAGGAAAAAGTCACAATCCAGAACAACAAGTTCTTTAAAAAGAGGTCCACGGTTTAGTTCCAATTTCATAGCCAAAGAGGAGAATCTGTTTTTCTTTCCCCCATAGAAGACAAATTTATTTAAGCTTCTCCATATTCCTGTTCAGAGAGCTGCTAATGAGAGAGATGGGAAGCAGATTCCTTGGATCTCTCTCACATTAATTGTTGCATCCTCTCCACACAAACACCCCTTACACACATTTGAAGAACGTGTCAAATGGTGCTTACTACTACTTCTCCAGGACATTTTACCATGGATAGGATATCCATGTAGTACTATCTTCTACCGAAAGGCAGGAGCTGCTCAGAATTACTATTTAACATTTAAAAATGGAAAGTCGTTAGCTTAGCAGATGTCAATCAAGTTCCCTTAGGGCTTTCACAATTGCAAAGTGACTATTATACAATAAAGACACTCTTAAAAAGAAAGCGAAGGAAATAAGGAAAAAGTCTAAAGAGATTTCTATACTTGATATTTGCAGTATCTGAGAGCTGAAAAAAACTCTACCCGGTTTAAGTGACATAGCTTGGGGATGTGAGAGGACCTGAAAATATATTATTGGTCCCAGTATTTTTTTCTTTGGTGAGGGAAAGTGTACAGCTTGGATCAAAGTCCTCTGTCAGTTCTAAATAGTAGCATCGAGCCATGACAACACATCAATTTTTGGGTCAGAAAGCACAAGGTAGGTTCAAGAAGGACCTCCAGCAAGAGTTGGCAGCAAGCCTGCTGAACACATTTTTAGATTAGTCCAATAATATGGTTTAGAGAAAGTAATGGCAGTATGCATGCAGCAGGCATTATTTCTCTATTGTTCTGGAATATCAAAAATATTTACACTAGCTCAAGTTGTTTGGTTCAGTAACATTAACTTTCTGAGCAGACTGACTTTTCTTCTGGAAAGAACGAGTTTCACTTGGGGGTGACAAAGCATATGTGGGGTGAAGAGAGGCTAAACATAGCTAAAAGACTGTATAATTACCATTTATGTAACTCCTGCAGAAGAGAGAAACACACACACCTCCTTTTTTTTTTTTTCCAAGACACATTCTTCTGCTGCCTCAGATCTGCTACAACACTTCAATTTTATCTTAAGAATACAGTCCTGAGGTATTTAATTACCCTGTCAAGATCACTAAGTGTTCTGGAACCTTGCTCTCTCAGTCCCTGATGATTGATAAAAATCAATAAAATTCAGTGGGTTTAATTAAACCTTCAAATAGGGTCCCTTTTCACCACTCACTAGATCAAGGTTCCTTACTGTTAAGAAAAAAAGTGACTTATTTTTCTCACCTTCATTTATTCCTGATACCTCAATA
Source organism: Nothura maculosa (assembly GCA_032353885.1). NCBI lineage: Eukaryota > Metazoa > Chordata > Aves > Tinamiformes > Tinamidae > Nothura > Nothura maculosa. The sequence goes on along the minus strand of JAUBOD010000263.1, from coordinate 228,151 downwards.
GATTTTTTGCACAATACATATATACTCAACGATACTGGTTAATAACAACAACAAACTATAAAAATTTGCATTACCAAAAATTTTCTTCTACAAATATGGGTAGTGCAATAGGCAGCAGCAAGGTCTGAATAACCTTCACTTGCTGAATTAATATAGGAAATAGGCTAGAATGTTCATTTCTCTTCAGTATTCTCTACTATTAAGAACATCTGATGATTTCAAGAGCACTGTCACAGTGCAAACGATGTGTCATTGTACACAACTTGTGACAAAACTCTCACTTCAGGTTTCCCCAACACATTTTGGGTACCTCTAACAGCTGACAAAGCAGTACTCACTGTTCTACTGAAATCAGTTTCATTGCAGTTTTCTACAGTAGACAGATAAATAAGCAGTAATTATGGCAATGCAGGATATTTGCAGTGCAGCCAAAATATTGTCAGACAGACTTTCTGTCAATTTCCTTTTGGAATAGTTAATCCTTCAGGTAGAAATTTAAGAAATATTTTATTCCAATGGCAAGTGCTTACCCATGTAAACACTCTTGATAGTCCATCAAAGAATTTCAAAGATAAACCTTTACAGATCTAATTTTTAAGAAACTCCCACTGGATAAAGAGAAGTTATCTAGTCAATGCTGTTTTATAAACAATGCAATTCCCAGGCCTTTAGACAGATCTGTTTTATTTATCCTTAATATATACATTTGTGTATATATATATATGTATGGATGCATATATGATATATACCTCATCAGCGGTAAAAACTGACTACCTGCCAATTGATGCAAGTGAATGTTTTGACATTTTATGCCCTCTCACACTAGGTAGCAGGAAAACTCTGATGCCTGTATCATCTTGGGAAGGAAGAAAGAACACTTACGACCATTGCTGTAAGCAGGAACTCTGATACACCACAGATCACAATCTTTGCTGTGGTAGTCCATTGTCTGCGGAGGAAAGCTATCCTCTGCCATTTCCTTCTTGCTAGTCCTCACAATCTAGGAAAAACAGTGCACCCTACTTCTCTATACTGGATCAACAGGACAGGAGACTAGTTTGACCACTCCTCTTCAGGGAGGCTCACATTGGGGACATCACCGACCACGTAGTCGGGTGCAGCTTCTCCATAAAGCAGTTAAACCAACAGAAAACAGAATTCAATTTTCCTATCATGATCTGCAAGTCATTCTGACCACTTCCTACACAATTTGTTCCTCTGATACTTCACTACACCACTTATCCAGGAATGACTTATCTTTCCAATTCAGCACCCAAAATAACATCCTAAAAATCACAGACAAGCAAGTAGATAAGCAAAAGCATTACTCCAGACACTGAAATCTCTATTTCACGGGCTCTTAAGCAGAGTAGAGGCCTAACTGATTCCAAGCAGTAGCTCTTTCTGGAAGAGAAGCTATAGAAAACGTTTCACTGTATTATAGATATTAATATAGCTTTAGTGCAAAGACTAAATAAAGTCCAAATTTAAACAGACTATGCAATTCAAAATATATATGAAACTGCGAAGTAGTCATAATTTATTAATGAGAAGTTATACCAACTATGTCATTATAATGCCTACCAGGGCCATTCTCCATTCCTCTTCCATCACATCAAGATAACTTAAAAAAAACCTCCATGCTATATTGGAAAGTGAGTTTTGAAATTTTTACCATGTAGTTTAAGGAAGACAGTTTTAATATGAGCAGAGTTTGCTTGAAGCAAAAATGACACTTCTTGCAACTAGGCATCAATCAATGTCTTCAATCGTTCAATATTGAGAAAGTGATTCTGCATCTGTTAAGCAGTAATATTTATACTTTTCAAATAGTGTGTTTTAATTCCTACAAACAAAGAGCAGGTAGAACATTTAAATCATAATCACTGCTATTCTTGCCTCAAAATCATTTTTCTAGGAGCTCAGAGTTGCTTTTTAAGTTCATCCTCCTTGAAGAGCAATCTTCACCTTACAGCAGTCACCATCCAAGTCATTATCTGCTCACTAGCATACTGTGCTGTGTAACAGAAGAATGGACTGGTCACCATCATTTCGACTTCAGGCACTAGCAAAACATATTCAGAAGTCAATTTCCCTAAAGAATTTTATTTCATCTCTTCTCCACAGACTTTCAGGACTCAAAGAATTCCTTGGAGGAATATATTGTTACTCCTCTGACAATGGTATGATTGTTCAAGACTGCTTTTTAAAGCAAATCTTGGTAAAACAGAACTTGAAATATGCTTGAAATTTCCACGTAAAATCAGATACTAATTAAAAAGCTATTTCTTCCATCATTGCATCATAAACAATGAATTTAAAGAAACGCGAAGCCAATTTACCTGCAAGAATAAAATGTGATCAAGTAAAACAAGAGACATTGATAAGAAACTTTTCGGCCTAATTAAAGTCAGGAAACAAGAGGCACAGGGATGCATATGGACAATAACTATAAAACAGAAAAAGCTATTATGCTAGTAATCCAGTAACTAGTTATTCCAGATACTTATTTTTAAGGAATTTTCAAACAAACAAGCCACCACCAAAGATAATTCTAAAAAGCATTTCAAATCATGTTCTTTGAGAAGAAAGAAGCAGATAATGCAGTATGCCCAGACTTCCAGAAATGCAGTGTTGCATATAACCAATCACATAACATGTAATTGTTGCAAGCTTGTCTGAAGCGTTAAGAAATCACCTAGCTAGAAATTTATAGCTTAAATCAGAATCTAACTCTTTACATTTACAGTCTGTTTAAGATAAGGACAAACTAACAACCTGCTCTATGGTGAAGTCCGAACTACACAACTAATAAGTAAATGCTTAAACCGCACTTGAAAACTGGAAATAAATCATCTTTCTCATCAAGAAATGCAGATGTTTCCTTTAAAGCATAATTCTCTCAACTTACTTTTATTGTTTTAGTTTGAAGTCTCAATCCATTCAGGGTGTTGATAGCTTTCTCAGCATCCTTGGGATCCACGTAGTTCACAAAGCCATAGCCCAAGCTTTGTCCTGATTAAAAAGGAAGTAAAGTGATAATTGGTTCTGCAACACTACATAATAGATAAAGAGATATTTAAAAATTGTATGGACATGCTGAACAAAATTTGCTTATATTAAAAGCATTATCTACTTCACATTTCAAACTTTCAACGTCTCATAACACTGGTTTTTTTTCCAGCAACATAAGTGCTTTTTATCTTTCTCTTCTCTGTTCCCAAGGACTGCCCTAGGTTGAATGCATAAACAGCTACAGCTCATTTAATAAAAGACTTAAATATTTATGAGAAATAAGTTCAAAAGTTTCCTATGATTAAATAGAGTTAGAAATGCAAGCCTTTCAGGAGACTCCTTGCTACACATACCAGTTCATTATCTCTTAGCTTCCACACCTGAGAGAAAAAAAGTAATGGCAAGATTCTGCATTAGAACTTTAAGGCTAATACATACTTCAAGAAGAGAATTCCCATTTCTTATCCAAAAGAAAGTTATCTTTCTAACTAGAACTAGAAAGTTGGCTTTCTTACCAGCGCAAGTATTTTTTTGAACACCTCTTCCTTAAATACTGCTCGCGTCTAACATTAAAAACTTCCGAACTTAAAACAAATGTCATCTTTCAACTTGAAAACCATAAAAAAATAGCTGCCCTCAGCATACTCCTTTTGAGATTTTATAATAAAGCACAAGTACAAAAATATCAAAGCTTATGTAAGAAGTCGTAATAGAGCACTAGGAATTTCACAGCTATTGTTGACTTTTTTTATTTAATTGAACAATAATGATGTCTAAAAGAAATGAACAAGCCAAAACAGAGCAACCAGTAGTTGGTTTGTTCCAGTTTTCTCATTCACAGAACACTAACTGGAAATACCACCTTGGAGTTGGGGCAATAGGAAAGTTAAAAACACTATATCAAACTTAGCAAAGTCACTTATTGCTAGGATAGATTCAGAAGCACTTTCATTTATTAACTTCTTTTTGAGTAGCTATGTAGTATGTATTAAATAGTACATAAAGCAAAAAGTGAACTTCGTTATCCTGAAAAATGAGTTTTTCCTTACTGATTTGATGAGGGTAACTTCTAATCTCCATTCCTCCATTTCTCCCACTGTCTACAGAACATAAGTTCCTGTCAACAGATCTAACAACAACAAAAAAAACACTCCACACTCCCACACACATTTAAAATAATGTCTCTTTCTGTGTGTGGCTTTTATTTCAGTTGTTCCTAAAACAGAAATGCAAGCTTTTTTCTGTTACTTTCAGACACGAGCATACTTCATCTCCTAGACACAAGCATATTTCAGCCACAAATGCAGATCAAAATAGTATTTTTCCCCACAAATTTTGATTTTCAGGAAGTTACACCACTCAATGTTCCCTTGAAATTTCCACTGTTCTGTTCACTTATGTATTTTTTTTCACATCTCAAAAACAGCCAGATCACTGTAGGCAAATAGATTTCCCAAGAGCTTCAAAGGAAACCATTTATGACCAGTTCTGAAGAGGCTTAACTAAACTCGGTGGCAGGTAAGTAGAAAGTTATACAAATACAACTGAATACAGGTTTGAACTAATGGGTATAGTTGTTCTGTGATTCTTCCCCCAAAGTAGCCAAACACTGAATGAAGTTACCCAGAGAAGTTGTGGAGTCCTCTTTCTTGGAGGTGCTCAGAACTACCTAGGCATAGCTGTGGGTAATGTGCCATAGCTGAACCTGCATGAATGGAAGGTTGGATTATGTGATCTCCAGGTGTTCTTTCCAAATCTACATATTCTGCCGTTTTATTGTGTAATTTTATGCCATGAATGTCATCTGAAACCAATAACTAAAGCAAATAATAATATGCAAAGTCTGGGACTTCTGCTTCACTTGTACCCCTTCCTAATCAGCTAACTTTATTTACCAAAAGACAAGAAATTACCTCATCTTATCATATGATTGTTTCTATTCTTATATACATTAAAAGTGAGCACTTGTCTCGAGAGTCCACAAGAGGTGAAGAGAGGGATAGTCTGTGCTTGTCCAAACAGTAATTAATGAATCCTCAGGTTTAAGTGCATGTTAAGGTGCAGCTTAGCCCTGCCCAAAGACAGCCAGCCTAGTTCTTCCTCAGCAATTTCTGCTTAATGATTTTTCAGTTCTGAAAACCCTCCAGCATCTCCCCAGGCTACCCGTCCTAATCCTCTGCTATTTTTCCTACTATATGTTTAGATCTTCCTAATATCTATAGTCTAGCCTTTCCAGAACCCTGCAAAAGGGAGAGAACTCTTACACCAGCTATTTGTTCCAGGAGCCAAAACAGTAAACACTGCTAGACTTAGTTTACCCTAAAGAAAATAATGATTCGTTTCTTATTTTTGTTAGTCCTTGCTTGCACTGATAAGACAAAAAAAAAATCCATTGCTTTCAAGGAGTTTAGAAGGAGCTGTTTTGCAGTAGCATTCATCACTGAAAGTTGCACATCCAGATCATCTTTGTCAAGTTTATCATCTTTTAAGGTATGATATTCCACAGCACCATTTAAAGCATTTCTTTGAGGAAGAGCTATACGCTACTGGCCCCAGGATTTTTTTCTGCCCGATTCAGATGTACTTTACGAGTGTTAGGCACCAGATAAAACACTAAAACCTCTCTTAAAAGATAGTGTAGTCTATACTGACCTACACCATATATGCAGAACGGAAGCAGTGAAGTTGCACATAGTATTAACCACTTTGAGGAAGGTAGGATATAGACCTCTAAACTGTGTCAAAATCCTAACTTCTGCTCACTAAGTGACAGCCTCCACCTTCAGCTGCTAAAAACCAACAGCTGCATCATTAAGTGTCATAGCAACACCTACAATTATCAGAAGTTTTATTCCAATGATGTAGTAACAGGCTGATACCCAAACCTTGCCATACAGATGAATAACAAAATTGCATCTCACATTCCTATAGAAGACACTTTTAAAGTGATGTAGTGACTTAAACAACTTCAGTATGTGATTTATAGATTCACATTCACTAATTAGAAAAACTAATGGATTCTTATTCACTAACTATACAGTTTCCTGTAACTGACATTTATAAACATGTAAGTGTCAAGCTTTTGGCAAAACTCCTTTCAGATGAAGGAGTTTTGCTGGAAACTGGTTGTTTAGCTCTATTATCACTAAGTGCATCACTGCCAAGTATTCAGAATTTTATTATGTGGTTTACTATGAACTTGAATCTCATTTTTTCTACTAATGCTTCAAGTTTTGAGTTTTGCAAAACTTTAAAGCTTACCCAACTACTAGACATGAAGATGTAAATTAAACAGCAAGTTATTAGCAATCACTAGGTATTTTTTAGCATTGAGTCAAACCTGAAAGGGATTTTGGAAGAAATGGAGCAAAGATTACAAGCCTAATTTGATTGTAATATTTGAATGGACAAGGACAGGGATGCATGTACGTGCCAGGCTTTCCTGCATGGCATGCCTTTGAAAGCTTGGCACACCGACCACACGAGGGAGTCCTTTGATGCTCTGAACTGGCAGAGAAGTTACCAGAGTTCATCTTGCACTTGTCTGGATTTTTAAAATATTCTTATAAGATGCAGTAAGCGATTTAGTAGACAAACAAGGATTTAAGTTGATTGTTTTAAAACACTTGGTTCTTATTTTTCAGTTAAAAAAAAAAAAAAAAACTAAAAGTGTTTTAAAACAAGAAGTGACCGAGCTTTCCAAACTTTTTTAGCATGTACTTTACTAAAAAGATGAGACTGCATGATTTCTGACATTAACATTTGATTATTAATACATCTGAAAGAAAACAAAAACAAAGCTAAGAAAACTCACTTCGTATTCAAGGACACGACTTAAATATTCTCATATGCTCAACAAAACTCAAAATTCCCAACTTTGAATAGTCTGACCTTAGTGAAAATGTGGCTTTTTTCCCCGTTTTATTTCTAAAGATATTTCTAAAATACAATTAAAGGATAAGACCAGCAAGAGATGGGAAGCAACACAAAATGAATGCTTAAAAATTAAAAGTTTCCAAGAAACACATATTATTTAAATAAATCTACTCCTAAAGTTAAGAAATAATGTTAAGGAGCAAAGACTCAATGTCTGCAAACTTACACAAGTCTAAAAATTCGGGATTTTTTTTTAGGAAAATCAGCTGTGTATGATGTCTTTAATAGATTTACTCCTTTGAAGGCTTGACAGCTAGTCTATGATGGAAAGCGGATGGCCTAATCCCTGAACATAAATACACTTTCTCCTTCTAGTCAGGCAAATGCTCATTTCACAGTCATTCTTTCGATAACTTCAGAAAATAATCTGTTTAAAATTGTAACGTTACCTTGTTCCAAGTTGAAGTTTTCTTTCCAAAATACCATGAGAACAATTCTTTCTAAATAGCACTAAAAATCAAATTCATAGATCTTTATATACAAAAGTGAAGAAAAGCAGAAGAAAGCTTACTGTTGCATACTGTTGCATACACTGGAAAAAACAAGCCATTAAAATAAATCTGTATGATACTTTTAACATAACAAGTCTATATCCCAAGGGTCTCCTTTGAATTCATCCCTTTAGACCCATACCTTTTTTCACACGTTTCCTGTACGTTCAATAGAAGAGTGGACCTGAATAACGAAGTCACTAGCACAGCAGGCAGTGAGGCCTTAACCACCTACTTTGAAGAGCATAACGCAATGTTAAATCTACCTAAAATCTGCAAGTAGTTACAGGCTGTGATTCTGCTGATGAGTTTGAGGACTATGTTTTGACAAAGAGAATTCCTCTTACAGCAGTTTGAGGCATCTACAAATCCACCAAACCTCCTAGTTATCTAGAATGATACTTCAAGACAAGCACATGTTCCATAATGTACCTCTGTGATACTCTCAAACTGTAATTTCTTTTTGCAAAGAATGGACCAGGCTGCTAATGCCAGCTTTTTTTATTATTTGACTGCTCAGAAAAAAAATGAAGTAAAAGCTACTGCAGCTTCAGGAGTCACCACTAGATACCTCTAAGCCACTAGAGGTTACCAAACGTATTTTGACACTGAATCAGGCTAGAAGTGCACACCTGGGTATGCAATTCATTAAATTCAATTGTGATTGTACCTACATAGCTTTGGTCTCTAGTGATAGAAACTAAAGAAACTAGGACAAAATACTAGCAGTATTAGTTGCTCACTATTTACTTTTAAACACAAATTAACATTTCAAAAAGTTGGAAGGACTGTGAAATGTAGTTCAAGTCTTAACACAGAATCAGCTTCAGCAAAATTAACGCAACAGAAGAATTCACTGGGCAATTTCCACTTAAAAAACAGTTTGGTTCAAGTAGATGGCTTTTATTTACTGATAAGCACATACATCACTGTGCTAATAAGCCACAGGTTTATCATACAGCCATTTACAGGAAACTGATAACTAAGCTGAGATGAAAGAATATAATGAGGTATCAAAATTTAACTTCCATCTCTTGCTCCTAATCTGGAAAAAAAATAAGTCACCAAGACTGAAGAAAGGATAAATCACTGTTCACAACATACAATGCACAGTCCTACTGCATGGCTGAGTAAGTTAAATCAATAATTAAGCAGCAACAAGAGGTATAAATTGAGTTTTTAAAGAAAAAATTAAGTTTAATCTCAGAGAACTAGAGAATCTAGCAAGAACTTGCTCCTTCCCAAGAGCAAGCAGAAACACATCGATGTTCTGTCCAGTTCTAGCTTCTCATCATCTTAAAAAAGGTAGGCAGAAGCATGAAAGTAGTTCCATTTTACTAGGGCATGCAAATATCTAGAGCAAAAATTCCTTTCTATCTTTAACATATATTGTTGCTGTTGTTTGAATTTTCTTTCATTTGAGGCTTTTTTTTAATATGTTGCTTAAATGTAGAGTTTTGAAAGACAAGTAGATCCTGAAATATGTCAGGATCCAAAATTTGTTTTCTGAAAGTTATTTTGCTTTGCATTTTTAAGACACATTTTTTAACAGTTAGCTTTTCAACAGTAAAAACACATCAAAAGAAAAACTGCAAAACAATACTTGAATTATTTTGTTCTCTTACCACACAACCAAGGGGCAGTTCACAATAAAGTTATGTCCTTCCCAACAGCTAGACGTACGCTTCTTTTTGATCTTTATAGCCATAATTAATATGCAAGAACCACTAAAGCTGGAGTACTAGGTAGTAGAAAACAAAGCCATCTGTCACTGCAGTTGGTAAATAAGCACAAGGAGAGGCTACGCTGAGAAAAGCTAATTTTTCTTTGCAGAAATGCACTGCAGGTTCAATCCATGAAGTAATCCCTATAGTAACACAGCAAAATTACTTGGAAGGGGTAATGTGGGTGGGGGTGGGGGAAGAAAAACAAATATGATACAGCCAATAGCAGCCACATCTTGCTATAGACAAAAGACTTCACAAAGCAAAAGCAGGACTCAAATGCATTAAGAGGTCTAAGGCATAACCATATATACATATGTGTGTGTGTCTATATATAGGTGTGTGTATACGTGTGTGTGTGTGTGTACATATACATTACACACACACACACACACACACACACACACACACACACACACACATATATCTCAGATGAACAAGTACCACAAAGCAGGAGAAAATAAAGCAACTTTCATCTTCAGTACAACAGGACACTGAAAGACAGAAAGGAGACCAAATGTCAAGTCCTTTCGTTTCGGTCCTAGTTCTGTGTTAGGAGCATCCACAGAAGGAAGTCTCATGTGCTTATTTATCACACTGCTTATAATGATGAAAAGTAAATGTTTGCTTTCTATAGGGAAAACATTCCCACCAAATCTACATGACATCCCTAGAGAGGAAGGGCTTCAGGGAGTGCAAGCTCACACCACCACTAGCTGCAGCAAAACAGATTTTGAACAGAATGCTTCTAGAAATACTTGGAACTAAACTCACATGCTGAGTGAACTAGTGGCTCTATTTAAAAAAAAAATTTGAGACATAAAGCCTGATTACTTGAGGTCTTGTAAAAATTTGTACTGGAATTCACATTTATTTACAGAAGTTGACCTGTTTGAATGTTTGAAGTTGAAAGGGACCTCTAGAGCTCCTCTAGCCCAAATCCCTGCAGAGTCACACAGAGGGTGTGGCACAGGGTGGCATCCAGGCAGTTTTGGAAGATCTCCAGAGGAGACTCCACAGCCTCTCTTGGCAGCCTGTTGTGGAGAATCACTGGGACATCAATCAGAGAATTATATTCCTATAAGCACCTAGGAGGAAACATGTCACATGGGCAACCTGGGGATTTCCAGGATATGAACAAAGAGCACTAACATTGCTAAAAGCACTCACAAGTATCTTGTATCAGCAGAGGAGTGCCAACAGTTTGGGCACTGTGCCCTTAGGTTCTTGTAATCCACTGCCATCACCTCAATAAGAGGTCAATTTAATTTCTGCCTGCAGAAAAGTGCCAGAGAAAATATGTACATTGCATTAATCCCACCAGAAAGCAACATGCTAATGAAAAACAAAATGACTTAATCAAGATGGGTATTTTGATACTGTACACTCAGAAAGCTTCCAAGTCACATTTAGTCTTACAAATGACCCAGTTTTAGGGAATTTTAAGTATATGCTTATGCTTTGTATCGAGATATACTCATAAGATCAACTCATTAAATCAGGTTAAAATGCAGCTGAATAAGCAATTTAACCATTTTAAAAATTTGTTTTCACATCATTGTCAATGGTATGAGATGTTTAAGTAGTAACTGAGTTCGAAAACAGCCTCTGAAGAAATTAAGTCAAATCATTTTTTTAGTTACCTTTCTATTTGAAGAAAAAAAAAGAAATGCAGCCTAGAAACTTCTGTAAGCCACAACCTTCTGAAAACAGTGTCTGGCTACAAGAGTGGACCCTTTTGGAAGAACAAAGATAAAACAGACACTGCCTTGGAACAGTGAACAATAAAACATGTTACTTAGTTCCCACCTATCTGCATGAATCACCTTTACCAGCATATACACAAAATGCGGCAGTTTATTATGAAACAGTACAATAAATTCCATTACATCCCTTCTGGTAACATTAAACAGTAATGCTCCTAGTCAGAGAAGAGACACTGACTTACAAGATAAACACGCACGCACACCTTTCACCAACACTGCTCTGAATCCATGCACCTTCAAAGGCTAATTTGTTCAGAGTTAGTCTTGCAATCCAAACAAATGAACACTATTCCAATCACCAGCTAAAGAAGCCAACTCTCTGCTGTCACACTTCCTCCTTGCTTCAATGCACCAAGTCCCAATGCAGCTATGTCACAAGCTGCACAGTAACAACTCTAAATATCTGTGATCTCAGAGCATGCACTCAACTGTGATCAAATTTACCCTATTACTACTGTAACATTTAATGTTATAAAGCTTGACTCCTTTAAACACATTGTTTTCACATCAATACAAGTTCTCCATTTTCTGCTGCAAATAACCCAGAATCCTCTGCATGTTACCATGGCTCTTCAGGAAAAACAATACAGAGAACAAACACAAGGCACTTAAGTATTAACAATTAAGAACTATTTCTGTGCAGACATTAAGTCCAAGCATACTGGCTACAGCTGCACCAGCTTTCTGTAAACACTCAACTTTCAGGCATTCTTTACAAAAGCATAGTCTTAGACACCTGCTGATTTGCTTATTGCATTTTATATCCAGCCTGTGACCAACGGAACAGTCAAAGGACAACAATTCTGAGTCTGTGGGAAATGAGCATCTGCAGAAGGCAAGATGCAGAATTAAACAAGACAAATATGCAGAAACATGCAGAATTACAGAAGATAAGACAGACTGCAACTCTTTCTAGACTGGAGAGGAAGAAATAGGAACCCTTCCCCTCACACCTGCTCATCCCTCTAGTGCTTAGATCATTAAAGTCAATGGAAATTAAGGGCCACATAATAAAACACAAAAAAACCCTTGATGCTGAAAGACTATAGATTTGACCATGAAGAATCATCACTACATGCACTGGCAATGAGCCAAACAGCAACATGTTTGTTTTTTTTTTCTTTTGGAGGAGGGTGGTCAGGACTACCAGGCTTCCAGTCAGTAGTGAGGTTCAACAGATCAGCTATGAGATCAGCTCTATGGAACAAGTTCAGGTACTGGTGAACCTTAATATCCTGAAATAAGCATACCCCTTGATCTGCAGAAAGGCCACATGTCAGCAGATAAGGATATAAAAAGGAAAATAGTTAGGTGGGGAGCAGCAATCTCCTTTTGCTAACTGGAACCTGTTATTAATGGCACTGAATTTCAGCTGCATGGGTCAACTGCTGTGAAACACCATTCCAGGCTGACCTGTAAGCGTATTCTGCCTCATCTTCCAGGTAACATAGGCTTGTACACCAAACTGCAAACTTAAAGTAACTCCATATATACAGTCTTACTAATTCAAGTATGCTCTAATGAAGAGAGAGACAGGAAAAAAGTGACCTGTCAACAATAAAGTTCTATTTCAGTTAGAGAGGCTTGTGTAATTTTTAAGCACATGCAGTTAAGAGACCAACGGGCACTTTTAAGATAAAGATCTTTTCCCAAATTCATGAAATAAGATTTCAACTGTTCTCAGAAATAAGAGTGGATTCCTTTGAAGAGCATCTAGAATGATAGCTCCAGAAGCTCTCATGGGAAAGGTATCAAAGAAGCAAAGACCTCAAGTAATGCAAGTTCTTCTACTTTGCTTAAATGAAACATTTTTTTTCTAGATATCAAACTGATTTCCCAATTCTCTATAGAAAGAGCTGTCATTAAGAAGCCCAGTCTTCCTCTTAATAATACTATTACATTCATTGTAATTTTACCTATTAAAATTGCAGAAAAGTTATTCTATAAAATTTACTTTGCCATATGAAGGTGTGTCTTCTCTCAGATATCACCATCTCCTGCATTCCTAAGCAGCTGTAAAATACACCTTTCTTGGGTTATCAGAAAATATAGGTTTCTAAAGCGTAAACCAAAGGAAGGACATATATAGCTTGTGAGAGAGGAGAGATATAAAAGCAATTTTGTAATTAAAATTTCATTAAAAGTGAATGTATTTGAAACTTATTTTTGGTAATTACATAAGATCAGAATAAGTATCTGCACTTTGGAAATATACTATAATGAAGTCAAAAACTTTCCAGACTTCATGAAGACACCAAAACAGTTGCATTAGATGACTACTTCAGATAAATTATTTGATTTGCAAGTCAAGTTAGGTGGTAACCCATTCCCTACCTCTCAGTTGCTGATCTTGTTTATGGGGTTCTGCAGACTAAGAAGCTAATTGCACAGCACATTTTATAGTCTTGATTAGCATTATGGTTTGATTTCTCTACATTCTACAAATACAGCAGGAAACAAACACACCAAGAAGACTGTCAGTGTATTGGGCCATTATGTGAGCAAGCATTTTCCATTTCAGGTACAGAAGGTGCCCAATGGCAAGCTGCACCAGTGCACTGAATGCTCTGAGATGACCAGTAGAGAAAGAGATGGGTCTGCCCTTTCCAACCTTCTTCACAAGTGAGCTATTAAATGAGGAATACGGGGTACAAACTTTACACAGTTTACTTATACAATTATCAAATATTGCAAAGGACTATAACTATTGTTGGAAACAAAGTTGTTAGTTAAATCAGTTTCCCTCTTTGGGAAAAAAATACTGAAAACACTACCAAAACTGATAAAACAACCCCCATTGAGTATTTCCTGTAGTGAAAAGCACACCCTGTCACAAGTTTTGGTGGAGATCACTGCCTGTCGACAAGGTCCACAGGTAGTGGCCAATACAAAGCTGCTGGAGCCAGGTACTTTATAGATTTGATTTCACCACTTCACCAGCCATTATTTTAAAAGCAAAGCAGCAACCGCTAACTGAAATAAGAAAACAGCAGGAAGCATGGCCTACTGAGTTCATTAGGACATCATTCCTTTTAAGAAGATTACTCTGTTTGGAGGAAAATTATTTAAAAAAAAAAAAGCCTTAAGTTAAAAATAAGAACCACCACCACACCATAGCAAAACACACACACTACACTACATGAAGCTGAATAGTCAGTTGAAGTCTCTTCAACTGACTCCCATTCTTGTGATCTTGAAACAAGCTTGAACATAACATTTCACCTTTTCTTTAGGAATCTTTAAAAAAGTAGTTAAAATTTCCCAGAGTTAAACTGTAGGTGATCAAGGACTGAAACCTGAATCCAATTTGTGCCTTGAGATACAGAACTGTCTGGAGATGAGAACAACTGCTAATACCTAAAATTATGAGCAAAAGAGGTCTAACATCCCCTTTTTGTAGAACAGGGCATTCTCACACCAAACAAAAGTAAAACTGATGAGACGTGATAAAACCATTGTCTCCAGGGGACAGAAGGAGTGATGACAGAAAGAAAGCAAGCATTCTCAAAAATATTACTTATAGAAAACATCCAAGTGTCAAATCAATACTTTGCCTAACCACATATTAGCAGTACATAGATATGAATACAGCTTCCCACTGCCTTGGCTAGCAGTCATAGTACTCACTACCAAGAGAAGAAAGGAGATGCTGCAAGCTAGCAAAGAGCAAAGTCCTAGGTTCTGCAGTGAAGATGACCAGAAGCTTTTTAATCTTCAAGCTTTGCTATTTCCTGTACTCTCTTGGGAGCACAGATCTGCAATATACCCAGTCCACTAACATGAACAAAACTGTCCACAAGATGTCAAAACTACATACAACACATTTAAACTACAGCTTTCATCTTTCCACTCATTGCTTTGCTCTAGGAACACTGAAGCACAGTATAAAGATTTTTAGTGCATGCTTTTCCCCAAAGTACAGTTTTCATTTCTATCCTTTATGAAGTTGGTTTTGTATCAGCTAGAAATAATAAAATTGGCATGCAGAGTTAACTCAAGCAAAATTAATATAATTACCCGCTTCTGAAAGTTTAAGTCTTCTTTCTAAACACTTAGAATGTCTAGTCCAGAGAATTTAAAATTTGTAGTGCTCATATTAACTGGAATGAAATACAAATGCAAACATTTGTTTGTGTGCATAATCCATACTGCAATACAGCTAAATTCCTTCAGCATAGTGACAACTCTTGTATTGTTTTACTACATGATGTAGAAAACTGTAAAATACCAGCTAAAAATTTAGCACTGTTGAAAGAGCTGTAGATGGGGAAAATAAGGCCACAGGACCAACATACCTGTTATTTTGTCTCTTACGAGCTTGCAGGATTCAATCTCACCAATGCTGCCAAACAGACTCTTCAGCTCCTCCTGTGTCATGTTCTGCGGAAGGTAGTTGACGATTAGGTTGGTCTTGCTGTCTTCTGCATTCCCCAAATCAACTGGTGATGAGCAGTTGTTTATGGCAGTTGAGCCATTGGCTGTGTTATTGCATGTTGGTCCATTAGACAGTTGTGTTTCCATGGCAGCAATTACCTGCTAAAGAACACAGAAAATAAGAACCATCAAAATTCATATTTTGATATGTGATGCTCAATATATTCTCTACATGCAAAGAAAAAAAAAAGAAAAACTTGTTAACACCAATTATTTTTAGAAATATATAAGCAAATAAAGTTCTGACCAAGAATATCTGTGAGCAGTTATATATAAAAAAAAAAATTCAATAGCCAAAATCTGATTTCTGCCCTCCTCACAATTTCTTAGGGGCATCCTAGTCTTTCTGATTTACAAGTTTTCGCACAAGGTTAATCAGTACTGTTAACATACAACCAAGAACTGATATGTAATTTCAAAATGAGTTTTGTCGTTATTATCATTCTCAAGAAGATAAGTTTAACTATTAGACTAGCTGCTTTACTAGTTACTTGAATTATTTTTTAGGACATTAGCTTTATCTTAAGTATATTCCCGGTAAACTTTGGAAGACAGCAATATTAATGATTTAACAGATGCTTTAGAGAACTAAATGAATGTGCTTTGATGGAAAGCATTCTTCTTTGAGAACCCTTCAGTCAATACACTGCCTACACTGACTGGAAACAGTTTTTAATGCATTTCATGTTTGATTAAATTGAAGTGAAATGGGTTTCATTTCTTCTTCCTTTCCTCACCAACCCAAATCAGTTGAATTTGATATTCTATCTGATTTATTGTTTTACACTGAAGTGAGTGAAATCATCTAAGAACTCCTGTATTTCATCATTAAATAACTGACTGAACATTTGGCAGATATAGTATCAGTCATTTTGACAAATACCCAGGATTTCCAGATGAAGAAAAGGCACTCTTGAGATCTCAGATGCTCACTGAACAGTAGTGGCTGGCAAACACAACAGCTTTTTAATGGTAATCAAATAGTCAAGAATTAGAGCCTACCCCGTTAGAGACAAGCTATAAAGGACAACTGACAATGGAAATATCTGTATATTTGTTATCCACAGATGGATACCTCAATACAGAAGCAAGACTGATGAAGACAGTTTATATAAAAAGGAATCCAGTAACTTTAAGTCAACTTCACAGTTAAGTCTCTAGACTGACTTTTCTCACATGGAAAAGCCCATCCAAAAAAGTCTTGGAATAACTTAGGTTGGAAGTGATCTAGATTTTATCTAACTCCCTTTTCCAGAGAGGAATAACCAACTTATACATACCTAAGCAGATAAAGAAAACTATATTCAGCATCTAAAAGTCTGAATTGTACTAACTTTCCTAGAAACATGACACAGGAGTTGGTTCAAGTGACTTGAACTATATTTTAGACATTCTTCAAATGACATTTTTATGTTTTGCATGTAGAGATATTCTCTAAGAGCTTACTGCAGTATAAAAGGAGAAAGGGAAGATATCTATTTGGACTATTAGGAGCTTTTTATATTAGCTTGTGATCCAGTTTTCCTGAATAGCTGGGAGCTACAGTCTTCCTGGAGTAACCTGCACCAGGCACTGTGACCAATCAAGTCTGCTGCAAAACTGAGATTTTTTTTTCCCCCCTTTCAAAACACTAGTTTTCTAGAAGAGCTGGAAGCTGCAAATGCTGAGCTCTAACTGAAGTTCTCTATGATTACATTAAAAAAAAAGAAGAAAAAAAAAGGAAAGTGTTCATTGAACAAGATTAGCAGGCTTTAACAAGGACAACAAACAATCCCCATTTAATTGCACATTCATTTTGATGTTCAGGTGGCAAGAATGAAATTGTAAGCCAACACTCAAGTGAACAGCTGCAGTAGCCTGGGTGTGCTGAAATTACAGCATTTCTCAGCTATAAAGCCATCTGGTCTGAATAAAGTGATACTAATAACTACAAATTACAAATAATGCATATTTCCATTGATACGTTGAATACAACAGAAAATTCAAAAAATAAACCACATCTTTGGCAGTTATCACATTTTTTTTAACTAGACATAGCTTAAGCGATAAATCTACAATTTTTCAAAGTTTCTTAGAATAAAGATTGTAAGCATAGTTTTAAAAATAGTAAAAATCAAAAATAAACAGCATACACAGGTTTATAAAGTTACTGCAAATTAGTATTCAGACCATACCAAAACCATTTTAGTACAAAGCTGCTCTTCGATTAGCCATTGAGCGTTTCGAATTAGCACTCAATATAGGTTGACATTAGAAGAACGGCAAACCACTGCAGTTTGATTTCTACAGGAGATCACTATATTTAAGGGAAAAGCTGTGATACACCAGCGTGCTCTAGGCCCTGACCAAGTAGGGACACAACCTACGACTTCTAATGAGCGGAGTTATAAAGTGCCGAATGAAAACTTGAGGAATTTGGTATGGCCTCAGCACTATTAGCATTTTTCTTTTTTTTTTTTAAAGTAGCCTAAAGAATTTAAGAAAAATCCCACAGACCCCGGTCCAAGGCTCTGCTGCCCACGAACCACTTCTAAGCAGAGAAGCCACATCACACAGTCTGACTGCCATGTTAGTTTGGAGTTGCCGTCTGCAATATGGACACAAAAAGTACCGTACGTTAGATTAGCAAGAGAATGCAACAAATCAGTTCGCACAAATTTACAGTAATCGTTACTTATTAGTATTCCCAGCACGTCCATGCAGTGTGGCTTGATTGAGTTTTAGGCAATTCCAATCTAATCTGTCCAAAAGTTACACTTCTTGCATGATATACGGTGCTTACTTTAAAGAGGGGATTTAAAGGTAGCACAATCTAATTAACCCCAGCCTGGGAGCTATCATAAGAATCATACCATACCTAGAAGGAACCATAGCATTTTTTTTTCCACGTTTGCAAGACTGAGGGAAGAGCACAAGAATGAAATGGAAAGGGTAGATTTTTCCATTTGTAAGATGACTGTGCACTGATGAAACTATTACTCCCCTTACCTGCCTTCTGCAGCCCCCAAAACACAGAACTTGAGACCAACCGCTTTCCTAGAGAACTCCTGTTAAATTCAATACTACTGTGTTCTTAAAAGATAACTAAAATCTTGCACAGATTATGTCCAGTTTTGCAGTAGTTCTGCTGAAGTATATGAGTTGACATACAGATGGCAGTAGTCAACAGAAGTTAACCTGTCCCATAATTAGGAATGCAAGAGGTAGTTCTTCATAAAGGTGCTTGTTTCCAAACATACTATTCCTAATCACCCCCAACTCCTTTAAACAAAAGGTAAAGGCAAACTCAGTTGGATTTGAAGTGAACAGTGTGCTAGGAGGACACCAATCCTAATGGGCCATTTGCAGCCGATTACAAGTAGTTCAGATGTTAAATACAGCCACAATACAAGTAGGAAGAGGAAAGACTCCTGCCTGTGTTGCCACAGTTTGAGATTAATGGAAATCCAATCTAGCCTTTTTGCCCTGTAAGCCTTGTTAGCAGATTAGAAAAATCTAAACTGTGCATTTATCATGATTAAGAGAGGAGGTAACAGTCACTGATAAGGATTAATTGCATTTGTCTGTTATCAGTTTTCACTAGACAAAAACCTAAAATCAAAAACAACTGCAACAAAAGAAAACATACAAAAAACTCAGCAATTTATTTCAACTCAGCAATTTATTTTATCATGTAAGATATCTAAGTATTTATATAGAGTGAAAAGCTGTAACTGAACCGGGATCCTAGCAGCTCCAAGTCAAAGACAGGACTGAGATGAGGTAACAAAAAAAGCAAAACCACTCAGCCACCATTAAGATCCCAGGAGCATAGGTTGGGTGAGACCTTATTCATCACAGCTGTGGTCAAACCCCCAACCATCTGTTTTGCTCTACATTTTGAATGTCATCTCATCCACTTCTACACACCCCCAACCATTTTGTCTTAACATAGTTTCACAGTTGTTTTCATATATGGAATATACTTGGCTGTTTGTTGATTCAATAAAAGAATAGAGCCAGACTGAAAAAAGTGTATTGCACTAGACTTGATCAAGTTACTGCACATTTGCTACTAGTCCAGTCCTGCTTTGAAAACGGAACACAGCAAGAGAAGTATCTAAATATTTTTAATAATATATTTAAGAAGATGAGTTAATTCTTCAAATTAGTATTGTAGTAAGGACAAAAAAAAAATCACTTTAAGGCTGCAAGAGCATAATATGCATTAATATGTGGCTACTCTAAGGCTCATCTGAGGCAGCTGTTGAATTCAGCATAAGCAAGGTCTGCTGGAAAACAGCATCCCAAACCTCTTTATGGGTGAAGATACGTACAGGCAACCAGAGAGCATTTTGTACACATCTGCTTTTCAGATCAGACTGCTAACAACTCTTTCAATTCCATAGCTCAAAGACAATCTGTTGCTTACTCCAACAGCAAAATGCATGGCGAGTCTGCAAATCCAAGTCTGATCAATAGGTATTTCTGTCAGTATATTCACTGCTACTTTCAATGAACATAAGACAGCATTTCTCCATTAAAAGTCTTATCCACAAGCACATCTTGTGTCATTACCTCTGTTACAACAGTTTAAAAAAATATTGAATGGTGCTTTATCTTCTGATAACAAAGTGCTCTCAATTTTTTTCTTAAAAAATTATTAAGCAGAGTCAACTATAGAAGTAGAAAGAGTAGTCTACAGGACACAGCCTCCTTTTAAAGCAACTAGGTTAGAAGCATTTTCACAATGGCTCTCATTCATCAGTAAAGAGGTATAGCTGCTTGACACTAACATAATTCAGCCTTTGCAAAGGCCATAAAAACTGGGAAGAAGAAGTGGAAGATGAATATGAAAATCCGTCACGTAGGATGTTAGTGAAAGGATTCGCCCTCATAGGCGGTGCTACAGAAGTTCACCTATAGAAGCTTCTGGTGAAAAAAAAAGAGGCAGCTAGAACAGCACTGCCTTTTCCAAGTGGGCAATAAGGAGGCAGCAGCTGGGAGGCTGAAGGAGAAATGGCCATCAGTACAGGCACAAGGCTACTACCAGAGATGCATGCAGTAGTGCTCGTGACCACACTGAAAGGACAGAAGGATTAGTTATTTGCTGAAGGTAATAAATTGCAGGAAACAGTAAAAATAAATATCTAGGAAGAAAAGAAAAAGATCTGCAGAGAATATGCCGCACCTTCAGAAACTGTTAATGGTCCAGCTTGCTGGCATTTTTAAGCCAAAACAACCTGTAGGATGCTACAAGTAATGCTACACGGACTTCATCTGATTTCTTTGCCCTTAAATTACAGTTAAACAGTTCTGCAAAGTCATAAATACAACATAGTGAGAGTGCTGCTTAATAAAGAATATATAAGAGCTGCTAGTAAAAGCATAGGCTAATTTCCTGACTGTCCTTCACATGGGGGAAGAGGAAGATGTACAAAAAAAGCTAAGGAAATTCTCCTGGAAACATTCCTCTATTAAAAAAAAAAAAAAAAAAAACCTGCATTCGATGAATTTACTTCAAATAGGAGATTAAAATAAAGCATATGTTCTTGAAAATTCAGGTCATTATCACTTAATGTAAATGTGACACTATCACAAAACGTAAGAACAAGACAGAACAAGACAGCATCAGCAAGCAATATTTGTAAGCACAGACAAAGGGCGGAAGAACTATAAAAAAGTCCAGGATACACAAGAAGAAACAATTTTTAGATGCAAAAGAATCAATTAAACGTCATCTGTCTTGCCCAGTGTTTCACCAAAACTATGTCTAGTTTGTAAAGTGCCGTTCATTGGTATTACCAAGATACAGGAATGAGGTATCACCATGCCTGCTAGACCAGTTTTATTTAGTTATGTATTCAATGGTTCAAGCTGGTCCGATACACTGACCTACTATTCTGAACTGTCTTCAGTGATTTCATTAAAAGCGTAAGATTTGGAAATGAAATAAATACACTTATGTCTAATAAGATGTAATTGAATAAAAGGTAAGTTTAAGCACAAGCCTTTTCTCAGGCCTAAGTCAAAGAGTAAATCTCAAATAAGTTGAGAATAATTCTCAATTTGATCAATACTTGAAGACTATTGTTTAAGAGAAGCAGTATGGAGAACTTTGAACAGTGCAACACCATGTAGAAGATCTTCAAAATTAGAGAAAAACAACATTTTGCTCTTGCGCTATAGACAGCTGCATCTGCAGTACTCTTGAGCCTGCTACAAGTAATGGAAAAGATAAAAACTCCAAGAGTCTAAAGAATTTAAGAATTTAACACCTTGAGGACTGCACCTACGAGTTTCAAAGTCACTCATGCTTAATTGAAATTATTCAGCTTTTAATTCAAGGCCCTGCTCCCCTTGAAATGGCTCCGCCTCCCCCATCTGTTTGACTTGCATCTCATTCTTTAGTTTAGCAGCTATAGAACTTTTGCCTTTAGTACTTCTACTCTTACATACTTGCGTTGCCCTCCAGCCACTTCAAGACCTAAGAAGCAAAACAGAACACTGCAAAACTAAAGAAATGTCTAAGCTCTACTAAAAAAACAAAATCTTCACACTCCCACAACCTTCTGATTCAAGGAGGCATCAACTCCTCCCCTGCTCCATTCCCTGAAGGGAACTACAGCTAAAAGACATTGTCCCCCTGTCCCACAGTTCCTGCAATGCTGCAAGGTCCTGCAGTGGCATTAGGCAACACTGTCTGATCTTCCAGAGAAGAAGCCAAGGTTAAGAAAACTTTTCCCCTCTTCCCTTTTCAGAGCAGCACTGGTTTCCCAGGAAGATGAGCAGGTCCAAAACCAGACAGTGTCAGGGACACACTATCAGAAGGAAGTCCCAGCAAGTCCATGGTGTGATCACATTCTGGTAACTCAGCATCTCCATCAGAGCCCTACCCCTCAAATTCAAGGGCAAATCTCCTTCACTTCTCCATCAAAATGCATTTTTCCTTCTCCTCACAGTTAAACAATTTCAAATGAAAAGCAAGGAAGAAGTTTTTTTAACATTAAGCCCTACAATATACATCTATTCTATGTAAGTCTTCCAACCTTGATGAGCTCATAGGGGCTTTCTAGTTCACACTGACCTGCACATAAAAGTTAGCGGCAGTGGCAAAAGATGAGGCATGAGAACACAACAAACTTTTAGAAATTAAACACTTCACCAGCATATTTAACTGCTGCTTCAGGAGGTTAACATAAATGTACAAACAAAAATATAAACAAAAAAGTTTCCATAACACAGTCCACCCAACCCTAGCCCCTTTTTCTCCCAAGTGATAATCACACCAAGTTTGCACTTAGGTAGATGGGTTTTGTGACTGTTCTCAAGAAAATTTTCAAGATAGGTTTAGAAGCTATCCATTTTTGAAGCTTTTTTTAAACTTTAAGATGACTAAAACAGCTTTTTGCCCTATGCTGTTACTTCCTTCTGTAAGGACAATTCCAGAGCATTTTAGTTGTTCTGTGTATTTCAAATATTAAATTTCAACTTTTTCCTCATTGCTGGAATCCATCAAAATAGAATTTAAAGGTTGTATTATGGTATGCAATACAGAACACTTTCACTCTAATTTTTCTGCCCTCTTAGAAAACTAAGAAACAAAAAAAACTTAAAATATCACAAAGATATCACCAAGCCATGCAATTCATAACTAACTTTGGAAAATGAATATGGTCAAGACCAACTTAAAAATACATATTCTGACTACTTTTAATGGATAAAATCTGAATATCCAGTCTATAATTAGTGTTCTTAATGATCTGATGTTAATTATGTCTCAGGGGGAAAGGTGGGAATACAAGACACTTGACACAAATTTGTTTTTGATCTTCTAACACATTTCCCTGCCCGCTCCATAATGGTCACAACAGTTCCAGAAGTGCAGCCTGGAGGCCCTGGATTTCCACAGGGCAAAAAAGTAATAAATAATACTATACATCCAAGATGACAGGTCCAGATGCTGCTCTGATATAGAATTTTTTATTTACAGAATCTAGTGAAAAACAGATATTTAAGTATTTCTCCTACTTAAACAATCTTATTCTGAATTTTCATCAGGACAGAAATGCTGCTTAAACCTGAAGGCTTCTGATTTATGCAGATTACAACCCCTGCATGAACATAAATTGAAGGACAGGGAGACACAGTAGTCAAGATGCCAAAACTAACATATCACCCTATCAATCTGTCCATAAAACATGATTTGTGAGGCTATCTGACTTCCATCTCTTTCTGATAACCCTTTCCTTGTGAAAAGCCCAAATAATGTTTTCTACCTGTAGGGTTTTCTAATATACTAACGAGCTATATACTGCTATCTTGATGCAAGGTACCTTATATAAGCTATGCTGCATACGTTTTCCTTTTACTTTACACTATTCCTGTATCTATGTAATACTTCAGATTATTCTTGAGCCTAATAAATTTTCACCATATTTATGCAATGTAAGTTTCTTATCTATAAGATCTGTAAAATTCTGTAACGACTTTTTCTCTAAAAAGGATTGAAGATTACCACCTTCAAACAGCAATTTCTAGATCACTTTTTTCCCTTGAAATTTTAAAAGGTTGACCTTTTTATATTAGATCTTCGATTGTATCGAAGCTTGAAGTAGTACCCAGTTATACAGTAATACTAGTTACATGCCTAATTCAATAATGAAACAATACACAAGAATGTACGATCACACAATACCCTAACAACTGAATCTTTTTCAGGGTATGCAATTATTCTGTGCCTCTACACTTTATTTTCTTTTAAAAATGTAGAGCTGTTTGCAAGAAGTGTTTGCTGAGAAGTCTTTAAATCACATCAGGGTGAACACATTCCAAAACTTATCAAATTAGAAGCTTAAAAATCTAAAATCTGCTGCTTGCTAACAAGCAGATCTAGACTGAGTAGCTACTCAAAAAGGAGTAAAAATGTGCAAAATACAGCCTGCCCTAAATATAAGTCTACACAAAACAGTTCTACTCAGTGACAAACTTTCAACTTTTAGTAGTTCACATACTGAGATGAAAAAGAGGAGAGAGAAATAGGGATTAGGGAGAGGAAAGTAACAAAGGAAAAAGAAAGGTTACAATATGGTTATTAGAAAAAAATAAAAACAGCAAGAAAAGGGGATTTTGAACCATTCTTAGAGCAAATTCTAAACACTATATATATAAAAAATACATAGACAGTGCACACAAGTTTCCTACATGCAAGTCATCTGTGAAAGACCAAGCTTGGCTGGAAGATCTCCAAATGCTCATCCAGCCTCTGCATTAAAAGCAAAAACTTCACAGCTGTTTCACTCTAAGCAGACAGCAGGCACATCAGAGTAGCTGCTTAAGGCTAAGACTATTCCCTCTGTAACTGTTAATTTGTTGAAAAGATATTAGTAAAGCTTCAGTCAGAGATTCATGACTGGTGGCATTCATTTAAACTATATCAAAGTTCTAGGGTCTGATGTTGCAAAGATTTGAAAAAGTCAAAGCTACAACGAGCTCCAGGCAGATAAACCTATGTTCATAGCACAGAATTACTTTACAGAAACACCATGACATCAAGGAAAAAGGAGGAGAAAGCAGAGATCAGAAACACAAAGATAAAACATTGAAAACAGTATCTAAACATTGAACATCTATTGTCAAGCATCATTTGGCCAATGACAATTTTCTGTACCACACAGACGTTCGTGTATAATTTGCAAAGAATAGATCATTGGCAAGTGGGTCATCTGCCATCCTCACCTTTACTAGGAATTCACAGAGGAAAGATACCACATCATCTGGCCCATATATTAAAAACATTTATTAAAGCTCCAAATTTCACTAGATTACAATAAAGATTAAATAATACTAACAACGGGCACAAACCAGAGAAGAAAAACTTAAAGCAGAAAAAGACAACAAATTTTCAACCAGAACACATCCAGCAGCAAGAGAGAAAGAAAAAAAGACGAAAACCCATAAAACAACTGCCATACCAACATACCAACTCAGCGACTCAGTTCTGAGTAAGCAGCTCCCTTTCCTTGCAGACAGGTGGGCACTCGCAGCAGCTCACACGCAAAGCCAAATGCTCACTCCAACTCACTGACGAAAATGCTAAATACTTGAGCACAGAGCTGCTCAGGCAGCAGAGCTGCCCCCACTATACAGATATCCCCTACGGTAGCTAATTTTAGCCTGTTAAGTATCACAGATTATAGAAATCACCTGGCAGCCTCCAATTTACCAGCTCCTGAGCTAATTTTTACCCTTTGCATAACAAAAAGGCAAATGGGGATTCTACAGATTTAGAGCAAAAAATACAGGTCAAACTGAAAACTGTTCATCTTTTGAACAGGGTATTTCTAGTAAGAACTCAAAAAAAAAAAGGGGGGGAAGGGAGGAGGGCAAAAAAAAGCAGCTTGTAACTTTGGCAAAAATACCTAGGACATCCAGAGCAATGATGAGCTGAACTGTATAAGTCACTTCTAATTCATTGCAGCTGCATCTAATGTACCACAGAGAAAAGCTTATTACTGCAATAAAAGCAACCCAGCCCAGAGCTCTGTTGCTGAATACTCTGCAGTTTCCCAATTCCCTCAGTTGGGTGTCCTCAGCATCAGCTACTGAACCAGCTCTGTACTCCAGACAAGCACTCACTCTTGCATTTGATAACCTCTTGGATATAGCAGAGTATCAAGCAGGTTATGGACTTTTAGCACAGCACGCGTGTTTTTCTCAGCCCCTCGAGTGCTTGCCTGCTTTGCCAACTGAAAAGCAAACGTCCTTCTCCTGATGGCGATTCGTACACCTTAGAGTAAGACAGAGCTTGTGATCAGCCCCATTGAAATTAGGCAAACAAAGCAAACTACTTGCAAGGATTGCAAACTTCATCCTCCCAAAGGGTAGGCACAAATGCTTTAAAAACAGAGGTCAAGACATTCTGAGTCCACATAAAAATATTATTTAAGGATTCCCATACAAATCTGCCAAAAAAAACCAACCTCAGTATGAAATATTTACTTTCAGAAAACATCCAAATATAAGACCACCTAATCTAGATATTTGTGATGAAGCAAATGCTTGGTCTTTCATCTGCTAAGAAGCTGCAAGGAAAGGGAAGGAAGCACAACAGATGCTTCAGAAGCTACTCAGTTTCTTCCTTCAGCTTCTTCAAAGATTGATTCATACACCACTAGTGCTTCAAGAAGTACTATCTGCATGGAAAGCAGCTAGCATTTAAAGCTCTCCTTTCATCTCTGGGAACAGGCAGCACTTGTGCTGAGCCTTTTAACTCAGCTGCTGAATTCCCCAATTTGTAACAGAATTTAACATGTAGAAAGATTCAAAAATGTACTGGGGTGGCACTGAGAAAAGGAAAGGCAAAAAAAAGTGTATTTTATCAATATGCTATTACCTGTTTGTGCCATGGGCATGATGGAGTTGTCTGAAAGTACTTGTTCAAGTCAGCTTTCAAAAGATACACTCTTTGGAGAAGTTAAAAAGGAAGACAAGTAAACTAACCAAACTCCATGCTGCAAAGGTCTCCCACTTGGAATAGAATATACCAGGTATTTCAGGAACAGAGACAGTAAACTAAAGCACTACAATCTAACAACGGGATTTTTTTCCTCTATCACTCTTGTATTTCTCTTTCAGTTCTTGCACATGCACACACAAATATCTTTTTCATTTTGCTGCATACTCCTGCATAGTTAGAAGGAAAAACAGGAGTTGAGTAGTAAAACTGTTGCTCAGTAGCCAACCAGAAACTACTTTAAAGTGCATGCACTTAGTACTAGGAAAGTGCTATTACTATTATTTCTGGTATTTAGAAGTGGTAGAGTCTCCGAACTGTCATACAAGCCTATTATGTTTCAATTTGCTTATGAAGAGCACAAATTGTCATATTTCTCCAAAGAATCACTACAGTGATTAGCTACACAGACCAACAATTATTAGCAAGACTCATTTTTGAAGCATGGAGAAGAGTTGAGACACCAGAGGCTGGAGATTTTGCATTTATGGAGGCAGCTGACAGAAGCAGTACAGCTGTATTCCTTCAACAGAAAACAGTTAAGTGGTAGACGCAGTTCAGCTGGCTGAAAGGGTTCACAAGAAGCAACTAGAGGAGAGCAGTATCAGTTGTTTCTCAAACTTCCGACAGCTGGATTAACTGGTCTGAAATGAAAGGCATCAGTGTGAACTGGCCTAGCATATTCTGCTCACCTCTGGAAGTCAAAGGCTCTGGGACTGCCTGGTCCTCTCGGCCTTCAGCAAGTGTCTGCAGGACACGATTACTAGAGCCTATTAGGGAGGGGAAAACCCTTGCAAGCAGTTCCTGTAAGGTAATTTCCTTGGTCTCATTCCCCTGTGAGCCACAACACTGGTGACCAGAGCAGTATGAGTCAAGTCCCAGAGAGAACAAATCAGGGCTTAACCCCAATAGAAGAAAGTACAAATAAGTTTTACTGCACAAGCCTAACTCTACACTAGCTCCAAAGAGTTTTTCAGTTAAATGTCAATCACTTGTCTAAATAGCAAGGAAAAAAAAAAAAGGTTGTGTGATGTCAAGAGGCAAACCCTGGGTGCTCTTAAAATCTTTCATGGAAGTTGAGTTAGAAGTTGAGCCTCTTAGCATTTTGTTAATAGCATCTGTGAGAAGAAATTTCAAGAAGACATCAAAACTGTAACATTATCATTGCTTATGCCAGTTTGGTATGAAGTGAACTGTAGGATCCCTTTGCTACATAGAACTGATTTCAACCTCATGTATTCAAATATAAATGCACACTGTCCACACTAAATTCTTCCTACAGTTAGAAAAGGTTTTGAAGGCTTTATAATCTTAGCACAATCCCGTTTTGCTAATAAATGGAAAGAGGCTAGCATGTCATCCTCATGTCTATGAAATGTGTATTCACCTATCAAGGGCAAAATTCAATGCAAAATTAAAAAAAAAGAAAAAACACTTGCATGTGATGCATTAAAAGATTCTGGAACAATATTCAGAAAGAAATCTGCTAGCGAATCTAGGAACAGACTTCTCCAAAATCCAGATTCTTCAGATCCTGCAATGTATTAGCTCCTGTACTCACTCCAGTAATAGCAACCTTCTTAAAACCTGAAAGTTTTTCAAAGGTGAAATTTGCCTCACTAAAGCACTAGTCACAATACTTAGGATTTATGACCAATTAAACAAGAGCTTCTTCTGTCACAAGAGAGACAGAAGCTCTATTAAATAAGAAGTTTTTTTTTTTTTGGTAGCCAAAAAAAATCTGATTTTTTTTTGAAGCCAAAAAAATGTTTCTAAGCAAAAAGAGCTGAAGATAGGAACATGAAGAGGACTTCCTACCAACCTATAATATCACCAGATGCTATTAGCACTCTAACTAGGTCTACACCACTGCAAGAGCATGATGCACCAGACTGAATCCCTTTCATCAGAGCGATGAAAGTAGTGATTCATTTAGGGAAACTGTCTTTTTACTAGATAACAGGTCACTTTCCATCACTTCACCATGGGTTGCAAGCTGCTTGAGGTTTTTCCCCTTAACAAGGGAACCTGAATGCCTGCATCAAGAAAAAGTAGAGAACATGCCTCAGGACACGCTTTTGGAGTTATTCCATAAGAGATGGGCAGCATACAGATGTATCTAATTCAAGTGGTTAACGATACAAACCCTAGATATGTTCAACAAATGTCTTTCTTACTCCTAGCATAACCTTTGAGGTTGAAAATATCGTTGTACCCAATTCTGGGCCTGCTTTCCTTACCCTCAGTTTTTAGAGCAGAAGTACAAACTGGCACGTGCAAATGTGTGTGCACGCGCACAGAAACACGCACACACACAGATGCCAAATTCAGCAGAAACAAGGTGTAGTTATTTTTAAGGAAAAGTTACTGAATTACAACAGATACCTCTTAATGTGCCAAATCTACAGTGTTTAAAGAAAACCACATTACATCCTGGCTCTGTTCCTAGAATCCTGCGACACAAGACATCCCCTAATTGAGGAGTTGTTTCTTCAAGCAAGTTTAATCTTTTATATGTTGGTATAAAGAATTGCAGACCAAAGAAAAGCAAACCAGAGTTTAAAAATAAGTCAGTATAGGCTTGTGTTTATTCTACCACTTAGAAGCAGCACTTGCAGACTGCTAGCCCATCCTCTAAAATTTTGGAGGTTCAACAAGTTTTGACACACTATGCAAACCATCACTTTATTTTTGAAGTGAAACTAATCAATATTGCCTGGCCCAACTATATGAAGCTTTATTTTTCCCCCATTACTACCCTGCCCCATCACTTTAACTAAAATCAGATTTTGGAGCAAGTTTCATCTAGTAAGTTGCCATTAGCAGCAACTGCAACTTTTCTTTATGCTGATTTTACCTTTTTCAATACAGTAATGCAAACAGTAAATTAAAACCTTGTCTTTCTCCTCAGTGCAATCAGCCATTGCTTGACAACCATGAACTTTCACATAATGAACAATCCTCAGGTCATAACGTGCTTTTTTTTGAGTACAGAATAAAAAAGCACTTTGGTAATCTATTTTCTATTCTTTGCAGCAATTCAGCTCTATTCTTTGCAGCAACTCAGCTCAACTGGTACACAGTATAGAGTTTTGGCACAGAATAAAGTTATTTAAACACTGACAGCTATACACAGCCCAAAACAGATGGCCAATTCTCTAACGAGTTTAAGAATTATGAGAAAGATTCATGCAAATCTGAATGTGCTTACTAGAGTTTTTTTCTTTCATCTGGTAAGCCTTGGAAATGAATAAACCTGTCTATTGCAGTTATTCTTGTGAAGCTATAGGTCTAGTAGGGATAGTCCTTCTCTATCAGTCTTATATTCAGCTTGTCTTCTACCTTTTCACAAACATCATCTATTATGTAAACAGATGCCAGACATCTGCTATTTCTTTTATTTCTTTACAAAATGAATTCAAAACACATTAAAAGCACAGTTCTTATCTGTATGTAAGCACATCATTGAAGAGCAACTTCCCAAAGAACTGTGTTTCAGCTGACAAAACTGAATCAATTACTGTCCAAGACACTTCAGTCTGGTTCAAATCTTGCTGTAAAAAAAATGGCTCTAGCTGAAAAATTTCAGGTCAAAGAATTAATAGATTAACTCTTGTTATTTTCCTCCAGCTACTTAAAAACTACAAAGGACTTAAGAGGATTTCCTGCAAGTTCTTGCCCAAATAAAGAGGTAATTCCAAATGTTGCACTTGCACAAGTAAATGATTTGACTTCAACATATTATGTACCTTTTTCTTGGTAAACCATTTCAAAGACAGAAAAACATCATCTAGCAGCCTTAATGAAAAGCTAACAAACATGAGGAGTAAACACTTCAAACAAACAAAAAAGCAAGGGCTAGATGCACTTAAAATTTCCAGGAACCATATTAAAAGTGAAGGTTCTTCCACTGGCTTTCAGTTCAAACAACAAATCGCTCTCTTTAAATATGAAGAGGAGGTTTCCACTAAGTTTGCATTTCACTCAAATGCAAACAGTCCTCTCCTGCAACATGGGCCAATATAAAACTTTAAAGATTATGTGAGAGTGGAAAAAACAACAACATAGAAAACATTCCTCTAAGAACTCTACAAAATTTCATAGTGATCAGTGAAATTTTCCACCTCAGTTTGACAAGCTTTCTATTCAAGACTGAGTAAGAAAGAGAAGACACTTGGGACAGTTCTCCTAACATTACGTGCCTTTCTGGCTAAGGAGAACAACTACTGATCCATCTCTCCCTTCCCACTCCCTACCACAAACTGACCATCTCAGAAACCACGACAAACTTCTTAAAAGCATGAGATTTGTCAGGGAAAAAGACTTTTAAGGTAAAGTCTTAATAAGGTAGAGCACATGAATGTAAACCTACGGCATGCAAGTCAGGCTAGGAAAACTGGACAAGGTTTCATGTTTCAGAAGATTGTGTGCATATATAATTGATATATTTATCAATCTAGCAAGTTAAAAACAACTGAGGAAGGACTATCTAGAGGAAGTTTTAAGGTAGATCTCTAACAGTTGAAGAAACTATTCAGGCAAATTCAAAACAAACTAAGCTATTATGACTTGTGTCATGGATCCTTCAAAATTGGTTTCTGCAGCCTCCAAAACAGTAACTTCTACAAATTCATGGACAACATACCTAATAAGCACAGTTTCCCCCCTCAGCATAGAGACCAACAACAATTCCCAGCATACATACAGAAATGAGGGTAAGACTCAACTCTATGCAATGCCTTAGGTTTCAAAAATTCTGGATAATGACACATACTTTTACTATATCAAATTGGTATATATGTGCAGAATATTAACATTTGTACTACAGAGTCTGCTTCCTTGAAGCTTTCTTACCAATTGGGAGACAGACAAGATGTGTCACGGCCTTTACAGCTCCTTCAGAGAAGAATCCTCCAGTGC
>JAUBOD010000263.1:178603-195797 GCA_032353885.1 Nothura maculosa | reverse complement strand
TTTTACTATATCAAATTGGTATATATGTGCAGAATATTAACATTTGTACTACAGAGTCTGCTTCCTTGAAGCTTTCTCTGACAGCTTTCTTACCAATTGGGAGACAGACAAGATGTGTCACGGCCTTTACAGCTCCTTCAGAGAAGAATCCTCCAGTGCTTAGGAACAGGATGCACAAGCATTAGGGCAGGAAAGATCACAATATCACACTTAGAAATGGGCCAAATCAAAAGAAATTCCCCTTGAAAAGCAAGCTTGCACAACAGTTCAAGGAATAGTTATCCCCACTTTTCTGTGTTTCATGGGTATTTTCCCCATCAAAGCACCAAGTATTACCAAAACAAATCTTTACCAAGCAGAGATTCAGCTGACACCCCTGAAAGCACAAAATTTTACAGCTGCGTTATACTCCAGTAATTTTTCTTTCCAGCCCATTGAATCTGTTCTTGCCTGGAGCACTCCTCAGATTATTGAGCATACCTGGAGTCTACTGCAACACCATCTGCAGTGCTGTAGCATTCAAGCACCTCCACATGCAGTTTGCTGTCAATAGTGTTTCACTCTTTCCCTCCTAAACCTCATAAGGATGGAGGCCTCACAAAGATTTCCTAACACTTTTTCCAAATTCTGAAGAAGGATTTGACTGAGAGACATATTACTTGGCTTAGACATCTGCTCCTCATTAACTGTACCAGAGTCAACTTGACTTTCTACAAATACTTGTTCCAAAGCCTGCCTGTTCAGCAGAGCCATAACCAGAACAATTAGCTGTTGAACAATTAATTGTTGAACAAGATAAGCACTACTCTGTTCTCTTTAAATTCAGCTAGCGAAGAGAATATGAAGTTAGGCATATAAACACAGGCATACTGTATCAAATATAGAACAGATACAAAGAGCCAGATTCTTAACTCAGCTTGTTAATCAATAGTCCTAGTTTGTTAATGTAGTGCAGGATTTTCAAATACAGCATGTGTTTATGTACCAACAAGAACTGGAGCACAGCAGAAACACTGAACTGGCCAACAACACTGGCGTTGCATAACCAGTGGTCCTAAGATCTTCTTATTTATTTTTTAAAGTCCTACAGATGTCTTGGCTGAAGACAAGGAAGAAGGATAAAGGAAGGAGGTTGTTCTTCAAGGAAGAAACCTGCAATAAGAATCAACACTTACTAAAAGCAGTCACAACTATTCACAGGTGGCCAGACCTGCTTCCAGACACTCCATAGTGTCAAGCAAGCAGCACCAAAAAGAGCACAGGTTTCATTCCATGGCTCACCTTACATAAACACGAAGTTTACATGAACAAATTGATTATAGAGCTAAGATTTCATTAATGATAGTAGCTGTTGCTAATGGATAAAAAGAAACACAAGATTGTGATTGCCCACAACTTCTTTCCCCACTGTCTGTAATTGCATGTTCACTGACAGGAGGTCCCGCAAATCAGTGTGGCTATCCTGAAGTTTGCAGCTTCCATTCACCTTCTCCAAATAAGACATAACTACACATAAGACAGGCAAAATAATAACAACAAAATAAAAGAGTCTGAGTGGGATGGAGTGGTGTCAAAGTGGGTGTTTACATATGTATATACAAACATAAGTCTAGGTTAATGCATCATCTCTATGGGTGTTTTACTGATAAGCAGCAGTATGGCCAAAGGTTTTAAGGGCACTTAGATTTAGTTTGAGCAAGTTTAATTGCATAGTTTCATAATGAGGGAAAACAAAAACAAACACACACAAAAAAAAAACCCCACACGTTAATTAGTTAGCAAAAAGCAGTGTTCTGGTTACATGCACAGAGCACAGCAAACCCCAGGCAAAGCAGCTCAAGGAAAATACACTGCAGACAACTATTTTGATGTGAAGGGAACTTTGAGAGGGAGAGGCCCAAAGGCTGCTCACAGGTAAGAAATTCCTAATGCTGGTCTCTTTAATAAACTTAAGATGCTATCCTTGTTCACTCCAGAACCTGACCTTGAAAAGTTTTCTTTCTATTAAGTTAAAAATGCTGTTTAAATTTATTGGTCTTAACCTACGTATGAGAAAGCCTTCTTTAAAAAAAGGGTGACAAAGCATTCTTTTTTGACTTTGGCTTGAGATCTCAAACCCAGGCTGAGTCTGCAGGTAGCATCTAAAACTGAGGCAGAAGCCAGTACAGCAGAAGAAAGATGAACATCGGTTTGTAAAGCAAGGATTATGTAGGGCAAATCAAGAGAGATTCTGTTGCTCTGGAAGGACTTTTCCACACCCCATTTCCATTTCCTCATTCCAGACTTGAGGCTTCCTTACTGTGAGTTCCTATGTAGCCTAGTAAGAATAAAACTCGCTTCATCACCAATCCTGCGTTTCCTTTACACAGTTGGACCTCACTAATCTTCTGCCTGCCTCATTCAACTGAGATGCGCCAAAACTGTTCATAGCATCAAGTCCTGTGCCAATAGCCTCTCCTGGAAGAAATGGATATAGGGAAGGCTAGGATAAAACGATTTTATTACCAACGCCTTTTTATTGGAAACAGCTAATTTTAGATTAAAAAACTTAATTTTAGAAACAAGATCTAGTTACACTGTGGAGTCCAAGATTACAAAATGCTACATTTTAACACTATTTCCACAACTGCTAGTAGTAGAAGGACCACATGAACAGTTTTAGAACTAGCAATTTTCTCATTTTAAACAGATCCATTTCTTACTCATCTGCCAAGACCTCTTTTGACCTCCTTGGGCTCTGAAGATTTGACATGACCATAGAGCACCACAGATCATTTAGGATTGTCAGCACAGATAAAAACCAAACAGCTAAGTGGAATGATTGTAGATAGGCCATTATGGTGGAATGCACTGGGAAGTTCAGTTTAAGAACCCTATTTTTAGAGGCCTTTAGGGACTAGTCACATGACAGGTGAACTCCACTCAGAGGATGGTGTCCATGAAAAGCATATCCATAAAGGCACCCAGAGAGGCTAAATATAACAATGGATCTAAAAAATAGCCAAGTTCTCAATTTTTCCATAATTCTCCAAGTTTTTCTTCTCCAAGACCACCACTGTATG
Organism: Nothura maculosa; assembly: GCA_032353885.1. Taxonomy (NCBI): domain Eukaryota; kingdom Metazoa; phylum Chordata; class Aves; order Tinamiformes; family Tinamidae; genus Nothura; species Nothura maculosa. The sequence goes on along the minus strand of JAUBOD010000263.1, from coordinate 192,735 downwards.
TCAAATAGAAGAGACCAGGAAGGGCTGGTCAAACATCCTACTCTTCCTTCCCTTCTCCCATCTGCCTAACAAAAGGATGCAAATGTGGAAGAAGTAAGGCTAGCCTTTGTTAATACATTCAAACCCAATACTGCTAGCATTTGCTAGAAGTCTTTCTCCCACCTTCTGTTGCTTTTCATGCTCAGAGAATTTCTTTATCACATCTCTGCATCCTAACCCTCCTGAGAGGAGACAGTACCACATAAGACTGTACATGAAATGGACAGTGTGCCAACAAACAAGCTGCAGCCAATTTGGCCATGCTCTGTTACCATGCAAACAGCATACCTCTTCTGCTCCTACCTAGAAGCAGAGGGGAAACAACAACAGTATCATTGTCAGAAGCAAACAGTTTCAGACAACATTTCAGTATTTTTGATTTATTGTACAGATATGTCCTTAGACCCTGCAAGTACAGTATTAGCAACTAGCCCTTTGTTTCCTCTATTTAAGTTACCACTTAAGTGCATGATACCACTTAAGTGGTCACTTCCATTAGTTAAATTGGGCAAGGTACAGAATGTTACAATTCAGGAAAATAGAAAGGGAAAACTATTACTTATGGAAGAATAGGGATATACTAGTCTTATAAACTAATAAAAAACAGCTTTATATTGTGTTGATACAGAAACAGGTTTAATCCCATCACTACAACCACCTTTAGCCATCTGACTCTGGTTAGTTTTACCATTTTCTCCCTTGATGCATCAAAATGTATCCTAAAAATAGATATTAACCAATCCAAATTGTTCTAATTCACAGGACATTTTGTGATCAATCTCTGAAAGAGATCAAGTCAAGCTTCCATGCATTTTCCTAGAAGCGTGCCCAAAATCCTATTTGCCAAGTGGACCAGAGCTACTGTATTGAGGATAGACAAGCCAACCCCTGAAGCAAGGCAGGAGCAACAGTTCTCAGCAGTTTCTGCTTGGCACACAGGCAGGCTGGGTCAGTCCTGGTTGGCAGCTCCCCACACAGTAGTACATCTTCCAACCAAAGGGCATCACTAACACACCTCCACGCTTAGTCACACAACCCTTTTTGGGCCCAAAGACATTTACAGGGACAGCAGAAAAGGCTTCTGGCAGCCACTTATCTTAGGAGTCCATTTCAGAACAGACAGTTACATCATCTGAGCTCTAACAGTGCCCTGAAGACCATTTTAAAACCTTAAGTTGAGGCCTCTCTTTCCCTAGGCTGTTCCCCACCAGCAAAACAAGTTTCAATGTATTAACAATATTTACTTTTTGATTAGTTGAATTTACATCAAAGAAGACAATTAAATTCTTTTCCCTCAAGAGGACTACATCATGCAGTCCCCCTCAGGATCAGGAAACACTTGCATCACTCTAATATTCCTGATGAAGACTGGAGAAAAAAAAAAATCTGTTAACTGATGAGATTATGTAAACCGAAGTGTAGAGTAAATCCACAAGTGTTGCCCACATAGTAGACAACATTATTAGCTGTTTATTTGCTATCCCAAATGACTATAGCCTGAATGTAGCCTAAAAGATAAGCAAGGCGGAACTCGTCAAAGATTTATTCCTACTGTTACAAAGTGCAAAGGACTAAATTTCACTTTAAAAATCACTTTGATGGGTAACCAGTCTCATACTGGGCTGGCATTTGTGGTTATTAAGTTACTATAGGTTGCCTCTGTCAGCTTCATCTCTAAGCATAATTTATGTGTCGTTAGACTGGAAGCTTTGGCACATCTTTCAATTGAACGACCTCTTAAGGGCACAGCTAACAAAGCAGAAATATCATTCTCATACCTTCAGCTCACCCTAGACTGTCCTTCCAATCCTCTGTTCTGCTTTTTTATCCTGCTTAGATATGACAAAGGTCAAACCTACTGGCAAAAAGAAAATGATCTTTCAACTGTACTATGAATGTGGAATATAGGCAAGAAGTCTTTCATATATAACACTATGAATACACAACTTTCAGCCTCTTCAAATTCTACTTATTCTTTATAATGAATTTGGGGAGATGATATTTCGCAAACCTAAAATTTGAAGCTTTCAGTAGCCACAATGACTATCTCTATTTCTGATGCACAATTCTGCTCAGCAAACTGAGTCTGGCTACCAGTATCTTGGCGCCTTTTAAAAATACACTGACAAGCTGAGGTTGCCTTTAAGCCACCAATTAGCAGTGCTATGTTAGCATATCAGAAAAGACATTCAGTTCACCTCTGTGGAGCCCACATGGGGAATGGCATTACTTTAATATGAAATTCCTGATCAGAGAAACAGCAGATACTCCTGCATGCCAGAACAGAGTACTCTAGCTCCTTGAATTCCTTTCAGATTTATAAAAGTGGCAGTGTTGAAACAATTCCCTTGTACACTAGTTGTCACTGACTCTGTTCAACCATCAAGTAACTTCATCTAGATGTCATGAAAATACATCTCCTTTTAAGTCTTCTTCAAGTCCAGGCTTCATGAAAGGAAGTACAAGGCATCTCCTCCCTCAAGCTCTTGCAGCCTCTGCTTTTCTTACAAAAATCCAGATGGTTAACACAACTATAGCAATTGCTCAAAGTGGCTAAGATTTTAAATGTCTCCTATTTCAGTCAGCCAAGTGCTATAAAGGAAGGAAAAGTATTTTGCTGGGCTGAAGTACCCCAGTATCATCCTGACAACAGAGAAATCCTCAGCTAAAGCATAGTAAGAATAAGGAGTTTTTTCAGAGTATTTTGGCTTTGAGTCTGAAAATTAGAGTATTAAGACTAAAGTTGTTCATTTTTGTTCTTCTCCACTTAAGAGAGGAAAAGATTTTCCCTTGGGAAAGATTTTCTTCTACCTTTCCAAACCCAGAATGCCAGGTAGCCCAGACAAGCCCGATTTATTTCCTCAGGAGCAACAGCTATTCACTGCTTTACCACTCTCTCCTCAGCAAAACCACAACTGCTGATCCCAGGAGTCTTCCTCTGCCTCACCTCCCTTGCAGGACACCAACTTCTGCAGGCTTCTCTATGGTGGCTGACAAGAGATGATTGAAAGGTACAATCAAACCCACCCTTAAGATGCTTTACCCTTCAAGCTTTGGGTGCAGAAGTATGGGAGACTTTCCTCCTTGGCAAAATAAAACAAGTGAAATGAGAAAAAAAAGTATTTCAAAAATTCCTTGTATCTGTAAGCAAAGCAAGTTAAGAGCCTGCTTCATATACTATTTCTGAAAGCAAATAGGCTTAGCGGCCCCTCTGCTATACCACTAGTATATCATTACTTAGCTCTCTCCTACCCAGCTTGTACTACATCCATTTCTGAGACAGTAATTAGCAGAAGAGGCTCAGTACTCTGGATTAAGTTCTGTTGTCACTGAGGAACTGTAAATGGGAAACAGCTCCTCAGGGAACGTTTTCTTTGACCCTGTAGCCAGCAGGCTGGTCAGATGCTGTTTGGTACCAGAAAGAATAGCAAAACATTTGCAACTTCTAATTGACTTAGGACTACAGAGCCTAAGCATGCAAATTAAGTCCATCATCTTGTTCAAATGAGGCTAAGAAAACACAGAAGTGACACACTTACAAGAATGAAGGACTAATTTAGTAGCTGAGGACATAAATAATAACCCCTCCACCCACTTTAAAAAAAAAAAAAGAAAAAAGAAAAAAAAAAAGACAAGAAAGTCTTGCAAGGTATTTAAAGTCTTACGTGCTTTAAAAGATGCCTCCAGTAATTGAGCAGCTTTACAGGTTCTGAAATACAGACCACTGACACTTATGCATGTACTCATCTTGTATGCATCCAAATAAGATACTGAACTATTGCAGACTTAGCAAACAGTTGTATATTTTAAGATATCATTACTCCTATTCCCACTTAATCCTGCTGTACAGCTCATATACCATTCCATATATGATTATCCTCCACTTTGAGTTTGTGCATATTACATTACACATGACTATTACCCTCTGCATTTCAATTGTACAAACTGCCTTAGCACTGTTGTATGAAGCCTAGATATCATAGCACCGATCCAAGTGTACTATACAAAGTCTTGCATACGTATACTTCAATTAGGCGGAAATTTACTTAGTTAGCTTGGTGTGATATAAACATATAATTATGAATATATGCCTACAGCTTTTTTCTTATTAGCCTAAAAGACAGATTTTAAGGCAGATATATGCAGATAAAGGCAACACAGCCTTCTCAGATAAGCAAACCATGAAAACAGCTATAAAAGTTTTAAAAGGGACAAGTCAACCCAATTGAATAGGAGAACAGTTAACTGGTCATTAATATCTGCACCAGAACATTTGAGCCATCACTAGTATCAGCCAAGATAATCTCGGCAGAGACAGCATATAGTAACATTATCCAAGATTGTTATGAGCAAAGTATAAATTGAAGTTGAAATTCCATTTAATGAAAAGCCAGCAAAAGGAAAAGGTTCCTACAGAAGTATCAGTTCATCTTCAGTTCTCATGTATATGTGTTCCTCTGAGTAAGGAGACTGGTGCATTTGTTCATTCCAGGCAATAAAGATATACAATTTCACATAATTAGCATTGATTCGGGAACCTTTATCATCTTGTTTCACACTTAAAATATATAACTTTTACTACACAACAATATGTGATCAGTATTTCTAAGACATGGCAGAGAGGCAAAGTGCAGATCTGGAAAGGCAGAGAGAAACAGTTCGTATTTCTGCTACAGCAACTGTTTCTAGACTACAACAACCTCTCCTCCTGCAAGAGCTACTTCTTAAAGAACAGATGTATTAAACCCCGACATCCTCTAACATTATTTAGCTTTTGCATAAGATACTTTTCAGACATTTTATATGGATAGCCCATGTTACACCCTTGAGTCACCGTTCCATTCACATTTAGCTGTGCAGGAAGACTCTGAAGACAAAAAAAAAAGGGGGAAAAAAAAGAAAGCCCACAAAGCTCTAACCTAGTCATAATTCAGCAAGAGAGATCCTTGACCAGCAGAACTGTATCCAAAACCATACATGAAGTCTCCTTCATCAGATACTCTTCTACTCTTAATCTCCATAGGCACAGAGGAATCTCAGCACAAAAGAATTGCTCCTTATAAAAATGCTCGTTATCGAAAGACATGCATGACTCCACATTTAATTCTCTCTCAGTTTGCTCAACAGCTGCTAAGTAAAAAAAAAAAATATATAAAACTTGCTCAGCAAGACTGCAATTCTCTCTTTGCCTATTGACATCTCAACCACGGATGCACACCATAGCGCATATGTACATCAAGTTTAACAGTTTAGCAATATGCATTCAAAAACAGTTTAAAAGTCTTGGTGATATTGCATAGTTGACTTTGTTTAAGATTTAGGGGGCTTTTCAGAATTGTTTTTTTGACAAGATTAGGAATAGCAGCTTTAGGTGATAAGATTCAATTTTGTGGCACAACTAAAGGCATTTAAAAAAACAGGAAGAGGGGTTAAACTCATTAAATAAGCCCATTTTTTCACAAATGAGCAAATGTCTTTCATATATGTAGAAAAGGCAATCAGAAGCATATGGTGTTTTAAAATTATGACCTTAGTTGTCTTTCTTTTTGGAGATGGATAGAAGACAGCTTCTAGCACATACTGCATGTAAGGGAATTGCCAGATATCTGAAGAGATTTCTAAGCTTGTTATTAGATAGTAAGATCCTTAGGTACAGTAATAACATATACATAAGTATACATACATATATATATAAAAGGAACTTAAAAACTAAGAAAACCTTATTCTTTACAAATACAATACGTAAACTATAGCATTTGCCTCTTACCTTTAACTAGTTACGTTTGCTGGTTCAAGGCTGGAGATGAATGGTAGATACAGAAAAAGTAAGTAAATTCCAAGATTCTTGCTCTGCCTTGAAACTGGATTGGTGCATATGAAATTTAATGCTGATGGATGAATAGAGAGAGTCACAACATTAGTTTCTCAGCATTTCAATATGAGAAAGTGGATGGCAATGAAACAAGGACACTGTTACAAGACAAGATGTGAACACTGTGAAGGTATTTTTGCTGCTATCCGTCCTTCTATGTATTAGCCATTTCAGTTCAATTGCTATGCACGTGCATGCCGAAAGCGATCACAGAATTACGATGACCCAGAAAAATCTCAAAAACCCAAATCATCTTTCCCATTGCCACTACAACCCTCTCCCTTCAGGTGCCTGGTTCTTCAGAGTCTTGTTCCTCCCAAGGACAGCTCTAAGGTATTCCTTCTCCTCTTGCTTCCCTACCCATTCATGCATTTCTGTTAGCATCATCTGGGGCAGTGTCACAAGAAACTTAACTACCTATATATTTAAATGTGCCTTATCAGCTCCATGTGCTACTAAAAATTAACTAGTTGTCCAGCACACTGTTCCAGAGTTGAAGAACAAAAAAAAAGTCTGTTTTTGATACTTTAAGAATCTCGGTAGACCAGTCGAAACATTCAAAAATAGTCTTAAAATGTTGAGAATAGAAACAGTAAAAACAGAAGAGCATTGGGCATTCACTCCATGAATCTACCATCACCCCAATGATTCTGGCTTCATTTAAACTATGCTTTGAGCTTCATTTAAACTGCTTTGTGCCACAACATAAAAAAGTCATAGTCATAAGGCTCAATACACTGGGCAAAACCCCCTGCCCTTCACCCTAGTAGTTTATTTCCAACATTCAATAGCCTTTGCACCAAGCCTAAACAAGAATCATTACTATTTCTTGGAGGCACTTAAGAATTTCAATATCAGAAAAGAGTTATGACAGATTTCATAGACCATCAGTGCATGCACACTTCGTACTATATTAACATTAGCCTTTCTATAACTTCACATAAAACCCAAACCCACTGTACTCTGTGCAAAGCTCAGCTACCATACAGTGCTAGACACATCCATATCAAGCACCACAAAACCAGCTATTTTTTTTCCTGCCAGCCTTGACTTAGTTGTAAGTCTCCGTACTTTGAATATATCTGCTCCTGACCTTGAAATCTAAGGCACACAAACCAAAGAGGCCCCTTGCACATATTAAGGCACCTGAGGGAATCTCAGCCTCATCCTGGCAATTTAGCTAGGAGGAGATCATTTAAAGCAGATCTATCTGCATCCCTCTGCCATGTCTTCTCTCATGATATACACTAGGCAACACAAGAGAAATCTTCAGTATATCAGTATAAAAAGAAACAGAGGGGAAAAAAAAAACCCAAAAAACAAACACAAGATGATGATTAGAAGAGCCACTTCAGGCCATAATTCTACTTTTCAAAAACAAGGCAAAAAATAGTAATCAAATATTACTGTCAAGCCAACATCTAACTGCTAGAAAACCCAAATTTATATTGTTTTCATTCCAAAACTTAAGTCTGCTCCTTTCATTCCTGTCACTAATCTCTGAAAATAGTGAGCAATTGTGTCAGCAATGACACAAAAGCAGTTTCATTCCCCAAATACACAGTAAGAGTGTTCAGTTATCCTGCTCAGGCATTTAGTTAACATAATTTTAGGTGTTTAAAAGCAAACATAGCTAGTGCAGACCCACATAAGAGCTGTTCAAGACATCTGAGCGAGTCCTCCACAGCACCTCTCCTACATCAGATTTACCAGGCACTCAGTTGCTCCAGTTCTCCCCATTGTACTAGCACCCAAGCATTAGGCATTCAACAACCAACACACATGTATTTTAAACTATGTGTTAACTATTTGGAAACTGTCTGTGATACAAGATTATCTACTTCACACTGAGCTGAAAACCACAGAAACTGCCTAGAAACAGCAACATTCAGCACCCTGGGTGGTTTTACCTAGGTTTAGAGGGATTTGATCATGGATAGCAGTTTTATTTGGAAATGTCTATTTTGCTCAGTGAAGCAGAGCAAAGATACTTCATTATTCAAATAGCATTTTACAGCCTCCTTGGTCCACATATCTGAGAGGTCTGTTTGTTTTTTTAATGATAGACAATAAAGTTGACCCATTAAAAACTGGGATGAGGAACAGCATCTCCAGGAGTAAAACAAGTTTTAGCCTGCTTGAAAAAGAGCTAGGGGTATAAAGGTCCACTGGGCTGTCTAGACCATCTAAAACAAATCCCACCCCTATCCAAGGCTGTTTTGCCTTCTGTAGCAAAACACTGCTAAAAGATTTAAAAGTCTTACACTTACTACTAGGAAACAATCCTTTTTCCAAAACTGCATAAATTTGGTGCTGCAACTACCAGCACCAATGAGAAAACCCTAGTGCTTTAGTGCTGGAGTACCAAGAGGAGCAGTAGCTAAAACCAAGGAGAAAACAGCAACAGGCACACAAGTTTCATAAGCTCCCTTTGGAAAGCTAAAGGTTGCTTTCAATTTGAAATCTTCAAGTGATGTAAGAAACACCTTACCTCTCCAACTATTTTTGTTAATGTTTTGTAATTACAGCTAATAAAAAGCTGTAATCGCTTTAATCAAGATACTGTGTCAACAATGTCAGAGCTAGACCGATCTATTTCAATCAGTGATCTATGACACACTTCTACAATTTTTAAAAGGTTTCCCCCAAGGATTATACGCCTTAATATTTCTGCTATAAGTGGCTTGTAACCATTTCACACACTTTTTAAGCACTCAGAGTACAACAAAGCCTGAATGTTTTACTAAAATCATGTTTTATAGGTGTGCTTTCTGCCTTGCCCAAACAGCCTAAACAAAACAGCAAGCACTTGTTCATGAGGAAAACCTGCAATTAGGTGTTTTCCAGCTCTGGCAAGCACAGGGGTGAGGCACAGCTGCAGCACATTAAATGTTATGGGTCCCTGCACCAGCACCTACAGGGCCAGGGCACCTTGCTCAGCATCAGGTCTTGGTGACAGCCTCTGCACACCATTTTTGCCAGTAGAAAAAAAAAAAAAAAAAAAAAAAACTTGCAACAAACCCATGCATCTTTAGCTGCAAAACATCTTGCTTTGACCCCATGATGAAAAGCTACAAATTCCAACTTTGCTGTAAAGCCTTTCCAGAAATAATCATTAGGAATGAATTTAATTAAATGGATTTACAAATGTAACAGGCCAAAAAATATGCAGTTTCTTACTTCAGAGCTGGACCAACTCAAGGGTCAAACGCAAAGCACCATGAGCTAATCCTACTAGGCAGGATTTTTTTCCCCTTAATAATTTGGGGGCTGTCAGGACAGTAGAATGCCATGTGCACAAAGGCAATGCCCTCCCTAAATGCTCTCTAACAGCTGATAACAAAAACATCTGATCACAAAAGCATCAGGACAAAAGCCAGCTTTAAAATAAGATTGAAATGTATATGCATCACAAGTCAAGTCTATCTATTGGCTAGCTAGCTCTTAGTTATATTGCTGTGAAACACACCTGTAGCAACAAATATGATCAGAAGTCATTACGCTCCAGGACAGCAAGGTTTTACCCATAAAAGCACCATTTCAACACTGCTGTTCCTGGAAAGAGCTTTTGATTTTTCTTTTTAAATGTGCTCAGCCCATCTTTAATCAGTATTGTCTCATTTTAAGAGAGATGCACAGAAGAGCCTTCTTGAAAAAAAAGAAAAAAGTTATCCATTTCCTAATTAATCCCCCAATAAAGCCAATCAATCCAGCTACCTTAGCTTTACAAGGAGAAGAAATCGGTTCAGGGGTAGCTTTGGTGTAGTTGTTTAAACAATACCATTTAGAAGTGTGGGATAGAATCTGAAAGACTTCTATTGGGCTTCCCTCTATTAAAAAATGTTTGCAGCTGCTCGGAACACTCTAAACCTGCTACACCTGGTCCTCCTAGTCTCTGTCTTATATAAATGTTGCAGTTCAGGGGTTTTTTTTTGTTTGTTTGGTTTTTTTAAAACTCCCCCTCTTTTCGAGAAAGAGTAAGAAAAAAGAAAACACCCCTACAATAACCCACACCTCTCACTGTGGAAAAATAGCCTTTAAAGCGCATTCAGTTAGAGCAGTTTCTAGAAAAACCTTGACTGCAAAATTAAAGTTCACAGCAGTATAGAGAAGTCGCACCGTACTCCATATATAAAGAAATACTATGGTAGCATGACAAAGCCACAAACATGCAAAAATTTAGGTATACACAAATATATTGAAGGGGTATATCAGTTGCAGCGACTAAGGCAATTTAGATCTTCCCCATGCAGAAAGATATATAAATAAATAATCATTACCAGAATAAAAGTATAAAAACACAAAAAATAAGACAGCTCTACATCACGGAAAATGCAAGGTCAAGTGTAGTCCTAAGACATCTGAAAGGGGAAAAAAAGGTGTAATTCATCAAATTTTAATAACATAAAAATCCTTGCCAGCTTCAAGGTCATTTGTAAGTATCTGCTGCTGCAAATGCTTTCCTATATGACAGACACAGCATTCCTTTTGAAAAGAAGAATTAACATTATTGCATTTGCAGAACTATGTACATGCAGTACCTTAACTCTTAAATATCCCACTGTTAAATAATCAACCCTAATACATTTTCAAAATATCACAGAAAGAGAAAAATTAAATGCCACATCCAGCCTTTCTGTAAAAGTTCTCTGAAAAAATTACAGAGAAAAAAGAAAATGCAAAATAGAGGCTCTAGCTAATATTTTCTGGACTGCGTCGGATTTATTTAACATTTGTCATGAAGAAAGGAAGCAAGTGGCATGGATTATTAGCACTTAAAAATAATAGGGGTGTCTTGCCTTTTAAGAAACAATACATGCAAGAGTATTTATATACATATATTTAACAATATGCATGTATATGCACATATATGTGTGTATATACACACACCAAAAAAAAAAAAAAAAAAAACTGATTAGAAATTACAAGCTTATTCAACGTTCCAGACACAAAAGTTGGTCAATTATAATTGGCAAATTAATATAAATGGATATTTTCCTCAAAAGCTCCATAAACACAGGAACATATTCAGTCTTAAGGACTTCAATTAAATAGCTTTCTTCTAAATTTACACCATTTTCACTGTTCGACCAGCCTATAACTACATTTAAACATCTACAGAGAAATCTAAAGTTGCGCAAGATGGAAATCCTAAAGCAAAAACTGCTGACACTTAAGTGTTTTCAGCACTCTAGGTAGCTATTTTGGCCATTGTTGCTGGTGTAACGGGACAAACTGGTGCAACCCCTCTGCACGCAACAAGAATGAGACGGGTTGAGGGGGGAAGGGGAAAGCAACAAGGCCACGGCACACACTGGCTACAAAAAGGCCAAGAAAAGATAAGGCCAAAAAGATGGTTTTAGAAAATAAATGAAAAAGCAATAAGACGGAGCGCATGTGTGCAGCAGGAACCTCGCTCTGCTCTGTGCACGGGGCTGCGTTCGCTCCGTGCCTCCCTCTGCAGCAGCGCGCAGTGCCTGCGACCTGACCCCGAGGGCTATGCCAGGTGTGCAAGAGCCTGGAGCCGCTCTCCAAAACCCCGAGCAACCTTTACAAGAATACATCAATAAATAAAAGCAAATCCCCCGGCGCCACCCAGGCCCACGACCCCGCTCTCGGTGCCTTTTCTCGTCCCCACCCCCGGTGAAAGGAGGGTGCGGGGCAGCGCGCGGAGGCCGGAGCTGCTCCCTGCAGAGCTGCAGCCTCCCCGGGGGGCCACGTGGCCCCTCCGCCTGCAACCGGGAAAGCCCCTGCACGGACGGCTCGAGGTGGGGACGAGCAATTGCAAAGCACCTTTTATTGCACCACCCCCACCGCCCCAAGCATTGCCCGCGTGAACCGCTCTGTCCCTGCCAAGCGGCACAACCTCCCCCTCGTGCAAGAGCGGGACCTACGACCTCCCGGAGGGCGCGCACGGGGCCCCGGCGGCGGCAGCAGGTCCCGCAGCCCGGCCGGGGAGGCGGCGTCCAAGGGCGGGCGCTCGACGGCCACGGGGCCGGAGCGAGGACGGGTGCGGAGGGATGGGGCGGTGGGGCCACGAGACTGCAAGGGGCGTTTGGGAGGGAAAGAAAGGGGTTCTTGCACCATGCTCTCTTAGGAGGGGAAAAGTGGGTAACGCATCCGCTTAGCGCCTCGTGGTAAAAGGAAAGGAGGCATAAAGACAATCATCTATGGGGAAAATAAAAATTGCAGGGAAAAAAAGGAAAAAGCACGAGGAGGAGGAAAAAAAAAAATGAGCTGCTCAGACTAAGAATTAAGAAACCCTAGCAACAACAACTCTGCAAAAACCTTAGCAGTTTGCAAGGTGAAGAGCTACCGCCCTAAAATGACTAAAGGTGGAAAAAAAAAACAAACGCCAGGGGGATAAAACCTGGGGCTACCTGCAGAGCGGCGGCGAAGCGGAGCAGCCCCGCGCAGCGCCCGCAGCAACCCGCCGCCGCCCCCAGCCCGGCCCGCCCGCAAGCAAGAGAGCCCGTCCCGACGGGTAAAGAAGCGATGGGCCAGGGCCGCGATGGGGCAAGGTTGCAGTGGGGCAGGACAGGAGGGACGCGCCGCGGCGGCAGCAGCCGCGCGCGCAGCGGGGGTCCCCGCGCGGCCCCGACGTGTCCCCGCGCGGCGCCGCCTCACCCGCTCGCCGCCGACCACGACGGTGCCGGAAGCGGGCGGGGAGGATACGGGGAGGGGGTCTCATAGCGGCGCCACCGCCCCCCTCCCCACGCCGCGAGTGACGCCCCCGGCGGCCACTCAAGGAGCCCCGCGGGCCCCGGGCTCCCTCCCACCTCCTGTCGGGGCTGCCCTCGCGCGGCGCCCCCCGCCTCCCCCCGCCGCGTGGTCCCTGGGGAAGGAGAGGGGCGTTAATTCTCCGCAGATGTGAGAGGGGGGCGCCGAGCAACGTGCAGGGCATACAAGAAGCGGCGGTAGCCGTGGACGGTGCTTCATCCCCTTCATCTCCTCCTCTTCGGGGCCGCTCAGCACAGCGGCCGCAGAAGGGGCGCCCCTCGCTCCCTTCCCTTCCCTTGGAAGCTTTTTTCTCAGTGCAAACTTGTCCCTTCATTTCCCCCACCCAGCACGAGCAGGGTTTGCGCCCCCTTCCCCGCTCCGCCCCCTGCTCTCCGCGCTAGGACCATGGACAGAGCGCGGAACAAAGCGCGGAACAAAGCGCAAAGAGCGCGCAGGGCGCGCGCTCCGAGCCGGGCGGGCAGGCACCGCCGCCCGCTACGGGAGGGCACTGGATGCTGCCGGGCTAATGCAATTAGGCTCCGCTCTAATCCCATCCCGTGTAATCTTGGCGCGCGGGTTTATCTTCTCAAAGCGATACCCGTTGGCGCGGGTGCTGCACGGGGCGCGGACGCCGTCGGGACGTGCGCCCTGCGGCGCACCTTGCGAAGCGCACGGTCATGCCGCTCGCGCGGCTGCAGAGCGAGAAACGCTTCCCGCAGTCACGCCGCAACACGGCGGGCTGCGCTGCGTGGCGCAACGCTCGCGATTCGCACGCTACAGAGCAAGCATGCACAAAAACGCAATTCTGTGCTGCATGCATCTTCATCTTTTTCTTTTTTTCTTTTGCACAGGAGAAGAAGAGTATATATATGCATACAATACTAGAAAGAATCACGGCACAACTTACCTTTCTCTCCTAGGCTTAAGGAAAAAAAAAAAAAAAAAAAAAGTAACGGTGCAGTTCAATTCCCAGTAAAGAATAGGAGGCAGATGGATAGCGCTCTGGAGACAAAACGCAAGAGCTGAACTGTGGATAGTTCTGGAGCAAGCAAAGATAAAAAATAAATTTCCTCTCCCTCCTCCCTCTTCAGCAGTCCGAGACTCGTGAGAAATACTAATAAATAAATAAATGAATGATTTAAAAGGGAAGAAAACTCGTGCAGGAGGGAGTGACAGCACGGCGCTGTCCTCGCCTCCCGGCTGAACAAAAAGCGGAGCGGGGCGGGATGGGACGGGATGGGAGGGGGGCAGCGGCGGAGGAACAAAGACAGGGAAGGAGGGAGGGATGGACGGGCGGGCCGCGAGCTGCCCCTGCGCGCTGCCTCCGCGCTAGGGCCGCGCCGCGGCGCCGACACGACGATGAGGAGGAGGAGGATGAAGATGATGGTGCTGCTGCCGCTGCATGGCGCGGGGCCGGGGGAAGGGCGCCGCCCGCCACGCTGATTTATAGCCGCGCGGCTCCCCCGCGCGCGGCCGTGGGCGCGGCGCGCGTGCGTGGGCG
>JAUBOD010000263.1:133797-178503 GCA_032353885.1 Nothura maculosa | reverse complement strand
GCGGGCGTTGCGCGGCGTTGCGCGGCGTTGCGCGGCGTTGCGCGGGCGTTGCGCGGGCGTTGCGCGGCGTTGCGCGGCGTTGTGCGGCGTTGTGACGCGCAGCAGCAGCGCTCCGCTTTCCCCGTGCCGGGTGGCGGCCGGCAGCGTGGGACTGCGGCGCCTGATGGTGCCCACGTCACTACGGGAGCATCGGGGCAGCTCTTACAGAGCCCTGCTCTGAGACGAATGCGTTGGGAAAGAGTGTCCTGGATTTTTTATTGTGACCTTATTTTATTTTATTTTATTTTTTAATCTTATTTTGTTTTATTTTATTTTTTTAATCTTATTTTGTTTTATTTTACTTTATTTTATTTTAATCTTATTTTATTTATCTATCTATTTTATTTCATTCATCATACGAGACCTTTTGGAGGATGGGCCTCTCCACTCAGAAGAGCACAGCTGGGCTGGTGGAAGCCACTAGAAATTCTGTTAGGTTTGTGCACCTCATAGTGCCTTCGTAAAACGTGTGCCAGCACTCATTTTAAAATTATAGACATGCATGAAGATTGTTCTTGCAATTCGCCCTCTCATATTAATGGAAAACATTTCTTCTAACTAAATTTATGAGTTCAGAGAAGGAGGATGAATGGAGGGAATGAAAAAAAAAAAAAAAAACCTTTTTCCCAGAAAAAAAAGATTGTGTTGCAATGGGGAAACAATTCTGCATGGTGTACACAGACATGCAGACATGCCACTTATTTCTTACAAACCTTTTCCTTCATTGCACTTGATCTTAATTTGTTTGTGTAATCTGAAATGCTTCCTGGAGACAGTTCTCTTCCACTTGATGCAAATTACAATGGGCAAAAAATGTATTTCCAGTATCAAAGCATGCTCTTCAGAAAGAAATTATTCAAATGCTTATTTACTGCATATTGTTTTGGGTTTGTTTGTTTTTTTTTGTTTTCTTTTTAATGTAACAAGTTGCAAAAGGGAAGAGGTATTTGATTTCAAAGCTAGGCGTAAGTTTATGTTCCTTGAGAGCGTCCTTGAGTGTTTATTAATGAATAATACACGAAAGGGAAAACATGCTTGCTGATCTATATCCTGTCACTGTAGCAATAACAACGTAGCACACAGGGCCTGATTTTACATCTCACCTAAGTAATTGCATTCCAAATGTATCTGACACTTTTCCAGGGCGTGCAGTCTTGTGCAGTCTTTATCTGATCAGTAAGTGTCTATCATCAGCTTTCTGAGTGAGACACACTCCAAAAGAGGGAAGGAAGGACTCCTTGGTCATGAAGTAGCAATCTCAAGAGCTGAACAAAGAATTGATCAAGGAGGAGGGGTCTTTTTTTCTTTTCTTCCACTTTTACCAATGATTGCCTACTGAAGGTATTCCTACAACAGTCTTGTATTAAGTGATGTCTATTTATATAGACATAGTTTATATAGGAACATGTGTGTAAATAATGCTTTCAGTAATGTCAACATATGAGAATATCTTTTGAGGTTACTCTATCACAACTAATATTTGTCAATGACTCTTGCCTCACTATGGCACCTGTGATGCAGCAAAACTGCTTTTAAAGACCTGCTAAATAACACCACCATTAAAATGAACTTTTTTGTGTTCTTTCTCAATGCATATGCTGCAATATTTTGATATGTCTGTTGAAGAAAATACAGTTATTTGTGCCAGGCCGAGTTCTGAAATGAAGCTTAGACCAGAGACCAAGTCACATGTATTTGTGAAAGTTGTGTGTGTTCTGCCTTAATATTACTAGGCATTCTGGTCTCTGGGTGTTCTGCCTAGTATTACCAATATTACTAGGTATTACTGGTAATTACTAGTGATTACTTCTATCCTCCAGTCCAATTTTTTTGCTGAGAGTATTTGAGAAAAAAATAAAAAAGTTCTATAGTGGAGAGTGGAGGGATAAAGACAGAAGGAAAGGGAAAGAGAAGGAGAGGGAAAGAGGAGATAGAAAGAGGAGAGAAAAGAGAAGGAAAAAGAGAAAGAAGGAAAGAGAAAAAGAGGGATAGAGAAAAATAGAGAAAGAGAAAAAGAGAAAAAAGAGGGAAAGAAAGAGGGAAAGAGAGAAAGAGGAAAAGAGTAAAAGAAAGAAAGGGGGAAGGAAAGAAAGAAAGAGGGAAATAGGGTTCCTGCCGCAGCCGCCCCCGCCGCCAACTCCAGCACCGCGGACAGCGGCCGCCACCCTTGTGTCCCCCGCGCTCCGACCGCTTCCCGCTGCTCCAAAGGAGAATTCCCTCCCTCCTGCTCTCTCCTCCACTAGGAAAACGGAAAAACAAATGACAGGAACCACAAGGCATGTGGTGTCTCTTTGAGTTTAATGTCTCTTTGACTTTAGTCTCCTCCACTTTAGGCAAGAGGTTCCTGGTTAGTGGGGGCAGTGTGTAAAAGCGTATTCCTGAAAGGGAGGCAGAATTACTGCGCCCATAGCGCCTATACGGGTTATTTTATCAGTACAAGCCTATTTCTTTTAATCTAGTGCTTCAATAAATGATAACAGGTGTGAAGGGTTCAGAGCAAGCCTTTGAACAGAAATTTCTTGGAACAAAGAAATTTGTACCAAGTTTATGTACAGTTTTGGGGTTGTCACACTATCTACAATAGTAGGAGCATTGCAACCAATGCTTGGTTGCTATTCCAATTGCTAGCCAATGCTATTCGCTACCCTATTACACAACAATGTCTGAGCATTAATAAAATCTTTGGTAAGTGGTGTAGGGAAGGGGTTTCTTTTTGCTGTTGGTTGGTTGAGAGTATTTTTAAAAACTCAGTTCCACAAAGGTAACAGGTTTCTCTTGGATTTCTACAGTCAACTGTGGAGCCTTAATCCAAATACTTGAAAGAAACTGCCTGTTCATTCAAATCATTGCATCTTTGCTTGTTTCCTACTCTGGTGACCCGGAAAGAGTCAGATTTCTGCTGCACCACAGTTTCACCAACTCCTTTCATTGAAGATTTATATTTCTCATATATGTAGTACATATTTAATTATAAAATAATATGACTCTGTCAATCAGCAGTCAATTGCTTCCATTGACCTCTTTTGTGCTCAGATCAAAGGCTTGCACTATAGAGAAAGTGACAGCATCAGGGCACAGTAACAAAGCTGCAGTTTGTACTAAAAGAAGACTAAGGCCTAGAGAGACAGGGCAGCAAGAGAAACAGCTGTCTTATCAGCACACTGCAGAGATGGAGATGGCTCAAGAGGTCCTCGACAGATAATCACTTGAATAGGTTTGCAATGCGCCAAACTTCACGCTTGATAACACCAGTCCAGAGCAGAAAGGGGCAGAGATCCAGCTCCGTTCAATTTTATCTGCACTGTAAATTAAGAAATTGAAATTCAGGTGGCACAGCCAGCATGTTGCTGATAGTTCACTGAAGTAAACTGTCATTAGCATGCTTTCAACAGAGAGAAATATTTTCCCTTACTGGGTGCTGCTTTAATGAAACAAAACAAAACAAAAAAACCCAACCAACAACAACAACAACAAAAACCTAGTAGTTGTCCCAAAAGTACCTCAGCTGGGGTAGGGTTTCTTCTTCTGTTTCTCATCTGTTTTCGTCTGTTGTGACATACCTTGCAGTCACAGAACAAGCTCTCCACTTGTCTAACAAGTTTTTTTTTTTAATAAAATATAAGGCTTTTAAAAACAAAACAACAAAAAAACACTTTGAAACTGCAGTGGTTTATTGTGAGTTCCCTGTTTCCTCTGCAGGAGAAGGAACTGCACTGTGATTTTTAATAAACAGCCATCAAGCCCACATCAAAACACATAAACTCAGTTCTGTAAGAAAGAATAAAAGCATGTGTTGTGAGCACAGATAAGCAAAAACTAATTGGTGATGTGAATGGGATATATAATAAACTTTAGAATTATTTGCTTGACAAAAAATAGAAAAAAGAAATAAGACATGCTTTCTCTGTTAGACTGTTTTTAACTGTGCGTTTTGTTTGACTAATGGTATCAAATCGAATTACTGCAGCTCCACCCTGTTTGAGCAGATGCACCTACTTTAAAGGGTGTTCAGGTATTTTTTTTTTTTTTGTGAAAGAAAGCTTTGTGGAAAATTCAATTAGAAGTGATGTAGACAGAGTGTATAACCCAAGGTCACATGGTGTTATTTTCTAAAGACGGGATGGTTACATGCACTTAACTCATTATAATGATTCCATAAGCCATTATACTGGCTGATTTCTGTCCATTAAACCTAACTTTAAATCTTCTTTAGATAATAATTAAAGACAGGGCAAGTTCTAGTTGTTAAGATGAACTGTTTGGGTATGTATCCAAAGAGGAAGTTAACAGAAGCGTCGATTTTTATTCCTCAGCCTTTGACCCATTCCTGAACACTTCCCAACAACCCTGATAATACCATCACAAGAATTTGGTCTTAGTCTGTTGCTCAGAAGTATTCATGATTGTGACCTACTAAGGAAGAAGTGGAAGAAATCTCAAGAGATAACTCGTTTCTTCCATGCTTGCAGCAAATAAGTTTTTTAGAGTCAAGAGAAAAAGGCAAAATGAGGTGAGAGAGAGAGGAATTTTTGATGTTTGCACTTTGCTGGAAACACTTCTCTGCTGTTCCTAAAATTAGAAGGTCACCTAAACCTGCAGTAGAGAGAAAACTGATGTGACTTAGAAAGAGATGTAAAATAATGGTGGAGGAGGTCAAACTACTTCAATGATTTTAGTGGAACTCTCTGTGGTTTTAACACTTGCAAATTACTGACATGTGTCTTTTCCTGACATTTGCTCTTTAAGATGCTTTTCAGAAATTCACAAGTAGATATGTAGTTTAATGAAAATGACTGATCAGAGAGAAAAGTAAACTGCAAGAATACCTTCCTGCACCTCATCATTTTTGTGGGGAGTGCATAATAAAAGTCTAAAGTGATATTCTTGGTAGTGAAACATTGTAGAGAGATGAGGAAAAATAACTTTGCTTCAAAGAGATAACCAGAATAAATGTAATCAAAATTTTGATGTTGTTATTCAAAAATTAGAAGTCCTTTTAAGTTCTCCCGTGATTCATCCAAAATCCTGCCAATTCAGATATCTTTTCTCCATAACAAAGGGGAAAAGTTTGTTTCCCAGGGAAGAGTTGCACGTTATTAAACTTCCTGCCATTAATATATCCCCCTAAGGTTTATATTTATGGAAATATTAATGTAAAAGATTTTATATTCAAAAGTGTGCTTCATTTTCCTGAAGACAAAAACAAATATTACAGTAAGATAGCATTTTCAGTCTGACATTACTATTTCTGCTCATAGCATAGTGGAATAAAGTAGCAGCTATTGTTACCACTGTCTTATTGAAAAAGTTTTCATGATTTCTAGAGTGTTTGCACAATATGTACAAAAGAAATTTCACTTTGGAGTGTATCATTGAGATTATGATTGGAAAAAACATTCATGGATATGTTCCTTATCTGGAACTGATGAGCTCAAATCATAATCAGGTAATCAGATTACATGCATAATACTTGGGATTTCTATTTGACCTTAGATTCTTTAAATACTTTCCACGTTATCTTAAGTTTCCAGTTGAATCTTTTTACAGGTAATATGATTATAGTAATCCATCTGTCTATCTTAATAGACAGTCGAGGCACACTTCATGTTCTGTTCTAATGTGTATGTATAAGAGTTCGGAAGTTGCATGGAAATAG
Source organism: Nothura maculosa (assembly GCA_032353885.1). Lineage (NCBI taxonomy): Eukaryota > Metazoa > Chordata > Aves > Tinamiformes > Tinamidae > Nothura > Nothura maculosa. Next base: position 172,808 of record JAUBOD010000263.1, on the reverse strand, counting down.
TTCATCTTTCTCTTTTAAGCAGAGTATATTTTGCTTTATCATACACTGAGTATAATGGCTGATGGGCAGGGAGCAAGTCACTAGTTATACACTGCTAAGATAATTTTTTTTAGCATTATGTAAAAGGCTCCTTTTTATCATGTACTCCTTCATACTTATCATACAATGTCTACTAGTTCCTTACATTTCCTTATTTATATGTGTTACATATAATTAAGATTATAAGGAAGTTGTTGAATGTTATTATGCAGTAGAATTAGGCTTGGCAGATTATTCCATGAAATCATTAGTCAAAAAGATCAAATCACAAATTACAAAAAGCACTTCCTCTCTTTACTGATCATTGTGATTTTACTCATAATTATCAGGTTGAAAGTTATCTAAATGACTGTTTTTCTTCTGCTTTTTAATGGCAAAACTGTTCACCTGTAACTTAATTGTCTTTCATAGGGGCTACAATAGCTATTTTTGCTCTCTTTGAAAGCTGGAGGTTTTGTTTCCTATGCTTCTAAAATTCAATTTCTTGCATCAGAATTATCTTGCACAGCTCTATGCCACTCTGATTCTGCCTGAGATGAATCATCAGCAAAATGCAGACCTTAAATGATCTTCTAGTTGCAAATATTTAAAGGTTGTTTAAACTAATAGAATATTCTGTATTGTTATATGGTTTACTGGAATAAAAAATGTAATCTAATTACAGCCAATGATTCTGATGATATCATGTATATTTCCTGACTGGTGAAAATTCTGCTAAATTTATCTACTCTTTAGGCAATATATATACACCTCAAAATGGTTACACTAGTGCTCTATCATTTCCTTTTATTAGAAAAAAGAGAGATTCAGGGAAAGGAAGATGTCATTCTTATTTCAATACGCAGAAGTAGACTATGTATTATTTTGAAATACTTTGGAATATTTTTAAATATTGCTACAAAACTGTAGGAATAAAAATAGTTGATAAGAATCTGCCAGGAATAAGGTATTAGCCAAACCCCATTTTCTTCTTTAAGACAGCAACAACCACAGTATATTGCCTAAGACTAAGAAGCAGTGTGTGTGGTGTATGGGGTATACACTTTTAAAAGCTTTTCTTGCCATGAAGCCTTGTGTTCTCGTGTCTTCCAAAAGGAAGTATAGTCAGAATATTCGGTGATAGTTCAATGGCAAAACGAAAGTCCTTCTCCAGTGAGGTCTTACAGGAATGTCTTTCAAGGTCAGGTCAATATTTCCAACCACAATTTGCGAGATGCAACATGATTATGAAAACTGTGGAAAGCAGTAAGCAGAAGAAATAAGCAAACAAGCCATAAACATTTGATGTGTAAGTTCTGATTGTAAAATGATGCTTTGGAAATGGAAGTTTTAATATCTGCAAGATAAATATGGATAAAGATAAATAGCAGATTTTTTTTTTAAGAAGGAAAAATCATAATCAGATGTGCAAATAAAAAAAAAAAAGGAGAAAAACAGTAGCACTATTGAAGAGCTTACCACAGCTTAGAAGGGTTACTGAACTGTGATGTTGAAAAAAGAGGAGATTTCACTCTGTGAAATGGTTGAGTTATGTGTCAATGAGATTATAATTGGAATACACATTCATGGATATGATCCTTATTGGATATGGATAAGTTCAAAACATAATACTTAATTCCCATTTATCCATGTTTTAAAGAGATTGGAGAGAGCACAGAAAGGTTTGAGAAAAGGTTTTGTTTAGCATGATTTGTGAAGATATTTTAAGGTAGAATTTGTTTAGAAATGAGAACAGTGCAAATATACAAAAATGCTTCAAGAATCACTGGCAGATTACTGGCATGTAGTTTTCATGGGCACTAGAGGGAAAGAAATAAAGAAATGGAGAAAACATCTTAATTTGCAAAACAGAAATCCATGTTAACCGGTAGGGAACGATCCTATTTAAGCATAGGGACACATTGTTTAAGCAAGTTATTGCAACTGAAAAGAGTTGAGATATACATTTTATTTTTCCTCAGATAATTTGAATGGAATCCTTGATCTTTGAAGGATCATTATGGATTTACCTTTCTTAATGTTATCATTCCCTGCCACTGATATGAGTAAAATTTAACTTAATGCTTTTCATTTCCTTTTTATAATCAAATATGCTTGTTTCTGAAAGAAATCAAGAAATAGGTCTAATAGATTCTGAAAAACTATGAAGACAAGATGTCTACACCTTTTTCCATCTTTTTTTTACTAAATGTATTTAAACCAAGCACATATTATTCTTTTGAATGAAGTTACTTGTAATGTAGTATTATTCCCAGGCAAATGGAAAGAATGATTGCTTTTGGGTTTCTTATACCTCTATCCTCAGAGTAACTTTTGGAGTTGGAATTATTTTAGTTGAGGTTTTTTTTGTTTTTTTTTTTTTTTTTTTTTTTGTCTAGACTTAAACTGGAAATGGACATGGGATTCCAGAATTAATCTGCCAATCTTCACTCTGAAAAAATCATGTTACCTTTAGAAATTAATATTTGGACATTTAAACCTGGGGGCACAAGCCTACTAAATAAAATAAGGTCTTAAAATACTGTATTAATAACATAAGTGCAGATATCTCCCAAATTTGTTGCAATGAAAAACAAAAATTGTACATTTTAGAAGTAATTCTCAGCTATGATGAATTATGATGAGAATGCTATGAATTACCCTGTAATCTGTGAAAAGAGACGCTATGACACCTGGCCTAATTTTCACCCTCAAATGGTAAAATCCTGAGAGATAATGTGATTAAGAGCATATATTCCATTTTATTGGTCTAGAGCTAGCTTCTAATGGCAAAAACCTTTTTTTTTTTTCTGGAATACTTTTTTGACAATGCAAGAAGTGTTTCTCCTACCAAGCATTTCCACGATCCATAATTTGCTATGTGCTTGGCTTTACATGAAATGTAAAATACTTTATAGGAAATTTAGAGCTGATTTCTCCAGTAATTGCTATATTTAAGAAAAAAGGGAAAGCAAAGTCATATAATGTATCAAGATGTTATAAAATATGTGTCTTTCTTGTTATTACTAAAATTTGTCTTTTAACTCTAAGACCTGCCTTCTTTCTTCAAGTTATTTTTAACCCTGTAAAACTTAGCTTGTCTTTTTTTAAGGTGTGGTAGTGAAAGAGAAGATAGAGCTAGCATTACCGGATAGCTTTTAGATTCTGAAAGCACTGGCTTTGTACTAGTTGTGTTTCCAATGTTCATGACAAATGAAAAAGAGATAGAAAACAACAAAGTCATAGTTGACAAAAATTGTGTAACAAGGATTATTTAGGCTTTCCATTCACAGTCCCTTTTTCTCATTTTTCCCAAACAGATCTTGAAAGTGACAAGATCTGTAGTGGGTATTTTGCTGCAGCAACACTTTAGCACTGTTCCTGGATGGTATAGTAAGACAAAAGATAAATATTAGCTTACTCTTCAGATATTTGCTTAATACTTTCCAGCTAGAGTTTCTCCTTAATCATTGTAGAAAGTCTCTATCAGTGTCACTGAGCATTCAAAACAAGAGTATGATAACTGAACTGTGAAGTTATATCTGTCTTCTCAGGTTTTATAACCTGGATGCATGACGCTTATATATTGCCTCCAAAGGGAATCATGCTAATTCTTCCAGCTTTTTCTCCTTTTTTTTTTAGCATATCAATTCTCTTGTTTCTGGAGCATGTCCCAACAGTCTCATACTTCTTTTTTTTCATTGCTTGGTTATTGGTTTTTCTATTTTTCATTGATTAGTTATACATAACTAATGTATACAAAAGAGCACTGAATTAATATAACACAAATGCATTGGGCAAAGGGATGTTTGTGCAGTCCACTTTTTCTGAAACATTTATCATTTGTAATTATTGTGTTTCCCTTGTCCGATATGGAAAATTGAGAAAGAGAGATGAGCTGTTTATGATCTGTACTTTCATCAAGTCACCAGAGGTTTGATATAGTGTGCATCCTTAGCAGAGCAGCCTTTAAAAGCACATCAGTTTGGAGTGCAAGGCTGTATCATGCCCTTTGCAAGGACAGAAAGCCAAGGTATTCAAGAATGAGAAAAGGAACTATAAAGAGAACAAATGATGAGGCTGTTTACATACACAAATAAGAAAGGAGTTAAGAAAGTATTTTAGGCTATATAAATTTATATAAGAGAGTGGGTCTAGCATGCATGGAGCATGTGAGAGAAATCAAGGAGAGAACAGAATCTCTGCCTATGTAAAGACATAAAATTGAAATTTTTGTTTTTTTTCATGTATCAGAACTGTTTTTTTTTTCACTACAAATTCATTTTTAGGCTAATAAAAGAGGGAGAGAGTGAGAAAGAAGACATTTCTTGGAGGACACAGTCCTTCCATTTCCATACAATCTGAGAATTACTGATCAAGCTCAGCTTTCTGGAGAGATCTTCTAACCTCTTAGTCCATGATGCTATCATTTTGCAGCTTTTTGATACTGAGGAGACGACACATGATATCATTTAAATGACGAGGGTAGTGTTGGTTTCTGTCTAATTGCTGACTTACCAGACTTCCCTCCCATCTCTGCATCCTCACCCAACTCTACATCATACACTGATGATTCAGTTACATCCAAGCATTGTTATGAGTTGTCAAAATGCTATAAACAAAAAGATAAGGCATAATTCCAGGATATTCAGTTTTTCTGTTTTTCCTTAACAGCAAGATACAAATCAAGAAAGTGTTTGCAGGGTAGCAATGAGTGGACGCTTTGTTTGCAAGTATTGCTAGTATTTTTACAGAAAATGGCTTTTTATAGTTTCTACTTGGCTAAGATTTGGGAGTAGAGGCATATTTATCTGAAAAGTTCAGGACACACGTTTTATGGTCATATTACTGAGATCAATTAACTTATATTCATATGTATAAATGGAAGGAAAGAGAAGAAAAGAGAAAGGAAATAAAACTTTGAAATAGAACACAATTCAGGATTAAAGCATTTCTTGATGATATCCGAGATTGAAGGAACCATAAAAAATCATTTTTTTCTAAGCCATTTTCTTCAGAGTGAAGTTGAATTAGAAATATCTTTGAGTATCCAGAACCGGAGAACATCCTGTTTTGCATCTGTCTTCAGACTAATTGATTGCTGGGAAGCACTGGTGAGCTTGGCTGCTTAATGATATGTAAAACTAAACTTCTTGATTTCCTGGGGAAAAAGGTAAGGAAATCAGTATTTGAGAAGAGTTTTTAAATTCCAGTTTGCATGGAAAGTACTAAGCATTTAATTATAGTGCAAATTTTGCATAGCGCAAATGCCATTTCCATTTGCATTAGAAAGAGAAGAGTGAGATTTGCCTGCAGAAAGGCTAAATGTCTCCCTTTCAGAGAGAAACCATGTATATTGTTTTGATATATGGTTATTGCAATCATTTTTGCCAAAAAGCTCCTCTGAGCGGTTCAGAGTTCTGTCAACCAGTGTTTTAGGTAAGGCCTTTTCAGTCCCCATATTCTTGAATTCTCGATACTTTCGGATTTCTTGACACTTATGGAAGTAATGGTTTTCTGATAGTTGATCAAATTTAACCTCTATTCTTATATATGCATTTAGATTTAAGAAATGAAAATTCACATTCATCCTTTTGTAAACTCCTACTTTTTACCTGGTCATCTCCTTGATATAATCATATCATACAGGGAACTAAAAGGTGAAAGGTGCCTACTCTATGTGATAAAATATGAGTTTTTCAGACAGCCCTTTCTGAAACCCTGTCTTTGAAACAGAGATTGTTGATGACTTTTTTTTTCTGTATCTTCTTGAATAGACAGTTGAGATTTAAGCGAAAAAGCTGCTAACCAGCATAAACAAAGAGCAGAGGGAAAATGTCAACATATATGGTCTAACTACCAGCACTAAACTCCCGGAGCCTCACCTTAAAGAAAAATTGGCAGATGAGCTATTTCTGTTCCATAAACAGAACATTAGACAATTTAAAATGCTGAGGTATTTTAACCAATGATGATGTGAGTGAAAGGAATGGCTATATATTTCAGTCCAGGTATGTAGGGGGGAAAAATCTGCACTCTTTTTACTGGTATTCATAGACTATCAAATATCACAGTATCTTGAGAAGGGGGAAAAAAAATCCAAAACTTCCCCCTTGAAAGCTCCTGTTATCCAGTTAAAGTGATGTTTAAATAACTGAACTGCCTTCAAGGAACTGTAGCTGCCATTTTCATGCTTCTTCATTGAGTTAAAATGGGGATAATTATCAAGTGGATGAGCAGGTTTAATCAAAGACAGTTTCTTCTGGTATATTCCTGAAGCAGCAATCATCATCTGTTTGGCTTTTGAACACCAACAATTATAATCACTTAAAACCCCAAGGGGAACAAAAATAGAACTTAGATTAGCATATAAATATACAGCTGGTTTGGGCAAGCCTAAAAAAATCTGGGAAAATCATTTTAATTTGAATGCTATTCAAAATCACAAGCAAAATGAGTTTAGGAGTATTTTATATGCTTTTCTTTTTCTTTTTTTTTTTTTTTTGAAATTCCTCCTCTTTAAAGTAGTATAGATCCTAAACTAAAACTTGAGCATGAAAAACTGGTACCAAGAAAGAGATTCAATAAAAATAATCAAGAAGTACATTTTTAAAGTAATGGACAAATTAAGGTATTGCAATACCTTCTTTAGCAGGTATTAATCTCTCAAAGATTGACTATAAATGTATTTCAAATTCTTATGTTGTAGTTTGCAGATGAAAAATAAAATATTGCTGAGACAGAGAGTTCACAATCCTTAAGAACCGAAAAGTTCTTAAAATTCATAGTAGCCATTAAAATAAGGTGTAAACAATGATTGCCTAGCTGTGTAAGCACAAAGGAAGACAAAACTATTTTGGACAGCGACTTTTGTAGTTAACAAAATTCATCCACAAATAAGGAAAATTACTTTCCTTGTGTTTCATGTCCACATTTGGGACTATAATAATTCAAGCTTTTCCAGGGGACCTCTGTTTCACTAAGCTGAGAACTCAGAAATGGAATGGATTTTTTAAAAAGATCACTGCTGCAGATGTTTTGTTTTTAGCAATTTTGGCTTGAAATACTGAATCTACTTACCTCAGTGGAAGTTAAATAAGAGTGTATAGTTGCATTAATGAGATTCCAGAAAGTAACTTCTTTGCAAAAACAAAAACAAAACAAGCAACCCCCCACAATTCTCTAGCCTACTTTGCCTTTAGTTATAGGCATCTAACTTGCCTTTAGTTTTAAGATACCATGTACTTAGAGACTTTGATGTGAAAAAAAACAGGACTGGAAAGTTCAACTGTTATCTGTGAGAACTCTGAAAAAAGAATTAAACATGGCAAAATTGAGCTTTATTTTGCTTAATAAAGTAGAAGGTCAGTGCTAATCTTGAATAAATTCGATTTTCTGCATTTTTCAGTCCATTGATGAAGATTGGTCTGTCTCTCTACTCTGCCACTGAAATTTTTCACTTCTTGCGGTATCATTATCTTGGTGTCAACTCTGAAAGAGAATTTGTATTTCTAAAATACAAGGAAAACTTGTTCTTTTTAAAAAGGAAAAACAAGCAAACATCAAGAGCAAAACAATAGCCTTTATTTTAATTTCAAGCAAAAAAAAAAAAAGACTCAGAAGAAGACTTTCTGACAGCCTCCCAAAGTATTCTATGTACTTTGAACAACAGAGTGCACTATGGAATATAAAAACATGGAATCAAATGACCACTCATTTTAAGATAAAACATATCTGAAAGTAGATTAGACAACCAGTTTTACTCTTCTTCCTCTCATCATTCCATTCTACCAAAAAAAGTCTTGTATTCATTACATACACTGAAATATTCCACAACATCCATATTAGTATCCCAGACTCCTTTAATCAATAATTTATAACCAGAAAAAAAAATCAACACAATAGGTATTAAGAACTGCATATAGCTCAGTAAGGCTACATGAATATGAAAGTGGAAATCGTGCCTAGAGAGAATACTTATTCAGGACTTACATTATTTCAGAACTTATTGACCCCAGCAGATGAGACATATTGCAGAGAAGCAGTGAGAGAAGCTGGATATGCTTTATTCACTATGATAACAGGTGAAGGAACAAGAAGTGTTTTGAAATAGGAGGATTTATAGATTTGTCTCTGCATGGAGGGTTTATGAGGTCATACACATTGGCATTGCTAATGGTATTAAATATTCAGGCTTTATATATAAAATAGGACAGCCCAATTTCCATCTCAAGAAAAGAACAGAATCATGGCAAGAAATGTGCCAGCTTTTCATGTTTGTGGCCAAAGACTTTCTAGATTCATTACTGGAATAGAACTGAGCCATAGCTCCTGGACTAAAGCATAGGAGTTAACATAAAAATACTATGAAAAGTTGAGCAATATCTCATGCATAAACAACTTGTCTAGCATATAGACTGCTTACTGTCCACTCGATGAAATAAGAACTCAGTCTTGTGAACCCTATTTTTATACGCGTAACTTTTAATAGATACCACTCAGTATCTGCTAGTGCTAGTTAGTCTGACATTTTTATCACTTCATCACCAAACAACACTCAAAGCAAACAGCACAGCTTGTGAAGTCAGTTTTCAAGAAAACAGCTAGCTTTGATGAATGACACTCTCTGTTGCCTAAACACTTCAGTTTTAATACAAATTCTTTTTCAGAGATACATATGTACAGGTTCTGCTAATGTCAGAAGTGTCTAAATTGTGTGAAATTTAAAGTGCTGATTTTAATATCACAAGAACATAGAGAAGAGAATGTCTCAAGCATTCAGGATTTATACGACCTTTTAGTACCTTGAAAGACATTTCTTAAAGTATGTATTTTATGCATTTTGCACTCTTTATGTTCTAAATAAATTTAACTCAGATGTTGAACTTCTCTGCATAACGAATATGAGGTATGTGTGGTTAAGCAAGTACATTTGCCTTTACATTCTTAGACATATGGAACAGAAGCAGTTCTGGACACCTACAATATTGTTAGAAGCATCAAAGACATATGTTCATTCCAAAATTAGAGCATTTCTGATATTCAGCTGATTATATGGTTAGCACATATAAACCTTCACAGAATTTGGGTTGATCCTTTTTCTTGCATAAATTAGATAACATTCGAATGAAGAATGGAAAATTATATTACCTGACTTTAATAAAGTTGTTTCTTTCCATAGATAGTTTCTGAACAAACCACGAAGTTCTCTCAATAAAGTCAAGGTAACGTCAACAAATGTATCAAGCAAATATCAACTTAATTCTTACTCATCTGCTGCAAGACGTTTATATATAAAGTTTCCCATCTCACTCTTGTAATTTCCCAGACAGGACCCTGATATCACATTCACAATCATTGCTTTAATTTTTCTAACTCTTTCAGCAGAACATTCATCCCTATGTTCTCCAGGGAAGTAATCTAAACTACAATGGGAGAGCACACATACTTTTTCCTAGATATCGATAAACCTAGAGGAAAATAATGATTTCCTCTATTATTATCTACACATATTAGCAGATTCTTATCCATTATCAAGCAATTAAATTCCATCAGCATTGTCAATTCCATCAGGAAATATTTTTTTGAGGTCAAGTCTTATATCAATAGCTTCGGTTAATCTTGATAAATTGCATTTTTAGATTTTTTTAAAATTTTTCTCTCCTCTTTATAGCTCAATCATAGCAAAATATATTGCTGTATCAAAAAAAAAAACAAACACCTTTCTTTTTCTTTTGGCTCAATGACAACCTTATCACCAAATACTAGAAAAAATAAACTTTACTAAAACTAAGTCAATTTGTTTCTTTAAAACTGCTGCAAAGACCTGGTTGAGAGGGGACTCTCAAACTAGGCAGGCAATCCTTAAGAAACCTTCATGACCACCTCTCTACTGGTGTTCAGAGCTACTCATACATAGAGAAGACCTGCAACAACAGAGGCAGGTGAGTGTAGATCAGTTTTTGGTTTTATTTGTTTTTTTTTTCTGTTTTTATTTTTATCAGTTTTTTAGCTATTTTTTGGTTTTATTTTTTGTTTGCTTTCTGCATCATCATGGTGTAGTTAACCTGATGGGATTTGGATAGGGAGCATTAAAGGACAATAGGTAAGTGGGAGGGTGGTTGCAGCCACCAAGAAAGATGCTTGGCTGAAAGTTGCACTGATCTGAAACGCGATGAGAAAACCAAGTAAGAGTTCACAGGTAAATTTGCTTCTCCTTACCATGAAGTTAATAGTATTTGTGGAGAATATATGCAATGGTATTTACAGAGAATAAGTGAAAATTATTCATTAATCCTCCTTTTTTCTTTTTTTTCTTTAAAAAAAGGTCTTAATTTCCTGATAAAATAAGTATCTGTCATTCCTCACTAAATAATTTTGCAGTGTTTAAAACTAGTCTAAATAAAAATGAAAATAAAGATGAAGTGAATCATTGAGAGATTGTTCAAAAAGTATAAATACCTCTAACTCTATATTTGATATGCTTGCTCTAAAAAAAAGTACTAATACATGTGGGTTGCCTTGGAGGTTTCTTGCCAGCCAAAAACTGTCTACATAAATATATGTACAGTTTAGTACCTGTGATGTGTTCAAATTAACAATTAGCTTCAAGCAATCAGAGTCAAAACTCATATTAAGTTAGTATATGGTTGTCCTTAAGGAATATTAAACAGCATAGACACACATTTTAAAGACTACTGGTAGCCTCAGGGTATTCTGAAAAAGAGAAATGAAGGAAGCTAATGCTGGAATACCTTTATGTTAAATTATCTGTACATGCAATACACTAGCCTCTCTATTATTGTATCTAAACAGATGGTATTTTTAAAAGCAAAATCCAAGCTATTTATTCATAAAGATGAGAGGGTTCTAAAGAGAACAAAAATGCTAACATACACTTTCCTTATAACTGTCCACTGCAGACTTCTATATATATATATGTATATATTTATTTAAACACCCTTCTATCTACATGCTTCAAACTAGAGATGAGTTTTGGTCCATTTCAATGTGACTAATACCTTTAAAAAGTGTTATTAGAGTCGTGGTTGGATTTACTGCTATTTCCAATTATCTGAATTGCTTTCAGTCATGGTCAGATTAAATAATCCTGTCCTACAGCTATTTTCTATTGAACACACTCTGATCTCTTCAGTAAAAGGTAATTATTATTGTCTACCATATGAAATAAAACCACATCTTCTTTTTAAATATTGCAAGTTTAGGAAAGTTACCTCTGGTAACCACAAAGTCAAACGACTTCCCTTTTATTCCTTCTCATCCTTCACTTGGATCAAGCACTCTGACAGATCATTCTTAAAAAATAAAATGAAATAAAGGAAAAACAAAGCAAAACTCAAATCCTACTGCCTGGCTTGTGTCCTAAAGTAGCGTTTTTCAGGAATGAGATGGAACCCTTTGCAGTTATACAGTCGTCGGAGCATTCACAGATGCTTTTATTTTTTTTTTTGAAGTTGCTTTTTTTTTTTTTCTTTTTCTTTTTTTTTTCCTGGCGGAAACGCCCAGAAAAGGCAACGGGAGTGACCACCTGAAATGCCCTTCGGGGGACAATTCCCTCCCCTGAACTTAGGGGTCGGGGACGAGGCTTTGCACCCCGTGCCCGTCCTCGCTCACAGCCACCGCCCGGCGCCTTCCTCCCCCACCATCTCTTCCTCCTCCTGCCTCCAAGCTCGGCCACCGCCTCGGGCGGCCCCCGCACCCCTCTGAGAAGGGGGGTCCTCACTCCCTCGGGTGCTCCAAAACGTGTCCCCCAAGGCAGCCCTGTCTGAGTTTCGTGCGAGCGATTTTCTTCCCCACCGGCAATGCTTTCTTTCCTTTTTCCTTTTTTTCCCCTTTTTTTTTTCCTCCTCCCCTTTTACTCTCTTTTTTTTCTTTTTTTTTCTTATTTTTTTTCCTGCCTCTTCCTTCCCTTCGAATTCAACAATAAATTACAGTAATAATATTAATAATAATAAAAATCTCACTTACCATTGTGACCTTACAGTGCTTTGTCATTAGCTCAGAACAAAGAAGGAAAAAAAAAAGAAAATAAAAGACACACAGTGTCTTCCCCGAAGGGGGAAGTATTCACACTGCTTTTTTCAAAGCTGTTGGGCTGCGGGCGCTGCTCGGGGCTTTAAAGCGCATCTAGGGACCTCGGAACAAAAGGAGCACGTCCAGGGCCAAACGCTGCAGCATCCCCCTCCCCCGACCTCCCAGGAAGGCAGACGAGGAGATGGAGAGACTTGGACAGGGGGGGAGGGATCCCAGCTCCTGTCTGCCTCTAGGAAACGCCTGACTTGAGGGAAATTAAATAAATAAATAAATAAATAAAACGAAAATGGAGGGGAAGAAAAGGAAGGGAGAAAAGGATTGAGGGGGGTGACCACACTTGTGTTCAGTGAGGCAAAACTCCCAAGGGAGAGAGAACAAGCAGCCCCCTCCATGAGGAAGAATGGGTGGTTTCTGGTGGAACTGCTGATGGAGGAAGCACTCAGGTAAGTTGCTCCTTTAGGAGACCCACAGCGAGAGAAGCCCCACACCAGTGATCACTTTTGGCACTCCACTCTGCTATTCCACTCAGAGAGCCTGGGCTCACTTAGTCCTGCAAGCCTACACTACATATCAGGAGCTCTGGTCTTTGCCCAAGGGTTTTCCTGCAAGTGCTCCTGCTCCCAGGAGGAAGGGGAATCGTGAATCTCGTGACCAATTGTCTCTCCAACATGAGTCCATGCGTCAAATCATGTTTGCAAAATACCCTATTGCTTTCTTCCCAGCCCTCATTTTTGGAGGATTGGCCAAGTACTCTTTGATGAGAAAAAGCTGGGATGTCTTTTTCTCCCTTTCTACAGTTCATGCACATCCTGAAATCACTCTGCCTTCCTTTCCCAGCCCCATTCACTCAGCTTTCCTTCATGTCCCAGGCCAGTCCTGAGCTGCCCACTGAAGATCTGAGCTCTTGTGGTCAAGCCCTGTTCCAGCCACATAAAGATCTCTGCTGTGTGCGGTGTGACTTTGGACAAGTCACTGAAAGTCAAAACGAGATCTAAATAAAATCTAAAAGTCTCCTATGTCGCCTGGTTGTCTGCAGGTGCTTAGGTTCACATCCTTGTTTGAACATTTAAACTTTTCTATTCCAAAATGAGAAAATATGTAATGCATTTGGAACATTGAGGTAAATTATACTATTGATTTCTCTTTGTTGTATTGACGTTATGTTTAAGAATAGCAACTGAACAGATTATATACCACCATGATTATTGTGGATTACTTAACTTTCTGACTGAGGGATTTTTATTCTTCTTCTTACTGGAAGCTGTTTTCAATTGTTGGTCTGTTCTGTTGTATTTAATATCATATTGCAGGTAGCTGAGCCTGAGCAAAGTATAAATATAAGAAATTCTACAAATAAAACTGCCTTTTCCTAACTAGAGGTACAACTCTAATTTGCATATCTGCCTTCACCAATTCAGCAGAATTTATGTTCTCACAATCAGTGTTTTTAGATCTTCATGAGTTCCTTAACAAATGACTTGCACAGAGTAGTTAATATCTCATTAGCTACTAGACAAATGTCATGCCCTCAGATTGACCAATTGAAATATGATTGTAATTTAATACCCTTACTACATTTTTCTTATGATAACTTCTAGCATACATATGCTAGCATTTTTCATCTTCATGCCTACATTGCCCACATACTTTTTTTTAATTTTAATTTGCTGAGGATTTATTGGTTTCATTTAAAATACTGAAATATTTTAGTTTATTAGTACCATTAGAGAAATAAAATATTCCTTTCTCCATTCTGAATTTGGATAAAGACTGTTGTCTTCATTTTAAACTCTGTATTGCAAATATTAATCAAATGTTAAGTTTTACCTATGAATGCGGAACAGTAGCACAAGATATTGGACATAGACACAAAGCTGAAGACAAACAAAATATATTCAGAATAATACTAGAGACTGTCTAAGTTTTCAGGTCTTCATTTCCTGGCTGTTTGCAAATTTTACAGTCCCAGGTGGTGCTGAACTGTCTCTTTGAGTGATAACTACACCTACCATGGAAACCAGTGGGAAAAACGAAAAGAACTTGAGAACTGTGATGGGAGATCAACTAAAAGGTGATTGAGAAAATGTCTGCAGATTCAAAATGCGTAGAAGCTAAAGGGTTCTATCATTTATTCATGTTAACAATCAACAAAATGTCAGTAAGTCTGAGAAACAGCTTTGTATTTATTCCTCCCCATCTCCTTTCCGTTGCCCATTCCATAAGAATAAATGCTTCATGTGAATGATTTACGTCTTAATATGCATTATCTGTGTATGGTTCCCTCCTTTAGCTAGATATATGGCAAAGAAACTTTTCTGTCTTGCAGGAATTTATTAAATCACTCTGAAGTCTGGTATGGAGCTAGGCTCATTATGACGAGTGAAGTCAGGTATGTTTGCTAATACATGGGCATGTTTTATATGCTAAGTTTATATAGTTTTAAGAGGAACAAGCAAGTGTTCCTTTTTTTTTAAAAAAAATAAACTTATGAAAGATTTTGGAAAGACAATTACTTCCTTTTAAGGAAAGAAAGAAATTCTGAGTATAATGTGCTGATGTACATGAACATCAATGGTTTAACCATATGTAATGTAAGTAGACCGAGACATTTGTTTTATTCTGGTTAGATAATTCCAGCAGCTTGTTTCTGACATAATACAGCTTTTTATTTTCAAAGAACCTTTCACTCCAACAAGAATTTAACTTACTGTGTTCCTGGTCTTGCTGGATAACTGCATTTTTATCATTCATTCTGGAAATCATATAATCCTAGAATCACAGAATCACAGAATAGTTGAAGTTGGAAGGGACCTGTAGACATCATCTATTCCAACCCCCCTGCTTAAGCAGGCACACTTGGAGCATATAACACAGGGCAGGATCCAGCTGGATTGGGAAGACCACCAGAGAAGAAGACTCCACAGCCTCTCCGGGCAGCCTGTTCCACTGCTCTGTCACCCTCACAGTAAAGAAGTTCTTCCTCACATGGAGATGGAACAGCCTGACTTTCAATTTACATACATTACTCCTTGTTCTATCACTGACCACCACTGAGAAGAGCTTGACTCCTTCCCTCCTACATTCTCCCTTCGTGTACTCTAGATCATGTACTCTAGATCTGATCCCCCCTCAGCCTTCTTTTCTCCAGGCTAAACAGTCCCAGCTAACTCAGTCTCTCCTCTTAGAAGAGATGTTCCAGTCCCTTAATCACCTTTGTAGCTCTCTGCTGGACCCTCTCTAGGAGCGCCACGTCCCTCTTACACTGGAGAGCCCAGAGCTGCACACAGTATTTCAGGTACAGCCTCACCAGACCTGAGCAAAGGGGCAGGACGCCCTTCCTTGACCTGCTGGCAGCACTCCTCCTGATGCATCCACAACCTCATTGGCCTTCTTGGTCACTAGGGCACTGCTGCCTCATGGTTAACTTGGTGTCAACCAAGACTCCTAGATCCCTCTCCAGGAAGCTGCTTTCCAGCAGGTCAATCCCTTAACTGTACTGGTATCCATTGTTACTCCTCCCAGGTGCAGGACCCAGCACTTGTCCTTGTTGAACCTCATGAGGTTCCTCTCTGCCCAACTCTCCAGCCTGTCCCGGTCCCTCTGGATGGCAGCACAGCCCTTTAGAGTGTCAGCCACTCCACTCAGCTTATTATCATCCGCAAACTTGCTCCAGGTGCCTTCAGTGCCCTTATCCAAGTCATTGATGAACAGGTTGAACAGCACTGGACCCAGTACTAGGGGACACCACTGGCCACAGGCCTTCAGCTGGACTCAGCCTCATTTATTACCACCCTCTGAGCTCTGCCATCCAGCCAGTTCTTGATCCACCTCGCTGTCTAGTCATCTAACCCTCCAGTGTTATCTGTATCGGCCTACCCTTTAATCCTCACTCACAGGCTCTTGACCCAGGCTTTGTCCCCGCTGTGCTGAGTTCCCTACCTTCCATTTGCCCTCTCACTTAAAGAGCCATTGCAATGGGATCCTAGCCCAGCAATCACACACACATCTCCAATTGCCCTTGGTTATTCTCCACCACTGAGTTGGTACTAATTCTCACCCTGTTGTTCGCTTCAGACAGGTGAATTATATTCAGAAGGGAAAACACATGTGAAAACCTTCAATAAGTAGACTATTTGTGTTTTAAAGACTTTTAGTATTTTAAGGATGTTTGGAATAAATTGGTTTTTAAGATACTCTAAAGTAATATACCATATGACTGCCATCCTTCACATACATTTGGCAAAATCAAAGGAAAACCAACTTACTTTCTTCACATAATGAATTTTTGGTATTTAGTACACACTAAGCTGACTTTACATGTGGATGACACAATTTTCACCTATGAAAATACTCAGGAAGAATGGTGTGTTGGAAATATTGTGATTATTCAAAACATGTCACCAAAGATGACAGTGACAGCTGAAACAACAGATCATTATAAGTGCTTGATTGAATGATTACATAGTGTTCTAGGAATAATGAGAATACAATGAAAGTAAGGTAGAAACATTAGGAAACAAAAAAATAACTATTTTCTATTTTGAAAGTCATGTAATTTTGCAGAAAACTGAGCCAGTTAGATCCTTGACTTTTCCAATATGGATATTACATAGATATTTTGCAAACATCTTCCTAGTAACTTCATTTAATCATTTTCTTTACTGGAGAAATGATAAATAACTTCTGATTGTTTATGGCTGTTAATGAAAACAATGTTATATGATATATGCAATATTTTCCAATTATGTAAATTTTTTGGCAGTTATTCATAGAAATAATATATCTTCTCTAGATAATATGAATGGATATATATTTTATTAATTTATTACTGTATTTCAGAACTGTTTTTGAAAGTTTCTACCTGTCAACTGCTCTAAAAGTCAAAAGGAGCTATTTCTCGAGGCTTTGAATCCTCAACAACGATTATATGAGCATCTACATGTGTGAAGACTATAAAGCCATGTGTACAAAGACAATGATGAGGAACTTAGTTCAGAAGAGTGTTTCATAAGATTTGGATAATATAAGAGAGATGTAAGCTGATTACAAATCTCTGGAGAGGATCTCATTTCTTGTTAGTTTTGTTAAAAATATGGAAATAATTGAACATGCAACAAAACTATTTTGTAGGGAAGGGAGGAGGTTATTTCTATATTCCTTTATTCTTTTATATCATTCTTTGAGTTCAAGTTAGTTTTGCTGTTGTTGTCGTTGTTACTGCAGTTGTGTTTTTTCTTATTGTTTTGTAATTGTTGCTGCAGGTTTTGAATCTGATTTTGATATAAATACCATAATGTTCAGATGTTCAGATAATTTAATCATTTCTGCCCCTGACAGAATCCCTGCTACCTCAAGCAAAAGAGAACAGCATTATTTTAATGGATTTGGAGAAGTATATATGGGACAACCACTTACATTTTTTCTTGGTAATCTAGTTCCTTCCTTCTCTGTTTCACTAGAGGGAAATTAAAATAGTGATGATAAAAATTAACCAGTGACACTATCCCTGATTTGGATTTTCCAAAGAAATCATGAGAAGCTGTTGCTGAAGAAACTCGCTCCAAATGGTATCACCATCACAAAAATCTGAAAATCCAATTAGCTCTTTGGTCTATTTCAGTTAAAAAGCAAAGGATGATTAAAATTGCATTTCAATAGGAAACTGAAAACTTGATCTAAAAAGATGGTCTCAGAGAGTTAGGAGTTTAAAAAAAAAAAAAAAGAAAAAGCCCTGGAAGCCAGCAAATAACCTGTTTCAGACAGAAAGATTAAATGTTTACCTCCTGTGACAGAATATCTTAGTGGGTTTAGCACACATGAAGTAACATGAGTATCAGTCTAATGATTCCATGAATTTCTACTTCACCTGAATATGTGCTCTACTTATCCTGAGCAGTTCACATACGTAATTGTGTATGCAATGGTATCATGTTATAGGGGCAAATTAACATCTTTGACTGAGCACCTGGGACACTGTTATCTTTTGGAAAAAAAATACTAAAGTTTACTAGAAGCTTGAATTAAACAACTACTAACAAGCCCATGCATAACATGTCTCAGAATTACTGAATAGCCTGGAAAGAAGCAGTTTGAGCTTTACATTTTTATGTTCACAGAATTATCTTAATCTGCAGTTTGATTGGGAAAATGTCTAGTGAAACAGTGTTGTTCAGATGTTTTGATTCTCTCTGCATGAATATGTAGCAAGGTCTAAAGTAAGTTTCACTGTTTAACATAAAATACCTATGCGTAGGACAGCTTAGGCAACAACAAGGCACAGTTTCTAGAGTGTTTTTTATCCATGTTGATTAAGCAGAATCCATATTTCTGCTCATATTTAAAGCATGATGCTTTAAATATAGGTACATGTCTATATAAAGCTCAATCTGAAGGAAACTCATTTTTGGACTGTGCTGTTCAAGACTAATCTGATTTTAAGACAACTTCCCAAATTTCACACAAATTTCTGCTTGTTACAACTGGACTGTTCATAGTATTTTCCTGTTGCAAATTTTCTAATCTGGAGGAGAAAAATAAAAATAAGAGTCTTGTTATTTTCTGGATAAATGGATATAAAATACATTAAGCATTTTTATCTTTCCTCTCCTCTCCTCTTCTCTCCTCTTCTCTGCTCTCCTCTGCAACATTTTATCCCTTCTGCTGAGATTTTTTGTATTTCCTCTTGTAAAGAGGAGGTGTAAAGAAAAGGAAGTGACACTGTACAGTGGTCCTACACTATTTACATTTCAACTAAGTGAAGTAGCATGCCAAAAATAAAAAAAGATTTAAGCTCGTTACTACTGGGAGCATATTCCATAAATAAATAGATTATTTCTAGTAAACTTAAGAAATGGAAATACATTCCACTATAAATAGAATGCAAGAAATGAAATATATTCCAATATAAAGATAAACATATTATTTCTATTCAACTTAAAAAATCACAGGTTCCTTCTCCAAATTTGAGAAAATACACTATGTAACTGTTGCCTTTTAACTTCTACAGTGGTATTTATTTTCTGGAGGCAATGAAACCCAACTCAGCTTTAGACAGAGGGTCCAAAGCATACTTGGGTTGTATTTTCGTTGCTGGGCTGCCAATGCAGAGATGGGATTACAGTTCAATGATTCATTTTATTTTTTGTCAGGCAACAGTGTGGCATGGGCAGCATGCACAAAGTAAGGAAATAATCAGTGGTGGATTTTGCTGGCTCTTGTTTAGCTGTGTTGATTTAAAATCTGTTTAGTTTCAGATTTATTACTGCTCTTAAATGAAATTGTTGAACCTGCTGAAGCAATGTGGATCTCCCTCTGTAATGATGTGAGAATTCAGATTGGCTTTAATTAAGGATATATAGGCTTGCGAATAGCTTAATCAGGAAAGTTCATGGAATGTATAAAAGAATTTCTGGAATTCCTAATTCTCCAGTCTTAATGTTACATCAATATTAACCATATAGTATAAAATGCAATATCCTTGAAAGGTGCATTCTGCCTATATTCAAAGGTCCTCTGAAGGAACGTGTCAATTTGTGTCTTTCAGTAATTTTAGAGACTCTTCATTTTTTGACAGAGATCTACATTCTGTCTAGATTCTGTATCTCTTAGTCTTTTATTATGTTCTGCATTGCATTTCTTAAAAATATATGAAGAAGAAAAGTTTATATTGGTGGTGTGCCACGTTCTACCAAAACAGTCAAACAGTTAGCAAACTGCAGCATCCACAAGTTGGCAGATGCCAACCTGTTTGCACCACTTTTATTCTACCCACTGTTTTTATTTTGGCTGATACATTGTAGCTGCCATTCAAACTGGTGGTGGCAATAGAAAACAGCTACTAAAAAGCATATTTATTCAAATATGCCTGAATTTACACTGTGCCATGGTAAGATTTTGCAACAAGCTCTCTCTCAATTGAAATCTCCATGCTTATTTTCTGAAAGTTATTATAGAAATGTTCCTGTGACAGAGCTTTTTTTTTTTTCCTTTTTAAATATATAAATATATCTACTACTTTTTAGAGAAGACTCAGGGTCCCCTTGGCTCGGTTATAGCTTCATAATACTATACCCTGACCATATATTATTCTAGTAAAATGCTTCCAGTAATATATTTGCAGTTTAAGTTCATACAAAAATCAGATATTAAATCCTAGAAACAGATAGAGACAAAGTGCAGATAATAAGGTATATGTGCTGCCCTAGTTAACATAATTGAATAGAAGCCAAGAAGCTTTGCTGACTAAAGAAAATATCCTTTTGTTAGGTCTTTAATCTGTGCACTTACATAGCCAGTCAGCACTTTAAAATATTCATGCTGAAATGTAGTGCACAAGAGCTTCTCTGTGATGGACTGTTAAGCCATCAAGGTGTTAGAAGGCTTCAGAGGTAAACTAGGAGTAATCAAAACTTACAAAAGCCATTGAAGTAATAGTGAATTTTACTTGAAACTTCTGAGGTAACATCTTGATGTTCTGGTGAAGAGAGGCAAAATTCTGCTATGTGTATTCATCTTGAAAATGTGACTCATTTCACCTCTTTTTCTCCTAGGTTTCCATAGAGTCATAGTTGAGGTCCAGGCACTGGTGAACTGGATACATTAAAAATATAAGATGCCTAATCCAGAAAATCTTCTGTCCTTTCAAGGATGCAATGCATTACATCATAATATGCATGTGCCAGTTTTTTAAGAGGTGCTCAGTATCCGTGTTGTCCTTGCTGCCCATGCTATGCACATCAGTATAAGATGAAGAGGGAAAACAAACACCCTTGACCTTCACTTTTGAACTGCCTATATCTCCTACAGTCTCTGCTCCTTCAGAAACTGCAGAGTAAAAGTCCAGGCACAGCTCTCTGCATTAGGATGCAGTGCTCTGATGCTGAAAGGCATCTGCTCTACTGATTTAGATAAGGGTCAAGTTACCAGATCTTGTTGTGTAAAAGTGATTGCGTATCGCTTGAAAATGAACTGTATTTATACAGTGGTTTCTGTTTAGCCATTGCAGGCCTTTGGTTTAATGTAGTTTAGAATTTTTCTCCTGGTCATATAGTTTGCCATAGTGATTGTTCCATTTACTTTTCTACAGTTACACGTTTCTCTATTTTACTAAATTATTGCAAAGCAGAGAGCCTCAATCACACTTCTTTTCAATCTTCCCTGGTAAAATAAACATACTGTGATTGCTCTTGCTGCAGGAAAAAAAAACCCACAACCTTCCAACAGCCTATAAAGTGACAATATTTAGCAACACCATTTTGTAAACGATGAAGGCATTTCTTTCATATAGTATTTTAGAGCAAAAAGCCCACATTCATTATTACTATCTTGATGTTAATTAGCCTCAGGAAGAGTTAGCGATGAGAGATTGAAATATATAAATGTCAATTATTTGTCCCAGAAATTTTTACATGCATCTGAATAATTACAGTTGTTGGACAGGTAGATGCTGAATGAATACGCTAAAGAAAAGAATAAATGGCATCTTTCATTGAATCACTCATTACTTCCTAGCTTAAAATTTGCCTGACTGCTAAGACCCTCAGGATGAGAATGTATTAATTCTTTCTGCAAAACTGTAGAGATTTTTATCACAGAGGAAAATTTGACATAAGAAAAAGACTGGAATCAATCCATAAAAAAAGAAGGCTTTTGAAAATATGATTCTCATTTTAAAAATGCAATATAAATTGGAAGAGTGCAGGCAATAATTAATCTGTCCTTGCAACCTTGCTATGAAGAATAGAAGATGATACACTTATTTTTCAGGGAAAACTATTGACAATGCTATAAGGTGACCAGATTAGAATGGAGTAAAATCATGCATAGAATTCTCTGACTCCTAAATTTCATATTTCCAGAATTCATTGCCTTAAAACTGTGTAGTAAAAAGGTTTTTCTTTTAATCAGATCATTTACATAGGTTAATGATTTTTTTCAGAAAAAGAAAAAGAAATCTTGTCAATTCAACTTTAGGGAAAAAAGAAGTTCTGCTGAATTTTATGCTACTTTAATCTCTGCTATATTTCCAGATTTTCTCCATCATGTCATAAAGAGCTAAACAAATAAGCTTTTTCTGAAATATTCAAAATATAGTATTATTCAATTTCAAAGAAAATTCCAAACTTCTGGAAGTCTGTGTTTGTTTCCTCATGTTGGAAGCATGCTCTGAATAACAGTAGGTTTGAGGGCTTCAGGAATTTGAGGAATTGAATGAAAGAGATACATTTTGTTTTCTTCTTGGGGAAATGAATGTAGTGGTGATGGTGAATTTCTTCATTTCACTAAAAGATTCAATCCTGATGAGGAAATTTCATCTGCTCAGATATGAGGCATCTCTACTGAGAGGGCAGCAGTCTCACTGTAGGGTTACATTCAGCATCATTCCTAATGACAGTCGATATTGGAGTCAATATTCTCTAAAAGATGCAAAAAATTCACCTGCATGGAGAACCAAGATTTGAGTTACTTTCCTCTCAACATGTTTTTCATCAACTATCAGTAGTTTGAGATATGTAAACTGCATCTCTGTCATTTTACACGAAAAGTATGCCTTAGCGAATCTATGTTCAGTGCCCAGCACTGTTCAAATTGTTCCTCAATGACTTGGATGAGGGCACAGATGTCACCCTGAGCAAGTTTGAAGATGATACCAAGGACAGAGGATACAAGGATACAAGGACAAGTTCAAGGTCCTGCACCTGGGGAGGAATAACCCCAGGCAGTTGACCTGCTGGAGAGCAGCTTCCTGGAGAGGGACGTGGGAGTTCTGGTTGTCACCAAGTTAACCATGAGGCAGCAGTGTGCCCTCGTGGTGAAGAAAGCCAATAGGATCCTGACTGCAGGCGGAGGATGTTGCCAGCAGGTCAAGAGAGGAGATCCTGCCCCTCTGCTCAGCTCTGGTGAGTATTGGGGGCAACTTTGGGTTCTTCACCGTAAGAGAGATGTGGAGCTTCTAAAAGGGTGCAAAGGAGGGCAATCAAGATGATTAAGGGCCTGGAACATCTCTTATATGAGAAGAGACTGAGTGAGTTTGGTCTGTTTTCTATGGAGAAGAGAAGGCTGAGAGGGAATCTGATTAATAAGTATCTGAAGGGAGAATGTATGGAGGAAGGGGCCAAACTCTTCTCAGTGGTGACCAGTGATAGGACAAGGGGCAATGGGTATAAGTTGGAATCCAGGCAGTTTCACCTCCATGTCACGAAGAACTTTCCTGTGAGAATTCCAGAGCCCTGGCACAGACTGCCTAGGGAGGCTGTGGAGTCTCCTTCTCTGGAGATCTTCCAAACAGTCCTGGATGTGATCCTGTATCATATGCTCTGAGTGTCCCTGCTGGAGCAGGGGGGTTTGACTAGATGATCTGTAGGGATCCCTTCCAATAACCTTAACTATTCTGTGGTGCTGTGATTATGTTATTTTGAGCAGCAAAACAAGGCTGCTGTATACTGACTATGTAGATGGTAGTCTAGAGGCAGCATACAGTCACATTAAATATAAGTTAAGGAAAACAGTTTAGTTAAAGAAAACAGCTCAGTTACTTGCCAGAGAAAGGTATCCTTGCAATACCTTATGGGTTGCATGTTATTAATAATATCTATGGTTAAATTTTATTCAATCTTCTCTTCAAGATCTTAAATGGAAGTGGATTAGAGCAATAATTTTCAAGTAAGATTCTCTGTTATTTATTAAGATACTCTGTGCCTTGTATTTTTTTTAACTTCTGTGTAAACCACAAGTTTTTTAACTTCTGTGTATTATTGCCACCCATTTCATCTTTTGTGTTTACATGACTTATTGTAAGAAAAAAATATTTAGCTCAAGATAGGGTTAGCTGTCTTAGAGTCCACAAAACATTTTTGAAATTCCAGTAAAGACACAGAATCATAGAATAGCTGAGGTTGAAAGGGATCCCTAGAGATCATCTAGTCCAACCTTCCTGTTCCAGCAGGGTCACTCAGACCACGGGGCACAGGGTGGCATCCAGGCAGATTTGGAAGATCTCCAGAGAAGGAGACTACACAGCCTCCCTGGGCAACCTGTTCCAGGTCTCTGTCATCCTCACAGGAAAGAAGTTCTTCATGTGTGGATAGAACTGCCTGGGTTTCAAATTGTACCCATTTCCTGTTGTCCTGTCACCGGGCCCTACCAAGAAGAGTTTGGCTTCTTTCTCCCTACTTTTCCCTAAGTCCCTTAGGTGACTTTCACACATATTGATCAGATCTCCTCTCAATCTTCTCGTCTATAGGCTAAACAGGCCCAGCTCACTTTGTCTTTCCAGATAGGACAGATGCTGCAGTCCCTTAATCATCATGGCTGCCCTCTGCTGAACCCTCTCTAGAGGCTCCACATCCCTTTTGCCCTGGGGAGCCCAAAACTGCACACAATTTTTCAATTGCAGCCTCACGAGTACTGAGCAGAGGGGCAGAATCGCCTCCCTTGGGCTACTGGCAGCACTCCTCCTAACGCAGGCCAGAGTCCCATTGTCCATTGGGTTTCTTGGCCACAAGGACACACTGCTGCCTTATAGTTAACTTCTTGACAACCAAGACCTAGTGAAATTAAAGCATATCTGCATAATTTTATTTATTGTGGAATAATTAGAAGCTTAAATGAAAAACTTTCATGCAATTATACTGAATTTTCTTATTTCACTGTGTTTGATTTATGTAAAAATTACATGTTTTTGATTCAAGAAGAAGCATAGTCCTGCTGAGATAAGGAATGTGATGATAGAAAGATGGTATGTATTTTTCTATGCTTATGTTGAAGGAAAAATATAGTCTAAACACTAATATACCTATGCTCAGTAATAATTCTAAAATATAAAGACAGGCTCTACACCAGCCTGACATTTTTTTGTGTGTGGCCACTGTTCAAATTTGGAGTGTGAAAGTAAGTACTGAAGTCAAAGGGTTAAAGCTACTATTGTTTCTGAAATGACAGTTTGGAGTGACAGAACAATGAAATTGGCTTTTACTCCTTCTACTGAAGAGAATGGTGTGCCCAGGATAAGCATGAGGTGAATTAACACAGCTATGTGAAGGGAAGCTTGCATTAAGCCTCACTGCCTTATCTGTGGATAAAAAAGCAATCATTTTGGTTGCTATGGGTAGCAATCCCATGCCTTCCATACACTCTAAGAGTAAAATATTTCAATAAAGAAAAGGAAATGGGCTGAAGATGTGAAAGAAATATTTTATCCACTCACACTGTTTACTAAAGCTGACAATTTATAATGATTAAGGGCTACAGAATCACACAGTTCCTTCTCTCCTTCTACCGACCTTTGGAGCTCCTATGCCTGCAGGACACCCTGGAGCAGGGAGACTGGTGTCCTTTGGAGTGTCCAGTCTTGTCTAGTCATATTGACAATAGTTCTGGTCCTCTGGTCACCAAGGGAGGGTGAGGAAAGAAAGAGGGCATCTAGAAATGCCGTCCAATGAGACTCCAATGATAGCTGCAGCCTTGGGAGCATCTTTACCATTTGCAGTAGTCTTAGAGTGCAGTAGTTTTAATTTCCAGTTTTAGTTACATAGTATTGTCATATCACAAGGACCACAGTTTAAAGAGTACTATTTTTCAGATATCATAGTTTTCTTGGCTTACTTTAGATTCAAAAGAAGAATAAGCTTGCAAATCTTTTAATAAGGCAATTACATGCAGACAAGGATTATATCTCCTGGCACAATAGATTTTTGCTATATTATTCAGTATCTTTTTGATATCCACTGTCACTATACAAAAAAACTGAATAGTAATGCGACAAGTCTATTCAGAATACAACTATATGAGATTCCTTAATTGTGCTCAATTCTTTGCCACACAAACCTGCACTTAAATTCTTGCCTATTTTGAAAAAGTGAAAAGAAAATACTATTTAGATTTAATAGTGCTTTTAGCTCTCTGCTGGTAAAATCTGCATTTTGTATGTGAAAAGTGAAAATATTGAGATAGTCAATCACTTAATTTCTCCCAACCGGCAAAAATCTTACAATCTCCTGATTCAAAATGTCAATCTTAATATAGGAATGAATTTCTTCATTTTAAAATACCTAAAAAAATGAACGAAATATAGACTGTAGAAGACAGGGTGTGCTATTTTCAATATGTTGAGTCTATAACCGCATACTTCTTTTCCCAATCCTTGTGTGCGAGAGAAATCAAGAAAAGCACGAGAATATGTTTTCCTGTCAAAATTTTTCTTCTGAATGGCACTGCAGAGGTAATAAAAAAAATCCATTTTTCCTTGCTAGAATGATGCACATAAAAGACCTCGTTATTATTATCCTCAGATTTTAGCAGAAAGCTGAGATATTGCTCACAGTTGCACTATATGTCTGCTGCTCAATGCCATATTGTTACCTGATGGCAAATGAAAGGCTAAATTTAAGGTATTTCTTGAGTTCCAGCATACATTTCTATAGATACAAGGAAAGCCACAGCATTTCCAAACAGAGCTGAAAACTCCTGTCATCAATTAATTTCTTACTTTATTAAGGCAAAATAATAATCAATATTATGCATTAACCTTTAGTATAAGAAGTAATTTTGGATAGCTTTCAAGTAACTGAGAAAAGTCCATCAAGGAAGAAAGAATGGAGATGTTTTTAATTTCCATTGTATAAATATATATGTAGATATAAATGCATACATGTATATTGTCATTTTACATGTTTTAAATAGTCAATTATTAAATCTTTTTGTTTTTCTTTGTTTTTGTCATCTTTTAGAGGAATAAGCTCTTGCCTATAAGATCCTACTGCTTTTGAAAGATCAACTTTACTTAATTCAATGTTTTGTAGTGAAATAATAGCTTTGTACTTCACTCCTCTTGTTCAGATTGCAGATTTTCATGTTTATTGCTCATGTGCAACAAGAATCAATCCTGAATTTAAAGTTTTGCTTTTGTCTGTTTTACATCTTTACAAATGTCCAGAAACAGAACAAGTCTCTCATTGGTCAAATATAATCAAAACCTTTGGAACAACAACAACAACAAAAATACTACACAAAACCTCCTCTTCGAGATATATATATGTATTATGTTTTTTAAATTCAACTTTTTTAGATATTAAAATCACATATGGAATTACGGCATTTATAGTCAAAGATATAAAGTAAGATTTTTCAATATAACATATTTCACAAAATCTAATAGGTGAATAAATTGTTTATTGAGTTTAATTCAAACAGTAAGACCATGTGATTAGAAAAAAAAATCACTACTATTCTTAGAAGTAGAGTGAAAATTCAATAGCCACAAAGAATTTAAATGCAGAATTTCAGCACATTCCAATAGGACTTGATATCAAGACCAACGACGGGAGGATCCTATCTCAAGTGACTATGAGCTTGGTGAACTGTTCTCTAACATCCTTTTTTTAACATTTTGTTTGTTTGTTTGTTTTCAAAAATTATTGCAAATTATGGAAACACTTCATAAGAAATTCCTTGCCAAGATGTTTTCTGCTATACTGTTCAGCCCTGAAATCAAGATAGACAAACTCTTGTGGAGAGTAGTGCCTTGGCTATTACATGATTTTGAATGAGAGATGGTGATGCAGGAGTGAGAGTGATCTCAGCCACTTCAGGAGCAATATCATGAAACACAGATTTTCTGATATAAGTAAAAACTGGTGAGCCATTTGCACATGGGTGCCCTCATTTACCCTACTGTATTTGGAACCCTTGAGTTACTCTGGAATTGGCAATGATATCAATTTGATATCATAGCCTACCAACGAGCTTTTATTTCCATTTAGATAACTGCACACACTACTATCCACTTAGGTAACTTATACTTTTCATGAAACTTATTTTTTATCTAAACATTTAACCTTTAATATTTAAAATAGTAGTAGATATTATGATTTCAGAATTATTTTACTGACATAATAGATCTATTTCTACATTAGATATACAAGTTAGAAATAATAAGCGCATTCTGCTTATGAAATATATTATAATTATAATCCCAAATATAACTTGCTTTTTATTAAAGGAATGCTATGCAATATTTAAAATAATAAGCACAGAGAGAAAAATATGATTCTCAAGATTATGAATATAATCTCAATCCACACAGTTAGGATCTTTTACATCTCCTGTAATAAGATACTATGGTAAACTGTAGTAATTTATTAGTAAAAATAACTTGTACATTTTTAATTCATAAATGGGAATATTGTATTGTGTACATAAGTGTATATATGTGGGTGTTTGTATGGATAGATTTTTTTTTGCATAACTAATAAGAAAAATACAGATAGACCAATACCTAAATGACTAATTCCTCTAGAAGTTCCAGTGTCACTACAAAATTTTAAGGTTTTCTGGGCAGGGATTGTCTTATGTGATGATGAGCATAAAAATAATCTGTAGTTAGTGTGAGAATGAAAGCCAGCACTTGCTAGTATATACTTCTAATAATTGTTTTTATCCTCTTAACTTCTAAACACTTTTCATCCAGATTTTTCCAAGCTGCATATCTATCAAAACAACTATACTATTACTATAACTAGTCATCTTCCTATGACTTTTATGTGCTACTGCTTCGAATATACTAGTGTTTTCATAGTCAGTCACAAGGAGAATAATATTATAAAGATGATATAAAATGAAAATATAAAACAAAAATGGTTTCTAGGAGACTTTATTTCACTCATTTCCTTGAATTCAGCACAGTATCACTGTGTTTTATTTGAAGTTTACTATTATGAAGTGCAGTTCGAGTTACCAGAGTATAAATTCCCGCAGCACTGTTTTGTATAAATGTATGACACTGAATTCAAAATAACTTCCCAGGCACCAGTACAGATTAGGGATCAACCAGCTGGAAAGCAGCTCTGAAGAGAGGGACCTGGGAGTCCTGGTGGACACCAAGTAAACCATGAGTCAGCAGTGTGCCCTCGTGGCCAAGAAGGCCAATGGGATCCTGGCTACATCAGGAGGAGCGTTGCCAGCAGGTCGAGGGAGGTGCATGGCGTGTGGAGACTTGGTGGTTTGTCCCCAGGCAAACAAGCCTGGTGGGGCTGCTTCCTGGGTACAGGGTAGGTCCTAAGGGCAGGCCTTAAGGTTTAAATAGTAGTAACAGCTCACATGAGATCAGAGAGGTTTTGTTTAAGCCCAGACTTGTCCTGCGGGGCTGTGTTTGTGTTGCCGTGTCCCTGCCCAGCTCCCGGCCACACGAATCAATGGAGAGCAAGGAACCCTCCTCATCCTGTTTGCAGCGGCTCAGAGCAGGGCTTTGCTTGGTGGGAGATCAAGCTGGCTGGGGAAAAAACACCTAATTTCAGTTATATTTGAGTTGTTATATTGAGGGTTCTGCAGGTGTCTGTGGGACGTCCAAGTGTTGGGGTCAGTGTTGAGGACTGTCCTTGTCTCCGTCTCGTTGCGTTGCTGAAGTGAACAGGACAGGGTGCCTCTTGGTGCCTCCGTTTCCCCTTCAATCGATGACCATCAAGTCAAGTCACGTTAATGAATTTACATGCTCTGAGTGTGCCTGCTCAAGCGGGAAGGTTGGACTAGATGATCTCTAGAGGTCCCTTCCAACCTTGAAGATTCTGTGATTCTGTGATTCTGTGATTCTGCCCCTCTACTCAGCTCTGGTGAGGCCGCACCTAGAGCACTGTGTGCAGTTCCGGGCTCCCCAGTATAAGAAGGACGTGGAGCTTCTGGAGAGGGTCCAGCGGAGGGCAACAACGATGATTAAGGGATGGGAACATCTCTTGTATGAGGAGATACTGAGTGAATTGGGCCTGTTTTCTCCGGAGAAGAGAAGGCTGAGAAGGGATCTGATTAATATGTTTAAGTACATGAAGGAGGAATGTAGGTAAGAAGGGGCCAAGCTCTTCTCAGTGGTGGCCAGTGATAGGACAAGGGGCAACAGGTATCAAGTTGCAACACAGGAGGTTCCATCTGCAGGTTAGGGGGAACTTCTTTATTGTTAGGGTGACAGAGCAGTGGAACAGGCTGCCC
Organism: Nothura maculosa; assembly: GCA_032353885.1. Classification (NCBI taxonomy): domain Eukaryota; kingdom Metazoa; phylum Chordata; class Aves; order Tinamiformes; family Tinamidae; genus Nothura; species Nothura maculosa. Next base: position 142,763 of record JAUBOD010000263.1, on the reverse strand, counting down.
AGGGAGGTTGTGGAGTCTCCTTCTCTGGAGGTCTTCAAAGCCTGTCTGCATGCCAGCCTGTGCCACATGCTCTTGGTGTCTCTGCTGGAGCAGGAAGGTTGAACTAGATGATCTCTAGAGGTCCCTTCCAACCTTAACCATTCTGTGATTCTGTGATAACTGTATTACAGTATAGGTCTGTTTACCTGTGTCTTGTTGAGATTCTGATCTGCTCCTTTTCCCCCAGAAGACAAGCATCTATGTTTACTTTTTCTGATTCTTAGTGAATATAATGGGAATTTCAACTTTGCTGTAGAAAATCCAGTTGAAGGAGCAATCTAAAACAAGAGTATGGTCTAATTGGTGAAGAGGAGAAGTATAGATGTGTACAAAGTTCAGAGATGGATATCTTTTAACAAACAATTTTTATCAAGTATAAATAACTATATTAGGATAAAACTGTAAGTGTATGAAAGAGTAGATTGAATTGTAAGAGTAAACTGTAGAAAGACATGGAGCATCCTAATGGAACAAACTGAAATACAGGAAGCTGCCTCTAAACATTAGAAAATAATCTTCTCATTGCAGAGCTCCGGACCAGGTTGCCCTGGGAGGTTGTGGAGTCCCCTTCCTTGGAGATGTTCAGAAAAGTGTTCTGGTTAGCCTGCTCTTAGCGATCCTGCTTGAACAGAGTGTTCAGATTGAATGGTCTCCAGAGGCTCTTTTCAACCCCAGCTATTCTGTGATTCTGTGAATAGTTTGACTCAGAGAAAATATGGGAATCATTTTTTACTATTTATTAATGACTGTAGCTCTTTCAATTAATTACCAGTAAATTACCAGTTTATTGAGAAGAAATTAAACTGCCACTAAAAAAAAAACTTAGAAAGGGATTAATAAAGTTGTTCCTTCAGAACTATAAAATTGTTAAGCTATTTTTTTCTTAAGAAACAGCAGCCTGGTGTTGATTTACTCCTGATACAGAATTTATTTTAAGCTATTATAATAATGTAAATAGTTGCAGCTTTGTAAGATATATCTGCCTGTGCATATTGTCAATCTAGACAGTTACATCTAAATGTCAGAATATTGCTTGCTTTTATATTTTCTAATTCTGAAATTTGCAATTACTTTTACAAAAGGAAAGGGCAGACTTTCCCAAAAGGGATATAGAAAATGACTGTCCTCCTTTTATAGCAGTTAATAATTCCTGATGTAATAAATAACAAAAAAGTGAAGATCAATCCTCAAATCTGATGCTTATCTGTTTCTTTAACATGATTTTAAAATTTTAAATGTCTGATAACTTGGTGGTTATCAACATGGTTTTATGGTTGATACATGAGGTTGTTCTTAAAGCTATTTTCTCTGTCTTGGTGCTTTGTTTCAAGATATAATGAAACAATACTCATAATAACATTATAATCTTTATAAAATTATATATCTTTCACAATAATACTTTTCTGTAAATGATTTAAACCATCTCTTACATGTTACTACATGCAAATTAAGTGTGGGTAGATTGCCAGAACTAGACTCTGGAAGCTTGTCTTTTTATTAACTCTATTAATAAATATAATATAATTTTTTCATTCAGAACAATATACAGTCTGTTATCCAAGACTTTAACTAAAAAACATGACTTAACTCTTGACCATTAGGCATGAACTTCAAGCTGTATTGTGAATAGACTACACTTGTGATGATGAGAAAGATTGTTAATTTTAATATTTGATTTGTATTAATAGCAGTGGAGCCTGTATTATAATAAGAAACCAGAGTGCTCTAAATCAGGGCTTTATCTGCCATCTAAAATATTGATGATACAGTGAGAAAATTTTGAAAATTTCTCTTATTCTCTCATTCGAAATCTTCCCACATATTTCAAATACACATTTTTATTTGAATATTCTGTCTGTGTTGATCTTCCATATATTTTAGTAGTTTCACAGCATTCAAATTCTCATTTCATCTTTAATTTTAGTACACAGGCTTTTGAACCAGATATAAGCTTATATCTGGTGGTCCTCAAGTACACAAAAATTTCTAATTCTTCTGCCTATTCCCCATTTTGTGTGTATTAGGCACTTCAGAGTGGACTCGCAGATACGGATGTCACAAGAAAGAATGTGAGAACTTTCCCCACAATGTGCCACTTCCTTACACACGATTCTGTTTCATAATGCCTCTATCCTCTTTGCAGTTGCACTGCATTGTGCACTAAAGCACTTCTATTATGATGGAGACAAATCTGTGAACATTATTTGGATTTTTAAGTTTATATCTTTCCTATGGCCTCCAGTGCTTCACTGACATGTTCTTGCTGTCTCTGTCCTATTCACCCCCTCTATCCTGAAAGTTGAAACCAATCTATTTGGTTAGCCTGCTTCAAGTTCATTTAATTTGCTGCAGAATATCCAGGTTAGAGGTATCTTTTCTGGAAGCTTCGAAAGTCTGACCCTTAATTCTATTGGGAAAGTAATGATTTCAGAGTCAGGAGGCTGATAACTCACCCAAAAGCTTCTGCATAATTGCTCAGACATCAAGACATCACCACAATTACTCTTTGTAAAACCATTTACTGTTTTTGTACATAAAAAGTAGGAATTTACAGTGCTAATGCAGATCTCTACATGGTATAATTAAACATTAACATAAATAAATGAGGTCTGTAAAGTAGCAAACAAAGAGACTATGTGGGGCTTTTATAACTATACTTAGCTAGAGGAGGAAATGATAACTGGCTGTCTGGGAGCCATCCGAAAGGCACAAAAAAGCATTCCATAATTCCTAGAAGTTTTGAGAACATCTAGCCAAAATTGCTATCACCATGATAGGATCAAGAAATACTACGTCTCCTTTTCTTGGTCTTCTAAAGAGGAGTAAAACTGAGAAAAGTTGTCATCTCTAATTACCACCATTAGAGTTGTCTTCTCTAATTACCCTCTCTAATTACCAGTATATGTATAAAAACACTGTTTTAATATATTTATTTTTAGCTCTCTTCTCTGATTCAGAAAGATTGCTTTACCTAGCTACTTTTACAACTATGCCTGGCATAACATAGGGAGAAGTCTTTAGCAAAACCTTAGGCCCTTCATCTTTTCCAAAAAGAGTGTCAATATCCACTATTACTGTTTTTGTAGATGAACACAGTTAGAGGAAAGAAACTACAGCAGTGAGCTATAGTATTTTGCATAGTTTCATTTCCAAACAACAAATAAATACATACCAAATCTGAACTCACCTATTAAATTCTAACTTAAATCCGTAATTTTTCAATTACTTTAAAGTAGTTTTTTCAAATATTGCTCATCAACTCCAAGAATATATCTTAGGCACAAGATTTTGTTTCAAGTTCCTTGGAATAATATTATACCTGAAAAAGAGTTTCCTGATAGTGGAAAAGAGAGGAAATATGGAGTTTTCCTTGTGGAGTATTCTGTTCTGCAAATAGACAATGCTCCGTAAATTATCTATGTGATAATCTTTCATTTTCTGACAATGTTGCTATTAATTCAATACTTTCTACTCTCATTTTCAACTTGGACAACTTAATTGTATAGAGCTGGCATCCTCTGCTGGTTCAGACTAGAAAGGATCTTCCATCTGGAAGAACACGATGCAGATATCGACTATTAATCTGTCTGTCTCCTTACGTCTAAACCATCCTTTTTCATTGAGCCATTTTATAAAGTTTCCTGTCTTGCACTTGAAGATAACACTCATTTCCTCTACTTAAGAACACTAGAATTTTATTCTCCCTCATCTTCTTGGATGAGCCATTATTAGAGCCTGTAAATTGCCCATTGCTTGCTCAATGGACTGCATAAAACCTGGATTAAGTAGCTCATCACTCTTTTTGGTATCCTGTTTAGTTCACTGTGACATTATTTATTCTCATTGAATTAGAAATGGAAATAATTTTTTGCTATAGTCAGGTAGAGATATCAACTTTCCTTCACTTTCCTATTATGTCATATTTTTGCCTTTTTCCTCCTGAAAATATGAGATGGTTACACGTCTGTTTCTGCTGCTCTTTCACTATTCTCATTTAAATCAGTAGCAAACACTTCGGGGTTCCCATCTGCCTTAAAACCCTCAAAATCCAGACCTGCCTGAACTATTCCTTCTTGGAGCCCTGATAGCCATTGAAAGAGCCCTTGCTTCAAAATGTCCATCTGTTTGAGGCAATGCAGATCTGACAGAGTGAACTGGAATAAAAGGGTATTTGTGCAAAGGAAAGATCTTCTTTTTGGCCTTTAGTTTGGGACGCTTGTGGAAGATTTTTGCACTTACTTTCATACCTCACTGTGGTAAATGACTGTATCTGGTAAATGAATAAGGAGTTTATGAAGAAACAAAAGCATAAAAGCTGTGCTAACACCAGACATGATTTTTTGAATTTTTTTCTTCTGTTATTTTTTTTTCTAATCCTTGCTACTGCAGAGAGACAGCCCTATTTATTCTCATAGAGCTGTTTCTAATTGCTTTGGGAACAAACATATATAGACATCTGCTGATCACCACTTACATGTGGTCTGGACTTCTCCAAGACGTCAGGGGTTGTACTGAGCATAAGAACTATTTTAATTTTATCACAATTACAAGCCTTAGAAGTCATGTGAATTAGGAAGTTTTTTTCTTAACTATAAGGAGTGAGCTACTCTGGGCAGGTGGAGTGACCTGGTGTGCTATAATAAAAAAGAGGAGAAGCTTGTGGGGAAGGGAAAAATTGCTTTGTGACCTACCAAAATATAATGTATTCGTTACAGAATATTCTGAAATATCTTTAACCATAAACTATCATGACTGCAACAAAATGAGGAGCCAGATGCTGAATAGGTTCGTAGATATTTTACAGGTACTTAAATTTTCATGTTCTTGATGCACCTGTGAGAATTCCCCACATGCAAAAATATATAGACAAGCAGTATGTGTATTAGGCCTAGTATCACACAATGATAGTTGCAGAGCAGCAGTTTGTAAGAAAATATGCAGTTTATCTCATCTTCCTGTCTAAAAGCTTGCATAAGTGACTTGCATAATTGTTTTACTGTTTGATTGCATTTTTCAGTATTGTCTTTTCCCTTTTTTTTCTCTATTGTGTTATACCTTTTCCTTAAGATATAGATACACAGCCTATTACATCTTCCTTAAGCATTATATATACATATATATGTATATTCTCCAAGCACATAGTTGCTTGAGGTTACAGCTTGACATAGCAAGATGCTGCCCTGGATCAGCAAGATCTTGCATGGAATGTCTCCATAAAGGCTATGTGCAGCAATCCAACCAAGGGTATATTCCTATGGCTCTGACACCATTCTACACTTAATCTGTATCCCATTGTATTTATCTTACCTCTAGCTAATCTATTAAATATATTACCTACCGAATCTATTAAAAATATACACCCATGTACACAGAGTGTAAGTTTCACACATGTGGGTGAACATTATTCCTCTCTGCAACTGTACTGCCCAACTTGGGCAGAAATCTGTTCTATTGAAAGAACTGATTAAATAAAGACCTTTCAACACTACGTCTGTCCCGCTGCTTTTATTAGTATCTTATCCAATAACATAAAAGTTAGGTTGCTGACCTTTAGGTATTTTTCATTATTGTTTGCTTTTTCTTCTAAATTGGTTTGACCTTGTTGGGGTGTCCAAAGGTTTGTACTGATACTGAAATATCTGATGTATAGCTTTTTTTCATATCACTTAAGACTACAAAGAGGTTGTAATTCCAAGTCTGGGGTTTTTTCACTTTTAATTTGACACCACAAAATAAACTCAATTTTCACCCATTTTTTGGGGTATAATTTGAGCATTCTTATTTTTTTACAGTAGTATACGTTAAGGATTTGATAGGAAACAAAAGAGCAAGAGGAAGAGTTGCTTCATTTTGTATCAAAGCTTGCTTGGAAGGGATGCTCATCAATAGAACTATTTATTTAAGCTCACAGATCATCGTACACTAAAGGAATTCAAAATATACATTAGAGAAATGCAGCTTCCATTCATTGAAGCAGACGTTTCTAGCCTCTCTGTTACAAAATCTTCTTCAAAAATATAAAATATAGTGGTCACAAAAAATATAATTTTTTTGGCACTGGTCTGACAACCAGAATATAAAGTTTAAAAGAAGACAAAGCAATATTATATCCACATTGGGAACTTGTAACAACAGTAGATTTAAACAACAGCAGCAGAAGCTGACAGCTTTGCTCCAAATTTCCAGGTAAAGTGAGTTTTTCCTCATGATCTTCACTCAATTATCTTAACGGTGCTGATGAAAGACAAATTCTTCTGACAATATCTCTTGGATTTCATCACAGCCTCATTGCCGGATCCTAACCTATTAATCTGTACAGAGGTATGTATGCAGCTAAGTTGAAATCTCTTCCACCTCAAATTAAACTGAAATATTGCCACACTTAACATACATGTCTGTATCTCTGCACATTTGACCAAAATGGAGCAGAAAGATAGCAATGAAAAAAGACCTGATGTTTGCAGATATTACAGATAGCATATTATAACCTTCAAAACCCAACTACTTTGTATTTTACATTCATTCTTAAATAGAACTGTCTCTATACTCATCATTTTTTTCTCATCATTTGATAATACAATCATTTCAAAACTATGCACATATTTGTTTGAAAATGTAATTTGCTTTTTTTCCTTGTTTCTTTTGAAGAGACTATACAACATCTATTTTCAGCTCAGCTCACAGTTTCAAATGTAAACTATGACTATGAGAATATATGTAAGATATATTCTCATGTGTAGCACAAAAAATCATTAAACAACCTTTGTTGTATCGTAGGAACAATAATTTTAACATATTTCATGAAAAAAAAACAGAAATGTAATCCATACCTATTGTATCTTAATGTAGACAAGCTTTTGAAAGAATAAAGACAAGAGATATAGTATTTCCTCTGTCCTGAAACATTCTAAGAACAGTATTTTTAATGTTGTTTCCTAGTATTTTCAATGTTGTTTGAACTGTGCTCGCCAGGTCATATTGCATGCCACTTCTACACTAATGCAGGGTTTTACTTGAGAACTGCATGGATAAATGAAGCAAGGGCTTTTATGATTTTTTTTCTGAAAACTCTTTGCATCAGAGAAAACAGAGTGGATTGCCACTGTTTCCAGTGTCTCCACCAGTCCTGAATAAGCAAGCCAGTCCAATCTTGTGGCTGATGGGGTACATCGGTTCTTTCAGGAATATAAGCTGAGCTCTCTTCCCTCCATTATGAACTATCCTATATTTGTCAGCACTGTTTCATTTGACTTTGTCATTGCTGGTGCTTGGACTTCGCTGTGTTGTCTAGGGATTTTCTGGAACCTAAATAATTTTGTGTCCTCTGCAGAATTTATCTTACTATTCAGAAACATCTCCTAACCACAAAATATTCTTTTAAATAGCATTTGAAATTAAATCAGATTAGTTTTGATGGAGAATCCAGAAAATATATTCCACTTTTACAATAAAAATTTTGAACTCCATTTCATAAACTGCTGAACTTAATAAGTCTTGCTGTTGAAAATATTAACATTTCTAATATTCTAATAACATTTAGAATATTTAGAACATTAACATTTCTAACATTCTAATATTTCTAAGACGACAGTCGAGCATCTTTTTAAATTTTGTGACCAGGATGTTAAAATAGTAGTCATCTGTATAGGACAATGACATAAAGCCCCTCTTTGGCTGAACTTGCAAAACTTGAAGATAAGGGAATTACTTCCACATATCTTTTGGAAAACGAGGCCGCTGTCACCTATGAAAGGCTGCAGATGTAACTAGTATGATGTCCTTTGCAAGTAATCAGTAAGGTACACGGGATAGGAAGGAAAACCAGACAAGTAACAAAGCAGAAAAGCACAGCAAACTGTGAGGATGAATGTATATCACAGAAGTATCAGAGAAGTTATAATAGTGTTTTGTGTGATATATTTATTATGTTAAAAATACAGTTTTTTGTATTGCCAGAAACACAGTAAAAATAAAAACAACAAATATATATATATATTTTTTTGCTTACTTCCTAGCAAACAAATCTGCTTAAAAGCCTATCAGGAGAGTGGAAATTCTTGTTAGCAGCTCCGTCACAGAAACCCAGGGCTGAATGATCCTCAGCTTCTCTTAGTAGAAGTGTTTTTTTATGGAAAAAGTGGACTAAGCCACAGGATGTATGTTGTATCATGTTCTGTTGTACTTGCTGTGTCTGTTTTGAGGATGAAGGACACCATTTGCAAGAACTATTGACTTGTCATTGTCGACAAAATTATTGAAGTTTTAATGCAGAGGGGGTAAAAATAAAGATCTTGCTTCAGTATGAGAAAAAATTTTTGCTTAGTATTCCTAATATTCAGAAAGGCAGACTGTAGAATCTAATTTCAGTTATATAATTCTTGAAAAGAAGTGAAGTAATAGCATGAACTTAGCTGTCTTTATACAAACCATAGTTCCAAATCTCAAATGCCTTAGTCTTTCTCTGAGAGACTTTAGTACATTTAGTGTGTCTTTGTCTCATTCTTCTATGTAGACCAGACTAAATTTAACAAATGTATATAAAGAATGACAGCTGACATTAACTTAATGTACAGGAAGTTAAATCCAATAACTGCTGCTTGGGTAATGGGGATGATAAAAGCATGCAGAGACCTGAAGAAGAGAAGTGATTAAATGAGACTACACAGTTCCACTGTCTGTAACTGCTACAAAGCTGCAATAGTATTTAAGACACATTGGCACTAAAGCCTAAAGGAATTCTTAGTAAATGAATTAAGCCCTGTACTCAAGCAGATGTAATAGTCCTCTAGTCCCTCAGGCTGCTGGGCTCTCATGGAAGTTGCTCAACAAATCCTATGAAGAATATTTATTTTATCTGATAGCATTCCTCACACGTGTACTATACTCAGCACACAGATCCTGTGAACCTCCCTAAATTTCAGCCAACT
>JAUBOD010000263.1:117697-133697 GCA_032353885.1 Nothura maculosa | reverse complement strand
TTATCTGATAGCATTCCTCACACGTGTACTATACTCAGCACACAGATCCTGTGAACCTCCCTAAATTTCAGCCAACTTTAGAAAAGAAATACAGTCAACCAATATTTGAACAGGAATCTTAAAAAGAGAGACAAAATCCTCTCTGTGGCTCCCTGGAGAGTACATGCCAAAGATTTGAAAAACAAGCGATTTAACATCTGTAGGTGCAAACTGTGGAGCAGTAGTTCCCCAGGGGGGCCACGATGGCCACCAGCTGACGGGGACTAACAGGAGAGTGCAGCTGGGGCCTTTGCCAGCCCAGCCTGCAACAATCCTTCTCTGCAGGATGGTAGGATTAAGGAGAAGGCTAAAATAATGGAATTTGTGCATGCCTAATCTGCTTGCTGTGCCTGACCACAGCACGGGTATCGTGGTGACAGCTACTTTCTCAACCCTCTCCCTTCATATCAAGTGGTGGGCCAGCACGTCAGCTGCATATTTATGCTAAACAGTGACATATTGGCAATTAAGAAGAGAATGAGTCACATTTGTACTGTATATAGCTGAGCAGCTTATAAAATATGAAAGTATGAAATCTAAGAGTACAGGAGTCCTGCTGTGATTCAGGTTAGTTTTTGGCAGGATTTATTTTACCTTTTACAGGGGAGAAAACAAACACTATGATTTTAAAAATTCCGTGGTTATTTTAATAGACGAAGTGACTTGCAATGTGCATGCAAACTACTCAGAATCTCAATTAAAGTAGAATTTCTGTCTTGTTAATAGCAATCAAGAACGAACTATTATTAAAGTAATAAATTATACATGGGAAAGACTAAATGTAAGTACTAATTTTTGAAAATCTCAATCATATCTTCTATAATTTTCACATAAATCTGAAGTATTAATGGCATTATTCTGATCTATACCAGAGTGAGGGGGTCATTCAGCCCATAAAGAACTGATAGAAGAACAATAAAAATGAGATTTCCAGTTGTCACAACAGGTCTGGAGACATGTTGTCTCCCTCTCACATTGCTTGAGAAAAATTTTAGAATTTTTTTTTTGTTAAATACTTTTTCCTTCCATGCAGCTGGAGTCTTGGGCTGTGAAAACTGCTATATAGGCTTAAACACAAAGAAAATGTAGAAAGTGATATTATTTATATTCCAAAAAACAGGTGCAGAGATTTCTTTGGATCTTCAAAATTAAAGGCAGATAAAAAAGACGCTGGAATAGCTCTGTTTCAGAAGAAGATGCCATGCTTTTCAGGATGCAGGATCTTTCTGATCTTAACCAGTAACAATCTCCATTGAAAGATGAAGACTTTTAAATCATTCTCCAGACAGCATTTATAATCTATCTAAGCTTCCGTTCCTGCAGCAAACCTTAAAGTCTATATTAATTTGCTTATATCAGTATTGTTAAGTTCCAGATGACTAATTCTTGGGTTCTATTCTTTATTTTAATCAATCTATCTCTTTTTTTCTCTTTCTTTTTATTTTTCTTTTCTCTTTTTTTTTTCTATTGTTTATTGTACAGTCTATCCAGTTCCCTATTTTTGGAAAGTAGGGTTTTTTTTTTATTTTTGCACATGCAGCACAACATTACTGCCTTTTCTGCATTATACTACTATGGGTTACGCTCCAACGGATATGAAGGTAAATACTTAAAACCCTAGTCTCAGGGCGAATATTGCCACATGACTTAGGATTCCTCTCTCTGAAATAGTTGTTATTTATTTATTTATTTTGTTTGGTTTGGTTTTGTTTAGTTTTGAGTTTAGTTTTGAGATCTGTGAAAGTACCTATAGTATATTTTTCATTATTTTCTGCTTTTAAATCACTACTGGTAGCTCTATCAGCTGTCTTTGTTATGTATCCCTTGACATTCTCCTATAATCTCAGTGGCTCAGCAAAGTTCTGACCATATTTATACTTTCCATTGCTTTCCTTTTTCACTGTGCAAACATTCATTACAGAGCAATACCAGCTCAGAAAGTTGTTTTCTCTGTGATATGCCTTCTACACTGACTTTCCAAGAATAGTATACACACTTTCTCAGTCTCACTTTTGTTTAAAAATAAACTACAAATGGAATTTTAAGTAGTGCATCATTACAGAAATAATTCACCCAAAACCACAGAGAAAGGAACATTACCTTTGCTAGCTATAACAGGAAATTACTAGCATATGGCCTGATGTTTCATATGAATTTTTAAAAACTGACCAATCTGTCTCACCTTTCACTTCTCTGGCCCATCACGTGCATCATCCTTATTATAGATGAATGCCGAGTTTTTTTCTTTATTTTTATCTCATAGCTATGGTGAATACATAATGCTCAGCAACCAGCAGTGAATATGCTCTTGTAGAAAATAATTGAGAAGCTACAACTCACACAACTTGTGTTTTTGTAATTTTCTGCAAGATTTGTTCCTGTCATTAACACAAACAATTCATAGGCTTTATATACTGCATACTGAAAATTGAATCAAAGCTTCTTTCTTTCTTAGAGTGTTTACAGAAAGTCCTTAACTTACGGCAATATAGCCATTGTCTAGTTCAGCCAGCAAAAAATGTATCATCTGAGTTGTTATTTTATAATGAATTATACATTTTATTGTGCCTATGCATCTATAATACTTTACATAGTTTGTGTCAAGATAGAAAAGCATTTTTGTTTTAAATGTCCCTCCAAGCTTTTAAAATATTTCATGGAAAATGTAAAGGATTTGCTTACATCAATAAAGCATAAATCTTCTTGAACTTCATTATTTTATATTGCATTTGTTTGTGTTGTTAGTTTCCCCAAGGAGGTTTCAAGATCTCTCTTCTTTTCAATCTCTTTCACAGTCGTGATTTTTCCCTCTTCCCTCATATTCTCTTTTTGTGATTTTTGGATTCAATGGTAACTCAGAGACAAAATATCTTTGACATTAAATGCTCACATTTTTCACATTAAGAATTTATAGTTTGCAAATAGACTCTCTGACACTTGGCTTTTGATATTACTCTTTCACTTTGAAGAGAATATACTGCAAGACCATACTGAATGGCAGTAAAGTTCTCGTTATTACCCTTTTTCAGAGTACAGCCTACCTCTTTCATGCGCCGTTTTGCGCCAATCTCCTGTCATATTCCTATCATAAAAAGGCAAATCTATGGTGCTTAACTTGTAAATATTGAAATTTTCATGGAAGTCATGCAGTGGTCAAAAGCAACAGTACGAAACAACTTATAAACTCTCCAAATCATCAATTAAACTATGGAACTAAGATTTTCTTCCCTCTTTCTCATCCTCCCTGCCACCACACTCAGGCATGGAGGTGAGGGAAAAAGACCATAAAATTCTCAATTTTATATTTTTCTCTCTCCTGTGAAATTTGAAGGATAATTGTGTAGTACAGTATATACACCTTGACAATACTACTTATCTAGTGTATTACTCTCACACTGCCAGTTCACAACATGTCTTTTCTCCTAAAGGTGAAGAAGAGAAAGATTTTGCGATTTCCACTATGTTTAATCTTTTTCAGTCCTGAACAGATGACTTCTGAAAGACTCTGAAACACAGACATTACTCTTTAAAAGACGAATAAGAAGTAATTGTTATTTATATTGCACAAATTGTTGGAAGTTCCATCAAGGGCAGGATCCCATGCTGTGTCCAAAAATCATCATTTTCAAATAAATGAGATGGCAAAGGGCATAGAATAGGACTTTTTTTCACAGAGAGGAAAATAAGGCTGGAAGTGTTACAAAATCAGCTTCCTGCTCTACTGTTCTGTTGAATCTTTTTGAATCTATATCAAGATGCTGTAAATAAGATGAGGACAGGATAGACAGTTTCCAGTAGTGCCCAGCAATAGTATGAGAGGCAATGGACACTAATAGAGAAGATTTCATCTGAATGTGAACTTCTGGACTGTGAGGGTGACCGAGCACTGGAACAGGCTGGCCAGAGAAGTTGTGCAGGTTCCTTCTCTGGAGATAGTCAAAATCCATCTGTATACAATCTTGTGAAATCTACTCTAGCACCCTGTTAAAACAGAGGGTTAGAACGAGACAATCTGCAGAGAACTCTGCAACCTTCAACCATTCTGTGTTTCTGTGAAAAAAATGCTCCTTTTTCCTTTCTTGTAACTTTAAGGACTAGTGACTACGTGCAGTAGTAAAATGAAATAGCTATGCCACCAGCACTAAACATACTGAAAGTACTGGAGAGAAAAATACTTATTTTTTCTCATCATTATACATTTCTTTTAGATTATAAAATGAAGTTAAAAACAATTATAATCTCTTTAACATGCTGTGAGAAAGCAGCAATGAAAAAAACAATTAGAAAAGAAAGGCAAACCATTATAGTCAGATCTTTCTGAACGTAGCTTTATACTGACCTTTTGTTCTTACATAATTTTGGCTTCGTCTTTCTCATCAATTCTTGGAGTGAGAGAAGAGGGATGGCAGGATTTCAGAGGGAGTACTGCATATGTTCTAGCTCCAAGTTTTCTTGTGAAAACGAGCAATAAAGCCGCACTGAATTAAAGATGAAGAGAGAAAAGGAAGGATAATAGAACTGACTGCTGCAAATAAATGCTCAATCTATCTCACTTGTGCTACCAAAACTTCCAAAAACAGTGGAATATATCCGTGAAGACTCCTGTCTTCCCAATAGATATTGTAAATATAGATTAATAAAAATAATTAAATTGGATATCTAGATTAATATATATTGATAATAATACTATGAAAGCAGTATTCACCTCTTTCACAGATATTTAGATTAGCCCAAAAACACAGGCCATATTGCAATGGATTGTGAGCACTAGGCACTTCATATGTGCAAGGTGCTTTGTTTCGCTGAGTCAGTTCCTTGGGAAGCTACAATAGCTACTACACAGGATGCTTTCCTTTACATCCTGATGAGAGGGAGAGTAGAAAGATGAACAGCAAGAATGAAAGTAAACAGGATAAATGAAATGCAGAAAACTTGTAAAAGAAAGTGGTCACTAAAAAAGCTTCTGTCACTACATTCTCCTTGAAGGTCTGACCCTGATTTATAATTTTATAGAAAACTTGCAGACCAGTAATTTCCAAAAATTGTCATTTAATAAAGATGAAGACACATGGGAAATTTTATGCTATTTATGTTGTTTATGCTATTCCCACTGTATCTCTCCTAGTGGAAATGTATGGCTATGAATTCTAATATAAATCTCAGAAAGCTAGGTAAAAAGAACAGTGAAAAGCAGATGGCAGCAGTTACTACTGACATATTCCCAGTTGGTGGCTTTAGCATTTAGAGATGAGCATCTGTTCTTCTTCCCTATTGCAAAGTGTTTTTAAGTCAGAGTTGTTAAAAATATATGTATTTTTTTTGTGCCTGTTTTATTCATTTTTGCTGTTTACTGACTTTAATGACTTATAACCAATGCAAAGTACAATGTTTACCAGTGTGACAAAGACCTCAAAAGAGAAATATATGTCTGTAGTGTAGAATCACACTTTGTAAAGTAAAGTATGGGGAGAAGGGAGGAGCAATTTAGGTATTTTTAACTCTATGCTAGAGAAAAAGAATAATGGAAAACTGAAATTTTAGCAAAATGAAGCTCTAACCTCTGTACAAGAATTCTAATACTCCTTTTAGATACCAGCTCCCATTTCCTATGCCTATTAATAAATTTTTGATTCTAAAGAAGAGTAACATACTTAATTATATAACATCTAAAAATACTGGAAATCCCAGTTCTGACTTCAGAGATAATCAATATCAACTTGAGATCAGTTCTTTTCATAGCATGGACTTTTAAATGCAGTGGAGTTAGATATAACTAAGGATGAAAACCAAAACCAAAATGAAAAAAAAAAATTCATAATAGACAGTAGACATATCTAATATTTCCAGCATCAGATAAAGTTTTCATGAAGTACAACTGGATTCACAAATCAGACTTGTTAGATCTATGAATTTATTTACCCTTTGGTAGCCAGAAATGCTTATGACAGGGGACAAACATAATTTGTTGCGAGTTGTGTATTGTTGTAAATTATGTAGATTAAATCATGGCAATTATGTCTTCAAGCTTGAGTCTTTACTACTAAATCTTTATAGTTGCATGGTTCCATTTGGATGGAACCATGGAACCATGGAACCATTTGGCCATGGGATTAAGTCCATTAAATGCAGATTCTTGGTATATCTGTTGAACATGAATGCCTATTACATGGAAAACATGATGAGTTATTCTCCTGCAAAGTATGAAGAATGTACTTTTCAGGTCATAATAGAAGGAATCTCTGCTATCATATGTTTGTCCAACAGATCTCTGTTGGATTATGTGTTCTGCTCTGTGTATGTGTTACATAAAGGGAGATTTTCTTTTTTTTAATTATCATACTGTTTCAAAATTAGGCTTGTGCTTCTCTTTAAATCTTTGAATGGTTTTATTTGACTTTTCCAGCTCTGAGACATTCAAAACTGACTTGAGTGGGAGAATATTTGCTAAAATACTGATAAGACAAGAATTCTGTTAACTGATGGAATGGAATAAGTAGATGTGATAGAACGTTTTGGTTAAAGAGTTTCCCTGCCTTTTGTTTAGTCATTTTCAGGACCAGAAAATCTGTTTAATCTTTAAAGTCTCACAGAGCAAGATAACATAAAAGGCACAATTATTTTATTTAAACAAGTCTTTTAATCAGATGCCATCTTCAGAAGATTGAAGAGAATGTGTGAATCCTTGAGATGGGACTATTGCAATATGATATTCTTTGACTAACCCTCAAATACTGCACTTTCCACACTTCCTAGGGTCTGTATAGGGTGATTGTATGTGAAATGTTGAATGATAGATTTGAAATAGTTGTTTTATTCATACTCACTCTGTAAACCAGCGTGAAAAGATGATCCATCAGCAGCACATGTGTTTCTTAAGTCCTCAGATATTTGCTGATAGGCATAATCCATAAGTGGAAATAAAACTAAATAGAACTATATATAAATAAGTACATCATTATTTTTCATTAGAAGATGGTGTTCTAGAGACAGAATGTACATTTTTTCCTGGTGTTTGCATTGAAAATGAACCATTTTTTCTGAGTATATTGCAGTGCATGGCTTGTCCATTCTGGTCATTTTCTTACTTGCCTTTTCATTTTCAGTCCTTGAGATGCATTTTAATAATTATTTCCAGAATATCCAGTTTTAATATTTTTTATGTAAACAAATATCACTTCTTTTTAAGAATGTATATTTTTCTCTATGTTTCCTTTTTCCATTTATCAAAACAATGTTCATTACAAAATTGTGTAAATGTTGTGAAAATATTTTGTGAAAAGTTAAAAGCATTCCAATCCTATAAATATAACTTCAGTGGATAACTTTAACAGTGAGGTCAATAACATTCATTCTCATGCTGGTACTAATCCAAATGATCTAACAAAAGCAAAGCTACATTTCTCTCAGTATTCATGAAAAGTTGTACCTTGATCTAGTGATCTAGTACCTACAAAGTCAAATCTGCCCCAAAGCACTCATTTTATTGAATTTCATACATTGTCAATTCCAACTGTAATTGTGAGAAGTTGTGAAAAGCTGATACATATCATTCCATGTTTTAGCTTTCAAGTTTTCTTGTGATGCTTTTATGGACCGACCACAAAATCATAGTTGAGGAAGATGTGATTGGTAATAATTTATTTACAAAAATGTCTTCAAAAATGGTACAAAATGGTAATTTATGAATTCTTTTTTTGTGGAAATTGGCTTTTAATTTTCATTCTGAAACTCTAACTGTGCTAATCTATATTATTCTATAATTTATATTATTCTATATTTAATATATTATATATTAGCCAGATAGATCTACTAATGCAGAATAATGCAAACTTTGCTCTAGATTGCAGCAACTTCATTGAATTTGCTTTTTAATTGGACCTTTATTAATTTTAGAAAACCTGTGAACTCCCTAAAGTGTGAAAATTCATTCAGTTTTTTGTTTTTCTAATTAATAAATAGAGCAGTACTAGCTCAAGTGGCCAGCTGAAACCAGGCTAATTTTGGTTTATTCTAAGATATTTAGGGACAAATTTATGCTAAATTGAATCAATCTGCTATTGCTAAAAATAAGACTGCTACCCAGAGCCTCGTATCTGTTTGTTTAATCTGTTTAGGGAAAGGATTTAAATTGCAACACTAAAATCTTCCCTGTGTTGGCAAAGATAAAGATGAATTGTTAGCCTGGTGAAAGTGTCCCAAAAAAAGAAAAAAAGACAATCTCATATACATTCCTTACCCTGTAGAGGTCTACCCCCTTCCAAAATTATGGAATTTATAAAACAGGTAGTAATAATATTAGTATTTCAGGATAAAGTGTGTTTGCATATACACAGAGGAAAGGACATGTGCAACTTTTAAAAACACTATTAGCTGTAATAATTTAGTGCTGGGCCGTTAGCCACTTAGATTTTCATTATCTGTGTGGACCACGACTGCTCTTTAAAGTTGTGCAAAATACATATTTTCCAATGAAGGTATATGCTTTATTAAAATAATGGGATGAACTAGCTATCTGTGCCAAGTTCAAGCATTTTGTCTGTCACGGAGATATAATCTTTACTATCAGTGCTTCCAGATCTATATTTTCTTTCATATCACTGGTAGCACTCTGACAGCCCAATTTACCCCATTGATTGCAACAGAGACTGAAGAGTAAGCAAAACAAAATGAAGCCATAAAAATCACTAGCATAAAGTGATCTTTAATGTGTGCAGGTGATAATAAGAATATTTGAAAAGCAAGGGAGTTATGCTGTACATTTGAGTTGCTTTCTAAAATACTGGCATAAATCCATGTGTAAGCTCCTGCCTAGACCCTTGTCTAGGTGTACATACATGTTGGAGAATATTTGCATGTACATGTAAGTATGCATATAAAACTCACAACCTGAAATAAATTATTTCATATAGTCAAAAAGATGATTTGATTAGATCGTGCTCTTTTTAAATTCATGCACACATTACTGGGCCTTGAAACAAAAAATTCAAAGCATTGTTTAACATCAACTTCGTGATACTTTTTTATTACTGACTGAGAAGGTCAAATTTCAAAACAAGGCATTTTGAAATTTAGTGGAGTGAGTGTTCATGAAAAGTTAATTTGGTTTCTGTAAATATCTAAACAAGTCACTCTAATATTTACATATGCTGTGCATTTATAGCAGTAGAATCATCTTGTATTCATATGGACTGATTGAGAAAATAATAGTATTGTCAACACAACATGGTATTCTGACAATGTTATCCTTGAGATTTTTGCAAATGGGTAACCTTGAGAACTGTGTCTGGATCTGGGCTCTCCAGAACAGGAGAGAAATGGAGCTAGTGGGAAGATTCCAGTGTAGGGCTGCAAAGATGGTTAGGAGATCGGAGCATCTGTACTATGAGGAAAGGTCGAGAGAGCTGGGGCTGACTGGAGAAGAAAAAGCTGAGGTGGTCTTACCTCTTTGTACAAATGCTTGAAGGAAGGTTGTCAAGAGGATGCGGCCAGTGTCTTTGCAGTGGTTACAAACTGAAGCATGGGAAGCTCTGCCTCAATATGAGAAAAAATTCCTGACTGTGAGGATGGCAGAGCACAAGAACAAACTTTCAAGATAGTCTGTGTCGTGTTCTTAAGCTACGTGTAGCAGTGTGAAACAAAAATAGTCCTGGGTTTTAAATCCATAGCTGTTCTCTGAAGAACCCCATTCAAATTTGTTATTGTTACCCAAAAAAAAAAAAAAAAAAAAAGAAAAGAAACCATTCGAACTTGAGAGCCAGATATCAGAATCGCATGTCAAACAAAGTATCTCCTGAAGTCACTGCTGGAGAAGCTTTGGAGAGATGCTTTCTTTTAAGAGCTATAGATTATATCCTCTCTTTGCTAGTAGGCATGCTTTGGGCAGAAGATTCTTGACAATTGCTCCCTGTGTGGAGGAGAAAAGCCCACTTTACACATCTTTGATGCCCTTGTCCTGTAGCTACACCAGGGCGGAAGAATCCAGATGATGAGACAAAGTAGGTTTTCTTTCATTGTACTGAATGTTCTTAAAGAGCAAGGACCTTTGAAGGCAGAGAGCCAAGGCACAAGGAGGCTTTGAAAGCAAGTGTGTAAAACAGGAGACAATCTCTTTTGAAAGAGGTTGTTAAAATCTGTTGGTAACTCTGGACAAAGATAAAAGTGAAAAAGAAGAATAACTTCTCGCTCACCTGGTTCCATCCTTCCTATTTAGAAATCCTTAAATTCTGTATGGCCATCCTTCCTTGATGGAAGGATCCTTTCCTTTTATACATCCTTCTGTACATCTTTTTGTATATCCTTTTACAGGATCCTTTCATTTATTCTTTCTTCATATCAGTGCTATCCCAATACTCTAACCTTATATGTCCAAATCAGAATTTTGCATGAAAATAATGGCTTTGTATCTGCACTTATTTCAGCCTATCTATCTGCACCTGCAGCAAAATGAGGTCTCTAGACCACTACTCAGCTTCTTGTAGAAACCAGATCTCATAGAGAATGGGGAGGGGATTGTTTTACCCTTCTTACTATATTGTTTAACCAAATGTTCAGAAAGCCTTAGCAAAAAAAAAATATAAGGAACAGAAAACTCTTCACTGGGCACCATTCTATTTCTCTGTTTGGTTTTCTTTATTTTCTTCCAACCATTTGACTAACCTCACCTCTTTGTGTTCAGCATCTGAACAAAACGCACAGTGAGATATTCAGAAGTACCCACTTATTCCTTATTGCTTTTCTGGCAAAACCGTCCCTCCACATGTTTGTGTTGGCCTCTGACCCTACATGTTTACTTCAAGTAAACATGCCAGATGGTGGTGAAAAGTGGCAGGTCAGAGAACCACCCTAGGGTGGGGGCAAAATCCTCTTTACAAGATAAACTTAAAAGCAACAATTTCAGCAAATGCCTTAGAGCAAGTTCACAGCTGCAATAAAATGGAGAAGGATAAAAAAGAAATAAACAAAAATTTCATTCCAGCTCCAATTGAGAGGTGCAGGAAGAATGGGCATCCAAATCTAGGGGCTGGTTACTGCAATGATGCCTTAAATATTTTCTATGTCCCCTCGTCGGGACAGGAATATGTCAGGAAAGGAGGGGGCAAAGTCATTGCTGTTGTTAAGTGTATTGATCTCCCTTGCAAAGTGGAATATATTGCATGGGGGGGGGGTGCAATTCCCTGTTGTTAGCAGGAGGTTGAACTAGATGATCTCTACAGGTCCCTTCCTTAACCTTAACCATTCTGGGATTCTGCGATTATGTTACCTTGAGCACCAAAAAAGGCTGATGAATGCTGATCGTAGACTGGTATGTATCTTCGTCGTACCATACAGTCATATGAAACATAAGCTAAGGAAAATATAGCTATAGATTTTTTTAATTGCAGTATATGAGAAGGTATTCTTTTTCATTTGCTCTTAATCGAAAGGTATCCTTGCAAGATCACATTGCATAAGTTATTAATATCTATGATTAAATTTTGTTCAGTCTTCACCTAATTATCTTAATTAGAAGTGCATTATAGCAATCATTTTCAAGTAAGATTCCCTGTTATTTATTAAGATACTCTGTGCTTTGTGTACTTTGTGTAACTTCTGTGTAAAACAAGGTATTTTATTGCCACTCATTTCATCTTTTGTTTTTACATGCTTCTCATTGTATGAGACAAATATTTAGCTCAAGATAATGTTAGCTGTGGTTTAGAGTCCAGGAAATATTTTTGAAATTCCAATGAAACTCAGAATCCCAGGAGGGCTGAGGTTGGAAGAGGCTTCTAGAGCTCATTTAGTCCAATGCCCTGCTCCAGCAGGGACACCCAGAGCACGGGGCACATGGCAGCATCCAGGCGGGTTGGGAAGATCTCCAGAGAAGGAGACTCCATAACCTCCCTGGGCAGCCTGTGCCAGGGCTCTGGCACCCTCACAGGGAAGAAGTTCTTCTATGGAGATGGAAATTGCTGTGTTTCAAATTGGATAATACCCATTACCCCTCATCCTGTCCCTACCAAGAAGAGTTTGGCTCCATTATCTCTACATCCTACCCTTAGGTACATATTGATCAGATCTCCTCTCAGTCTTCTCTAGGCTAAAAAGGCCCAGCTCTATAAACATTCTATAGTTTTAAGTGCTGATATTTATTAAATTGGGAATAGTAATCTTTAACTGAAACAGATATTTTTGCCTACCTTGTTCATTACATAAAATATTAAGAAATTGGAAGAATAGTAATCGTTATTTTACAGGCTTAGATTTGAAGGCTTAATAATTTGCCTTTGATCACTCTATTGCTGTACATAATTGCACAATTATGCATATATATTATACATGACTATGCAAAATGTATATAATTATTGTTATAATATGTATTATTTTTAAAGACAAGTATCAAATAAAGCAAAATACTTGTTTAAAAATCAATATAAAGGACACTTTGTGCTGCAGTATAGAGGCAAAGAGAGTAGACAGAGCTGTTAGTGGCATTGTCTAGTCTACTGAAACCTCTTTTAACATTGTTACAATCAGGGTGATAAAAGAAATTTTATCACTGCAAATGAAAGTAGAGATTCTTATATAAACTGTACAAGGTGAATGTTAACTCATGCAGCAGTTGCCAGGGTACTTGGAACAGAAATGCAACACTACCAAAGGAACCAAGCCCAGGCTGAGAATCAGACAAGCCAGGTCGATGATACTGGGGCTCTGTCAGGCAGGTATACAGATATATAGCTCAGATTTGCAATCAAGGATCAAGATTTGTCAGCCATTCAGAGTTAAATCAGCTTTTTGCACAGCTCTGATGACTCATCTCGTAACAATGACTGATAACCACTGTTGTTTATGACTTTAAAAAAAATGCAGATAATGAAAGGAATCTCTGATAGCAACATGGAATAATAAAGCTAAGGCAAATATTCCTATGGCAAACACTTTACTGTGAAGAATACTGTCCTGTTGTAGATTTGCACCTATAACCTCTCAGTTATCTTTTTCAGTATTGGATTTTTCGTTTTATTGCTATAACCAAACTAATAGATGAACCACCATGGCACTTGCTATTTTACTGAATATGTAGCTTCTTACTTAGCTAAATATGATTTCTAAAATTATATTCTAATTCTAAATATAATTGGCTAAATATAATTTCTAGCTACCTCGCACTCAGTCAAATGCTTTAATTATACATAAGCAACTCTCTTCGTTACAACAGGGTTAAGCATTAATGTGCAGAGCACTCCATTTCCTTCTGAATTTAAGCTCTTTGCTATTAAGTTTCATTCTCCTCTCATCTTTTTCATAAAACTGAACTAGCTGAATTGATAGACTGGCAAATTTTTGGAGGATTCTGAAATAGCTCAGGAAAGGATGATACTGAAGAATTGTTCAGAGGTGCAGAAGCAGAGCTACAGAGAGGTCTGCAGAGAGAGCATGACTGTTGGCAACTACTGTGTGGCTGACCTGCTATAGGAAGATCTGCATTTGTTCTTGCATGCCAGAGAAAAACAGTGTCACAGAAATGAGTGGCTAGAAAAAGATAAAATGTGCCTAGTATATGATGGAGGAACTGCTCTGTATACAAGGACCTCACTTCTTGTCTATGGGGAGGATAAAGAATTTTGTGTTCAGATGGTTTGGAAGATCAGCAATATTGTCCTCTGACTTTGCACAAAAAATAAAATTGCTATCCAGTCTTTGAAAATATTGGACAATATCTCTGGACAAGGCACCAATATTATCATAGGAAGAAAGAATAGCATAGAGAAATACAACATCAATACTATTAGAAGTAAAAATCCTGATAAAATTGAAGCTATCATCACAAGCATTTTACATTATAGCTGAAAAACTAATCCAGCTAAAATAAAGTGCTTTGAAATTTGACTCATTTCAATGTGGCAAAGATGCCAGAATTACTCAGCCTTCCAATCCCTGTATTACAACTACTGATGAAATTATCATAATAGGATTAATATTTTATACACCACAGTAGTTTGTATTTTAAACCAATTGGTTCAGAATGATGCAAATCATTGCAATTAGGGACTTCTCAACACTGTCAATTCCTAGCAGTAGTCAAGTAAATAGAAACATCACTCCTGAGTGCTCTAGCATTTTTAAACACCCAGATATCACTAATAAATCAGTTTACTGCTGTACACTGAACTATATTTGCAGAAATTGTACTTTCAACTGGCAGTGAATTCCTAAATTCCTAAAATTTGGAATTTAATTCCTAGAAGTTGAAATGAAATATTGTAAATGATGATACCCACAATCCTTCAAATAATATGAGATCTTTTAGGATGGAAAGCTGCCTTTTATTCTGCTCATATGGTCAGCAGTTTTTTCAGGCAATATTCCATTAACCACAATGTCAAGTTATTTTGGCCTTTGACCTTCAAAAGCTCTATATTGTCCTTTGATACATGATGGCAGAACGGTTGCAGGGTTGCATAAACTCACTAAAATATTGGGCCAACACCAAACATATGTTTATAAATTGCTTTTTCCTTGTTCTGCTTGCAGCTAAGTATGCATTGCACAGCACACTTGTCCGTGTTGTGGTGGCTATTTCTCCTCTGAGCTTTCTTTGTAATTGTGAGGCATAACATTTTCAGGTGGGAATCCTAGGGCAGTACAACTCTACCATATGCATTACCTCTATCTGTCAGTGAATGCTGTTTTACAGGGAAAAATACAACAAAAGGTAACAAGGTTAGAGAATGGCAAAGCTGACTGAAGGAAGAGATAAGCAATATACTTCTGTAGTTTTGCTTGCTGCTAAAGGGGCAACCAGAGGATTGTAATTATTCTAGAAAAGAAGTAGAAAATGAAGATCTTGCTTTTTTGGTATATTATTTATTTATTTATTATGCACGTGTTTATAATCTTTACTTGTGTTCTGCATACAAGATATTTTTGATTCTGAGACCTACAAATTATAGCGTAAAAGGCTATATGAAATCTTTTTTAAACCATCTTCTGACACCTGGATTTCTGAGTGAAAATCAGCAAATGATGAGATTTTCCCAAACTGAAAGATTGCAGAAGATGAGTTTTGAAAAGAAAAGGAAGTTGTAATGCTGAACTACTGAACCACCAAAAAAGTTATGAGTTAAATTTTTATTTCACTGCTGCACAGACAGTTCAGGATTTCATAATCCAGATATATCTGCAGAGTGTACATGTCTGAAAAAAATACATAAAAATAGTAGATACAAAAAAAGAAAGTTTTGTTTTCAATATACAGTCATGGCTGCAGTCAGGGTTTAATATATAGTCAGGGTTGGGGGCAGTCTAGGCTGCAGTGACCACAAAATGTTGGAATTCATGATCTTGCGTGGAAGAAGCAGAGCAAGGAATAGGATAGCTACCCTGGACTTCAAGACAGCCGACTTTGACCTCTTCAGGGAGCTCTTCGGAGCTGTCCCCTGGGTTCTAGAAGGGAGTCCAGGAGAGTTGATTGATATTCAAGCAGCACTTCCTCCAAGCTCAGGATCGGTGTATTCCCCCCCCCCCCAAAAAAAAAAAAAAAAAAAAAAAAGAAGCCAAGTAGGTGGGGCAGAAAACCTGTATGGATGGCAAAGTCCTGGGCAAAGTTAATGAGAAAAAAAGAGTGTACAGATGAAGTCCAAAGCCTGGGTGGAATTAGAAGTGGCAAGGAATGTCAGGGACAACAGGAAGGGTTTCTAGAAATACGTTAGCAGCAAGAGGAAGATGAGGGAAAATGTTAGTGGGCTGCAAAATGGGGAGGGGGCCTTGGTGACAGAGGATGCCGAGAAGGCAGAGTTACTAAATGCCTTCTTTGTCTCTGTCTTTACTGCTAAGGCCACTCCCCATGAACTACAGGACTCAAGAGATAGAGAAATAAATGGGATAGAGGAAGACCTTCTGCTGGTTGAGAAGGATTGGGTTAGGGATCACTTAGGCAAGTTGGCCACCCAAAAATCTATGGGCCCAGATGGGATGC
>JAUBOD010000263.1:96295-117442 GCA_032353885.1 Nothura maculosa | reverse complement strand
TGGATGCCGCCCTGTGCCACATGCTCTAGGTGTGCCTGCTGGAGCGGGAAGGTTGGACCAGATGATCTCTAGAGGTCTCTTCCAACCTTAAAGATTCTATGATTCTATGATTCAGTGCAGTACATAGATATATAGGTATAGAAACCAGTGCTTTTAGGGCACTATATCTGTTAAAAACATTGCTGCATCTTAAGTCAGTTATATATTGCCTTCAAATTAGCAAAGACATCTTATTTACATCTTTTCTTTGTAGTCAGTTTTTTATTAATTCAGTAATATATTTCTGTTATGAAATTTTGTTTATAATCATTTACTTACACTTCTATCAGGAATTATTTCACTATACTTCAATGCTTTGCTTCTTTTTTCCTTCTCTCATCTAAACATCTTTAATTATATCATGTTTTCCAGAGCTCTTATTATTTATCTCTGGACTCTGTACAGTTGATTTATGTCTTTTGTGGACTCAGTACTTGAGCTGAGATCTTGCCACTGCTGTGTACATAGGAAAGATTGTATGTTTCATTGTCAAATGTCCTGTTCTTTATATAGATCTCACTTCAGTATCTGCCTCTTTTGAAGCAGCACATTATTGCTGACCTGCTGTTCAATTTACAATTCACTGTAACTCCCATACCATTTTCTTCAGCAGTGTACTTTAATCAGTTCTTCTCTCTCCAGTAGCTGCACAATTGATTATTCTTGTCAAGATGCAGAATTTTACACAACTCCTTTTGACTCAAGTCTTTTCTACATTTTTTTCAAGAATATTTTGATTTCTGTTTTGTTTGTTCAAAGACTATGCAGTCCTTCTGAGCTCTGTGAATTATTAAATACTTAATTAAAATAGCTAATTAGCATTTAATTAAGAATAAGAATTTAATACCTATTTAATTTTAAATAATTGAAAAATGTAAAACAAGCAGCTCGAAAACATATTCAGTTCTTCCTCCCCATTAGAAAATGAGTTAGTGCCTTCACACAGCTCCCCTAAATCCTTAATGATATATTCTTATGCTTGTTCCTACTACTATTTTTGTCTTATTAATAAAGAACATCAATACTTTCTCCTATGTTCTTTTATCATAGAAAAATACACTTTTATAATGATTGGCACTTGATATGTCCTTATCTTATATATTAAGCCTCTCCTCACCTCATCAGTTTCTTTAGAATTAAGAAGGTTCTTCAGAATTTACCAAGAAAATACGTAAGTACTGACTTTGCAAATAATTTATATTTATCCTAGTGTAAATTAATTATTTGAAGAATGCCAGAAAAATTGAGGGGTTTTATGCAGTTAGATTTTTTCTATGATAGTAACAATTGATTTAATGTATCTTACAAATATTAAATAGTTTTCAGACTGGTGACTCTTACATTGATGTCTTTTCTGATTCTTTTGCAGCCTAAAAATGTACCTTAGAACCTTCCACCTTACAAGTGTACTAGTAAAGTATAAATAAAATTGTACCAAGTGTGTGGCTGCATACATTTCATTTAATTATAGAAGACCTTTGTATTCTGGAGCAGGTGTTTGAAATCAAACATGAGAAATGACTTCACTGAAACAGAGAGCGATCTGGGCATCATGGTGGACAACAAGATGACCATAAAGCGGCAGTGCCCTGGTGGCCAAGAAGGCCAATGGGATCCTGGGGTGCATTAAGAAGAGCATCTCCAGCAGGTCAAGGGAGGGTATTGTGCCACTGTACACAGGGGTGACGTGTGGTGAGGCCACATCTGGAGACTGTTGCCTCAGGACAAGAGGGATGTGGAGCTCCCCAGGACAAGAGGGATGCAGAGCTGCTGGAGAGAGTCCAGCACAGGCAAAGTAGGTGATAAGTGGCATTTTCAGTCTTCCACTCCTAGTTTCAATTTTGTTTTACTGGATGTATTTGTTTTATCTATTTACGGTAGGCTATTATCTGTGTAGTTTATTAATATTCAAATTATGTGATTGATTTTTGCTTAAACAAGTGAAATCTTGCTATTGTTTAGAGGAAAATTTATTATCACACCTTCTTTTTGAAGACTCCTTTCATTGAAGCAGCTTTATATAGATGGTTTGCAGATACTCACCTATCCAATCCTACTACCCTAACCCTTGTACTGTACTTTTGTGGTCATTTCCAAAATAGATAAATTGAGGTCAAGGAGGAGGTAAGAGTCTTTCAGTCAGTCTAAGCCAATGATGAATATGGATCATAAAAATTCTAACTCTCGGACAATTTCATTTCACCAATTCAAGGAGGATCCTAAGTTCTCAGAGAAGAGTTAAGTTTGGCACAGTGGTATTATTTGTGGTATTTCTGTGAGACGAGGACATGCACTCAAGCAAGTTTGAACAACCCAAGAAAAATGAAACAATTCTAAGATATTGGATGAAAATAGCAATTTGCAATACAAAATGTAGATTTTGTAGTTTGCAAAAAGACTGGAGCTTGTATTTGTTCTACACTTAGCTCTATTTAGCAGTGACTATCAGAGGAAGAGGTAGATTTTACAATTATGTTGTTTTAAAAAGTTAATTTACTCAAGCAATGATAAATCTTAAGTTTGTCATATTGATGTTTACCTGAACGTAGGAAAAAAGTGAATCCCTCCACCTTGACCTTTGGCATATGGAACTTCTGTTTCCAGAATAAAGTTCAGTAAATGCCAAGTTTTGAATACTGGATTTTTGACATTAATGATTTCTATGTTGGATCTTAATTATAGATGTCTGTCAACAATCCTTTAATTTTTGATATGTAAGAGGTTGAGTTGCTAAGTACAGTTCTATGATTCTATGATACAGGGTGTGGTGCTGTCTTCGCTTACTTCAAATGATGGAGTGTCCCTTGGAAGAAAAGAGGGAAGTGAAATTTATTGAGCTATTCACCACAAAAAAATAAGGCAAATGTTGTTTATGCTACTGTTAGCGTAAACTTTCTGCCACACAACTAAGATCTCCTTTTGGAGGAGGAAGTGAACAGGCAAGCATAAAACTGAAAGTCCTCTAAATTTCTATGTATATGAGATATGACAGAGTAATAGATTTTATGAACTCTGCCCATTTTTCTCATTTTTCTCTACTCTCTACTACTGCTAGAATTCTTGTGGGAAAGATAGTAAATCCCTCATAAAGTTTCAGATAGGAGCAATTTAAGAAAAAAAAATAAGTCAATTGAAATACACATATTCAACCTTCATTCTTACACAAAGCTAAGCGGCAAAAGCTGCAGTAATGCCTTGACAGATGCAGGATGTCTCTCTGCTGATTAATTTGGAAACAGTGAGCTTAATTTTACAATTCGCTCCAAGTCATTATGCTATTTACTTAACAACTCCTGCAATTTTGGCTGCACTGATGATTTACTCCATTATCTTCCTGATTTAGTCCATGAAGTATAAAAAATGGTTCATTTCTTCATCCTTTAGGATATACATTCATACACAATAATGACAGATCAAAGCATCTTTTCTATATCTATGTCACATTACAAATATATGAAATTAAAAAAAACCCCAAACTAAAGACATGTTTTGTAGGCTATTAAGATGATTATACTTTTTTTTATTCTATTATATTTGCATATTGCAATCTTTTATACAAATAAGAAAATAAAAAGCCTTTTCTTTAGCATGCTAATGAAATTCTGGTATTTGGGAAGTCTTTGTGTAAGTTAAAATTTTTTTAGTGAAACTAAAATCTGCAATCTTCAGTTCAGTAGGCAGAGGCTTCCAGTCAAGCAAATTTCTCAGTCACATAAGAGGAGTTCTTTTAATACAGAATTTGTCTCTCAGCACTTTCCTTCTACAAATTGTCTTATACAGAAGAAGAGCTTTAGGCTTCTACCTACAAAGAGCTTAAATATGTACATAGCTTAAAGATTATGAATAGTTTCATTCAGATCAATGGGGCACTCCCATGCTTAATGTTGAAAAGGATGCCTGCTTAAGTGCTTGTATCCTAGGCTGGACCAGGAGACATACCATGATGCTAGGTATTTTAAGTCAATTTCAAATTTAACCAGAAATGGGCATTCTGTGTATTTTTTTGTTGTTCTTTCCTTCCATACACAACTTTGATTTGGGTATCAGTTAAGTTGCTGGTGGTTCTCCCTTGCTTGTTATGACTGTGTTTGTGAAATGACCTCCTGTAGTTCATTATTAAAGCACTTTTTTAAAAAAAATAATTACAAGTTTTCACCTCCTCTCTGCTGTGTGACTGGACATGTGCTTTGAATGGGAGTGAGACTCATGTATCACACATTGAAAAATAAAATGAAAAGAGTCTTTGCTTCTGAAACATAATTGTTTTGAATAAGGAAACTTTTTATAGAGCTGTGAAAGCTGTTTTTACGCTTCTAGCCAGGGGAATGTAAATAACCTTCTTCAGGCCTTTTCTAAAATTGTTCCCGTGAAATCTATGCCATTAAGTCAAAGTTTCAAGTGGTCTTTACAGATTCAAACTTGAATCATTGTAATGTATAAACATCACTTACTCTATATTAAATAATTCTTGCGATTCAGAGTGATCTGAGCACAACTTGCCAGGGCTGTAAATCATAGTTGGATACTTTTTTTTAAAAAGCGAGAGCTATAAAGTAATGAAAGCAAAGCATTCTAATATATTAGAGTAATTTCCTTGGTGCACTTTGCAGCCAGCTACACTGCATTTTTTTTTTTTTTGCTTTTCATAATTAAAGCATAAGCAAAAATGTAGACTTAAAATTATCCAAAATCTCAAGAACAGAATGAAACTGAAAAATGTCTAAACAGTAGTGGCTGTAGGAATACAGCATTTTAGGAAGGTAATGCTAGCTATAATCTTTCATGATCCTATTCCAAAATTTTAAAAGACATTTTGCCTTTCTTTTTAAGTAAGTAGGTCACTTTGTATACCAGAAAAGAGAGAAACTGCAAATAAGACAAAATTATCAGCAATAAAAAATGTTTGTGATTTTGCCTCTTGAGCAGTAGTAAAATTCATGAGTTATTTATTGTATATTAGCATTCCTGTGTGGAACTAAGAAATATTAATAGTCAGCACACTTGGTATGTTCTTGGAAAGATTTCTCAGTAGCCAAGGGAGTTAGTCTAGAACAAATATGGAACAAAATATTTTGTCCCATGTACTGTGTATAATGATTTGCCTTCTTGGCAGCCTCCTCTTTCCAAACAAATGGTTTCATCTAAGTTTCTTTCCGTGGCAAGCAGCAGGAGAGGTGATGGGAAAGGTACTCAATTCACTCTTCTTGCTTTGCATGCTACTAACATAGCTGCAAATTCTGTCTACTTTCTATTAAACAAATAATTTGAAAACTCTGCCTCCCCATTGCCTAACATGGTATGTTTGAGGTTGGCTGTCTAAAAAGGAGGAATTTTTCCATTAAAAAGAAAAGAAAAAATACACTTAAATTGTTTCTTTGAATATCAGCTTTTAAATGACTTATGTATACAGATTAATAGTTGTCTAGTTGATCCAAAATTTTTCTTAACAAAGAGCTGCATGTTCTCTACCTGTCAAGCAGTCATACCAGATTGTATTTTTCAAGAATTATACACAGAGAAGATTTTCAAGAATTATACACAGAGAATATAATTTCTGATTGCTCTGTAGCCCTTCCTCTGGTGCTCAGGGATTGTCATTCCTTTTTAGGAATGAGTTAAGTGAGGAAAAAATGAATCTCATAATACTTAGGTCTTTACCAAGTGGATTGTGGCTAAAATGAATAAATTGGCCTAATGGACTTACGCCAAAATATGAGTCATTTGATCTACCTAGGAGCCAGGCAAGAGGCACAAATTGAACCCAGTCTCCTCTTGATGGTCTGGAGATGTAAGTCTACAACACTAATGACACAAAATATTATCAGGCCTGATGCACTGAAAATACAAACTGAGATAATTTAGCATTTTCAATCTCCTTGTAGGATCAAGGATATCAAGCTACACTAAGTTGATCAATCTGTAAATGCTGGTGTCACATAGGAAAGAACATACTGTCAAGGGAAAAATAAAAACAAAATATTGTTATTTATTAAAAAAAAAAACAAAGTAATGTGAAGTTGAGGGATTTACTGGCTTGAGAAGTTATTACAGGTCAGGAGTGGTCAAAGCAGCCCTTTCTAATGTATATCTTAAGTCATTTCCTTTTGTGTGATACTCATGTCAAATAATACATCAAGATTTGTGCTGCTTTGCTAGGAAAACTCAGAAGTTTTTAGTTATTGTTAGCCTCCATTAATTATTTGCTCCGTGTGAAACTAAACTGTAGCTGTGGATAGCTTATTTTTTGAATCCTAGAGAGTGAGGGTTTTGATTCATATTTCTCTGAGAAACAACTGGCACAATACTGGCAAACTCAAGACTCTGTTTAGTCCCTATTCTTAATTTAAAAGAAATAGTTTTCAATGTCCTTACTCCTTGGCTTGTTACAAATTTGAAAAAAATCATCACTAATTTAATATAAGTGTATGGGCATGAGTATTACCTACTGCTTTGATTGTGTGATTGTTTTCGCATTCATCTCACTGTGGAATGATGATACTTTGACTTCTTTATTGCTGGGAGACTGTTGATGAATTTGCATGCAGAAAAACATTGGACATGTTAGATAAAATCACTTAGTTTAAAAATAATGAATAAGTCGCTGTTAAATTGTTGTAGATTTCAATGAACAGTATCTTTTCAAATGTCAAATTTTGTGTAATAGGGTAGATTAATGATGCTCAATTATCTGCAGTTAATTGACATGTATATGGCAACATTAAGGCAAAATAATTGAAAAATAGAAAGAAAATAACAAAACAAAAACTTAATGGAAAACTTAAAACTTTCACACATTTTTCTTTCTCCCTCTCTCTTTTTTTTTCCCCTAATGTTTCTCCTCTGGATTTTAACTTCTTTTTTGAGCACATTCTGAGTCTATAAAAGATAGCCAATGAACCAAGTGATATCCATAAATGATGTCATTTCACGAAAAATCTCCACAAATTCCACTGCTTTCCAACCTTTCATTCTTTCTGCTGTGAAACAGCAACACAGGTCTTGTTAATTTCCCTAAAAGTGGCAAGGTATGTTTTCAGCATGCTTGTTTCAGCCTAATGCCACTGTCATATTGAGTACAAATAATTGAAAAGTATGACATAGCTGGCACATCTCTTAGCAGGCTGAGCTTCTTATTATCTATATCTAATCATTCACAAGTTGTCACATACTGAAAAGGCTGTTGTCTGAAATGGAGTTTTGGTTCTAGATCTGAGCTACCAGTTTCTGGTAGTTCATTCAATATCACTGAAAGGTTTCAGCATCTTCATGAACAGTCATGCAGGAGGAGGAGATCTGGCACTGCACAACCTCAGACATTTCTTTAAAAGTCTGTGTGACAGATGTCACAAAATGAGTTATCAATTGTAGGAAATACTTTATAACACATGTATTACTTGTAGAGACACCTTCCACAAGAAAATCTCAATATGTGTTTGCATTGTGCCACAGAATCTTGCAAAGATGGGATAGGAACATCTTTTAATCTCAAGAATCAAAGTGTAATGTTGGGCTATAAATGTATGCAGGTAAATTCTAAAGGAAGTATTACCCCTCAAATCTTTTTGGCTACCTTCAGAGTTATATGACTGAGTATGGAGTCTTAAGATAATTGAATGTACTGCTATTCTAGGCCCATTTCTTCTGAGTGTTGGCAAATTTCACCATCAGTTGTTCATATATTTGAAATTCAGTCTGCAAGTATGCATGTGGGCAAGTGGAATGTGCAAATGTATGTAGCATCTGGGGTGTCCAGTGTTGCTAACATGCAGGACTTTTTTTTACTCTCTAGTTGATTTAAAATTAAAATGACAGATATCTGGATCTCTTCAGGATTCTGGATAAACAAGAAAGTCCCAGGAAGTAGATTTCGTTGCACAAGGCAGGTGAGGCAGTCAAAGATAAAGAATTAATCACAAGGCTCTGCAGTTTATCACTTGATTCTGCAGTTTATCACCTGTTTCTGCAGTTTATCTCACCCTTACAGAAAAGCACTAAGTTTATGTATTTGTAAAACAGAAATATAGAAATGTGAAATAATCTGTCTGCATAAGAGGAAAATCTTCAGTGAAAATCTACTCTTTTTTTGGTTTGTTTTCTGTTTCTAGATTTCACTTGGAAGTAGAGATCTAAATCTACTTTCTATACAGGCTACAAAGTTAGTACCGACCAGCAGGTGGAAAAATTCTCATCGATGAATAATAAAATAGTGATTTTTTTTTTTCCTAATGCCATCTGGAACCTATGCTCACATTTGAAAAGAAGTAGTTGTTTGTCGTCTTGAATAGTCAGGCTCTTTGAAGATCATTGCTTCATCTTTTGAAAGGTGAAGCCATGAATAAAAATGAAGACATGAAACTAAAACTGACAGCATCACAAATGCTGCAAAAAAGCAGACAACAAAATGTTCTACAGAGGAAGCATTTCACTATTTCTTCTATAATTCAATCATACCAATAATGCAAAGGTTAATCTAAAGTATGAAGCATGAGGCATGTTACTTTCTAAACAGAATTTCCGTTGTTCTAATTGATGGAAGAAGATGAAATCCCCCTAGCATATAAAAACAAGCAAACCATTTGTTGTCTAAGAATGAACCTATATGTTAAGCACTGATCAACTAATTACCAGTAATCAAGCAGTCTTTGAAGTGGCAAAGAAGACTGTTGGAAAAAGATAGAACCCAATCTCCAATAAGAAAAAAAAGGCAATATATTTCTTTTTACTAGATGTATAGCAGTGCACATAGTCTACAGTTTGCATTATCTAGCCTGAACATCATACTATAAAATAACTAGAAAGTCATAAAGTTTTAAAATATTTGCTAACTAGACTGAATTTGTGTGTGTATATTTATATATGTATATTTCATATATATTCATATATGTAACATATACATATATATTACATAATACATATTATATATAATATATGTAGCATGTATAATAAAAGGTTACGGGTGGTATTCATGTAACTTTGTGATTATTATCACAGAATATGTGGTACATTAGATATATTCATTAAAAGAATTTTAGTAAATATAATCTTCAGTTCAGCTAGGTAGGA
This sequence comes from Nothura maculosa, assembly GCA_032353885.1. NCBI lineage: Eukaryota > Metazoa > Chordata > Aves > Tinamiformes > Tinamidae > Nothura > Nothura maculosa. The sequence goes on along the minus strand of JAUBOD010000263.1, from coordinate 108,340 downwards.
AATCTTTTTTTTACCAAATGCAGACAGAACTCAGAAAATTACTAGAAAATAATAGCAAGATGTTTTACATTCATTGAGAAAATGTATCTTCCATTTGATTCTATAATATTGTAAGAACTGCAATTCTTTTAGACTTGAAAATTTGTTTTTGCTGGCTGTGCGTGTTTTAGGAAGAAGGGGTCTTAAGCTTACCCACTACTCTACAGGTCTTGTCTCATTTTAACTTCTGTACAAAAGCACATGTTATTCTCAGTGAGGCTCAGAGTTTAGTCAGCACTAACATCCTTTGTTATTAACACCAGCTGGTGAAGCGATACCAAGGTCTTTGCAAATTCAGCTGTGACCTTGACAGGTATTGTTAGAAGACAGGGCCCGCTCCATAGGGGCCTCTGAAAATAAAAGTTCAGATGCCAAGGCCAGGCGAATGCTACAGATTTGCAGTTTCTGCTTTGTCAAACCTGGAAAATAAAAGATACCAGACAACAACAACAACAACCACCAATGTGCTATCTCACACCATTATTGCAAGCAAATATTCAACATGTCTATGTAGCATCTTGCTTTTTTTAAACTTTAAAACAGAGAATGTATAGCACTTTGCTGTTCAAGAAGTGAACAGGCACAGAGATGCCAAAATATTCAACATCAGGTTTACAGGAATCAAATTTATAGAATTAAGACTTTTAATTCCATGATTCTCTTCAACCTTTAAACAATTTAAATGAAGCATTCACTGAGTTTTCTCTACTAACCTCATGAAAGTGGAACTTCTTGTTTTAAATCAAGCAAAGATCAGTAGACCCAGAAATAAGTGACTTTCTAATTTACATCTGAGAATTACTCTGCATATGAAGACTTCTCAACTAGTTGGGGAGATTGGATATAAAAACTTTTTGATTCATTAATTAGCTCTGTATTTGCAATTTACAGTTTATACAGAAATATTTTTTCCTCATGAAAAAGCTGATTACATTACAGCTCTTTAGCAAGAATACTGTTGTAAGTGAAAATTTTCCTAAGGTTTCCTAGATGAGGTTCCCTGTGACCTACTTCCAATGCTTTTAGAGTTCTAAGATTTCTCACTCTTATTTAAGTACCTGTTTTACATAGGATTGGCTACAGAACAAGGCTCACAATTTAATTTTAGATTGGAAGATATCGGTTTTCCTCTGTGAGAATAAACTCAAAAATAACTTTTTAGATCACAAGATACTGACAATTTTAAGGAAATGGTTCACATACCCACTGTAGCTGTTACCAAAGGGGGACATGAATCCTGAGCATTTAGAACTCTATTCTGACTATTTGTATTTGTATGAATCAATGTTTTTTCTATCTCTGGTCTTGTGTGAGTTTCTTTTTCCATTTTCCATTGCTTGCATTAACAAAAATAGTATTTCTTTCTCAAAAATTCTACAGAGTCAAGTAAGAATGAAAAAGATTTTTTTTCTAAAAAAATATTTTCTATAAGAAAATATTACAGAATTAAATAATTTTTTAATTATCTTTTAATATCATGTGATATTAATATAATAGTTTTTTCTTTTAAATAATCCGAAGAAAAATTCACATCTATTGGTTTATATTTCCCAGATGAAGAAATGAATTATGAAAAACTGATGTTGATATTAAGAGGGATTTTATATGATTGTTAGTAATTCTTATTCTTTGAGTATTGTATGATCAGTACACTTCTAGATGAACATTACCTTTCACTAGCAATAGTAGTAATGAGTTAAAAATTATCATTGTTTTCCTACAAACTCGGAATTATCTAATGGTAGAGAGCGACCCTAATAACAGACTATATGTTTCTGAAAGCTTTCTTTAGGTCTCTTTTGTGTTGTTTTACATGCAAAAATAAAATGGTACTTGGTACATGAGATTTACATGTCTTAAATTCTTGTCAGTCAGGATTTATAATATTTGTCACACAAAATAATATTTACTTATGTATTTAGATTTAATGTTTTATCTCAAGTCATGTTTTCTTTAGGTTTCACGGTTTGAGTTTTGCAGCTTTGCACATTATGTAATTTGAGAGATATCAAATATATGAAATACATATCAATCCACAAGATATATTCCTCAATGCCATGGAAGAAGTAAATCAGACAAAGCTATAATCCTCAGTAAAACTATAAACGTGCAGAGCCCAGGTCCACATCAAGACACCACAGCAGGCTGCATGACAACTTGACTTTGACCTTAAATGATCTCAGCTATTGGAGAGTGTCTTGAGAGTGCTAGCACACCATATATTATGTGCTCTAAAATTGGAAATGAAGAGCAGGTCTGAAAGAAAGTTGTTTGGATGGCAATTTTGGCAATATAAATATATGTCTATGTCAGTTGAGAAATTTTAACTATATCTGTTTGTTATTTGTTTTAGATCAGGATCACTGTCTCTAAAAGTTTATTGAATTCCTTGCCCTGTTCCCTGTCTCTATCAGTGTCTCCTTGCTCTGTTCATATGATACCAAATTAAAAAAAAAAAAAAAAAAAAAAAAGGAAGAATTTCTTTACTGTGAAGGTGACAGAGCACTGCAACAGGTTGTCCAGAAAGGTTGTGCAGTCTCCTTCTCTCCAGATTTTCCAAACTTGCCTGTATACTTACGCTGTGCCATGTGCTCTGGATGTCCCTGCTTGAGCAGTGAGGCTGGATGAGGTGATCTCCAGAGGTCCCTTCCAACCTCAGCCATTCTGTGATTCTGTGTGAATAAACTCCATTTACATTAGATCTTTCTTTGAACATAATTGGGTGACATTAGAGGGACATTAGATTCACTAAGTTGACTACAATGAAGTAAGATGACTGTGGAGTCACGTTAGGATTATTGTGAGATCTAGAACATGCAGCTAATTTGTAATGGAAACATACATAGTTGTAAGCAGAGTGCGACAAGTCTCTATATAAATTCAATTAACCTCTATGTAATTTCAGTTGAGGACTACCACCTGGACCCTGTTTGAACCTAAAGGGTTGTATTTTATATATGACTCTATTAACTTTTTTTCTCTGCTCCTTAGTGCAGAGGAAACCTGAGGGTGCTAGGGAAAATCAGGGCAGTGCAGCTGGACCTTGCAGCCAGAGCCTGTCCCACTGCTCTGCAAGACAGCAGTACAGCAGGGGACAGCTCTAGAACCATAAGGAACCTCTACACGAGGGGGACAGGAATGACACTGACGGCCCCAAACTGACCTGAATCAGGCTCCTGGACTGTGAATAAAGGTGAGGGACTCTCTGGGCTGTGGGTTCAGGGACAATGAGGCCTGTGGGTGCGCTCAGGACACTGGTAGCTTGCCTACTAGGCAAAGGTGACACCAGTTGTCTGCTCACCAGAAGCTATGGTAGAGTTATTATCTTTAAAGAAACTAAGTAGGAATGGAAATAAGAATAATTGATTAACTGATTATTGTTGATCAAGTGTTTCAAGATGTGGTTGTGAATCTTAATTCACAACGTTAATAGTAAAAGTAGCTATTAGTAGCTGTTAGTAGTACGCACGTTGAAGGTGTCAACGCTCAGTTGTTTGCAAACAATATGTTTTCCACAAAAAAATAATGTTAAGGGAAAAGTTTTGTTTGCAACTATGGGAAAATGCGTTAATGTGTTTAATGCATTAAAACCCATTATTTCATATGGAGATCCATGATATTTTTGCCTCCACTAGGACAGCAGAACATTTATTGCTTGCTCAAGGATAAACTTCCTTGACGATAATAAGTAACAAACAAAAAACTTTGTTCTGACCAAAAAAAAAAAAAAAAACCAAAAAAAAATTCCACCAGAAAACAGAGACAGACCTTTATTATTTTAAATGTGTTTGCGGCAAATATAAGAGTAAAAGCTATAACTGTATTCCTGAACTGAGGAAACATAGAAAGAACCTTTTTTTGGCTAGGTGGTATGCTTAAATCACACATGAGAAATGCCATAAAAGGCAATGAATCTGTTCGCTTGTTCAAAATGCAACATCTGCAAGTGATGCAAGTGTTTTAGCTGTCACAGGACACTACAGGACACTAGATATAATGAATCATTTCATAGATTCAGGAAATAGATTTGATGCAATACAGAGGTATCCTCAGGGCTAGGTGATAATGCTTTTCATGTAAAGAAACAAAGTAAAATGACTTTGCCTTTATTTATTGAATAATACTTGCTTAGTGAAAAAATAAGGTTTCATTTAGTGTTATTGAAAATTCACTAGTCAATGTACTTTGTTGAAATTTTTTTTTGTGGCTTAAAAGCATTTGGAAAGATGCTTGCTTTTCTAATGCTTTTCTTTCCTTAAAAGTCAAGTTTTCCATTCATCAATGATTTGTCTTTGAAAAAAAAAATCATTTGTTTTTTTCCTCAAATAAAATGTACTTTTTTCCTGCCCTTTTTGCAGACTGGATTTCTCATTTGCATTATATCTTCCCACGTATACCATAAACAGAAAATATCTATTGTTGCATTTGCCGCAGAAAAATAGAAAAATACAGAGGAACCAGAAGTCTACTTTATAAAGGACCACAGAAGGGAATCAAAGAAGCTGTAATTCTCTCCTTCACTGCTCTACTTCCATTACTATTTTTTATCTGACAGTATGTCCATGGTGGCAGGTTTTGGCGTTCAGAATAATTCCCCAAATAGTCAATTGACCAGAGGAGACATTCAAAAGTTATGGTTATAGTCAATGCAAAAAAACTCCTTTGATTTAGATAGAAGATTTTTCTTGTTTTACCAAATCAAGCAAGAAAATTGGCTTGTACCTGAAATAAAATTTGCCAACTTTATTCAAATATTCTGTAGACATTAGAGCAGTGTCTATTGTTTTGGAGTATTGACTGTAAGGTTAGCCTAGCTTTTACAGGAGATAGACAGATGGAAAAGCTCTGCCTGTATATTTGTATATAGGATCATGTTTTATATAGGCCCTACAGGATTCAATTCATTCTTCTATTTACTGCAGTTTTTGAAGGCAGAACATCATTTATACAAAACCCTTGAGAACAGAGTTTGGCTCACAGCTGCTAGCAATGATGACATCATGTACACCGAAAAACATTTCTCCTCTTGAAAAGAAAACAAAAATCCTCAAATTTATATGATTTTTAGATTAATGCTTGATTTTTCAGAGATGATAGTGGAAGAACATAAAATAAAACAAGCAAAGAAGAACAAAATAAAAAAAGTGCAAAATAAACATGCTTAATCTGGAAATCCATAAATATGCAGCATCTATATTTTTCCAATTACTCTGTAATTTGTAAATGTACTTTCACACAACTCAGCCATTACCATTTATGTTTAATTATTGTCTTTGTAATGGATTTCTTCCTGGATAACCGAGTATATTTTACAATGTAAATATCATTTTTAAAAGAATAGATACAGAATAAAGACAGGAATTTCCATTTTAGAAGGTCTTGAGAAAACTCGAATATTTTGCAAAAGAACTTACAACTTTATTTGAAAAATGACCTCTTTAGGACAACGAGTGGAAATGACATTTGAGAGTGAAAAGAAACATTTAAGAATAGCAAATGGCAAGTGAGAAAAATGAGCTCTTTGTTTTGAAGAGCCAGACAGATTCTTTTAGGATTATTTCTTCTCTTAAATATTTTTTCCAATTTTAAAATATCTTTATTATAGTAGCAAAACCCAGAAATATTGACAGATGGCAAAATGTAGTCAAATAGACAGTTTCTTATTCTCTCCTTCACTGGTGAATAGTGGAATGAAAAGTATTTTTTCTTTTTTTGTTTGTTTTGTTTTTGTTTAGAGTATTCTTTACTGCTTGTAACAAAAGAGCTGGGATAAAACAGATCTATAAAGAAGATCTCCATATTCAGAATGTTAATAATCACTAGGTTTAAAGAATGAAAAAAATCTTCAACTTTAAGCTAAATTTTATTGTCTTGGGGGATGCTGATTCGCTTGTATCACATTGTTCTTTTTTCCAAATATGATATCATGCAATCTGCCTAATAAACAATATTTTTTTTCCTCTGAAGTAGAGGTAGGAACCAAATGTTCTGTTCTGTTATTACTTAGTTTTAATGCCACTTTTCATAGAGAAAAATATTTTCATTTCATGTTAATTTTCACATTAAAATGGCAAGTTAGACTTCCAATTTCTTGTGAGAGCTGCTTTCACTTGAAACAAGTGTGAATGAGCACTAGACCTCACTTCTTGGGAGGACATGAACTTCGCATTTTTCGTCTGTACTAGGCTAACATTTAAAGATGCAAGACAGACACAGCAGGGTACATTTGTCACAAACTCATGTGAGTTGCTGCTTGTTAGCTAACCTGATTTTTTTTCTATGAAAGCAAACTGTTAAAATGTGTTGATTTATTTTGTGTCTTTTGAGTTTTTAGCAATTTCTCCTTCAGCATTTAGAGTTAAAAACACAATTTTATTTTATTTTTTTCACAGAAAGTGTTAAGATTGCTTTCTACAGCAGGCTGCTTGTTATTTCTTAACATAACTCAGTTGTAAAAATGGCAGTTTAATAATGTTCCTTTTTAGATCTACTGGGTAAATGAACAGTCAGGATCGTGACTTTTGCTAAAAATCAGTGATATAAGTAAAAAAGAATATGATATTTATTTTCTGTACGATTCATTGGAATTTATTAGCAGAGCTACTTTCACAGCAAATGAAGGGGCTTATTTGTCTGAAAGTTCAGAAAGACCTCTGAAAATTTATCATGTTATCTTGTCTGCAATAATTTGATGATGTTGAAAAGAAGAATAGGTTTTGATATATTTCTGCAGTTGTGACCAGCTGGATTTTCCCCATTTCTAACGTAGCAGCCATGTTGTAGTCACAGTTATGGATAAATGACATATTTGAAGCAAAAAATACATATTTTTTGATCTTTTTATCTTTACTCAAATTATATACAAATAAAGATTTAATTTATGAAATGTTTAAGTTGTCAGTTTGAACGTTGTGTTCTCATCTCTACCTTATCGTCTGATTATTTACAAATTAAATGCACTGATACCAGCATCTTGCAGAAAACAGGACATTGAGAAAGGGGGAAAGAAAAGAGACTAATCCTTTATAATTTAAAATAGTAAAATACTTCCCAAAACAGAACATGTTGGGTTTTTAATTACTTTTGATAGAACTCAGGATGATTGGGGGGTTGGACTGGATGACTTCTAAGGTCCCTTCCAACCTTATACATTCTATGATTCTATGATTCTGTGATGAACTCCTTGGGTGTTTGTACAGCTACTGCCAAAGCAGTAGCTCATGTCTGTACTTCTCATCTTTGTGGCACTATGGTCATTCTTCAGACATCACCAGAATCCTCTAAACTAGGACTTTCCTCACACACACTCTCACAAATGGACACGTAGTTGGCAAATTGTTTTTCCCCACATCATCTCCAGCAGTCTCCAGCAAAAGCCCCAGTAACTGTTGAAATACAAATAGAATGTCAAAGTTACATCTCAAGTTCCACTCAAATCCTTTCTTAAGGTCTGCTTTTTGAGGCAAAAAAAATCTTCTCTTTCCAACACAGGCAGATAACTACTGCTTCTGAGCTATTTCCAAACTGTTAGGATAAATGGGACTCCAGAGAATTGTCTGGAACAGGACATATTTGAAGCTAAAACTATCCCCCTTTAGCTGTTTGCACAGATGCAATCTCTGAAATTCTATACCAAACGTCTCTAATTTCTCTTTATGCATGTCTAAAGCTTCCTGTCTCCCTAGTTAAAAGGCCATTCAACATGGGAAGCAGAGAAGAAGCATTTGTAATATCTGCTTAATGTAACCAAAGAAGAATCTAATGATCTGTAATACACTTTATGAAATTTAGAAGGAAAATGTGAATCCAGACACAGGTGAAGCAGGCAAGTAACTCAACTAGTCACACTGAGATTCTTGTGATTTTTATTCGAGCATCATGTTTATTTCTAAGTCAAAAACGTTAGTACAACTATTAAATACCACAGACTGGACCAGATCTATCTCCATCCCTGTAGTTAGGTTAAATTATAGGGCAGCGATCTGGCTGTGAAGATGTTATGAGACCCTACTAAATGGGCAGCTTTAACTATATGTAGTCTATCAGGGGAGAAGCGTTACTTGACTAGAACTGTTGAATGTGGAAACTCATTTTTTTAATAGTGACCTATCAAACCTTTGCAACTTGTTTTTGTAACTGGATACAATTGGTTTGAACTGTTCTTTTTTTCTTTTTTTTTTTTTTCCTTCTAAGACTTTTGGTGACAAATACATGAGCTCTTATTTCCAAGATCTAGATTCCAGATTCTTACATCTTTACACTTACCACTGACTTCATTGGAAGTAGGACTACTTGGAAACATGTAAAGGACTTCTACACTTGACTCAGTTGTAATTTGTAATGACAGTTAATGAGAGAGGGCACTGCCCCACTAAAATTCCAAGTGCCTAGGACATGGTTGACCTGCCTGTGGTTTGCCCAGCTCTGCATTTTGTCAATGCGGCTGGTCCCTGATGAGACCTGCAGGATGAGAACAGGCTACTACAATAGGTCAGGTGGTTGTGCTCTGTCAGAAGAAGGGCTTGTTCATATTTGCTTTAGAAAACCACCAAGGTTTAGCAGTAAAATCTCAAAGACTCTAACAAGTGGCAATAGAAGCTTTTCTTGGTAACAACCTTCCTATGTGATGAACTGTTTACTATTCGGCATGTATTTCAAGAGCAATGCTGAACTCATGTGGATATTCAGTTTGAAAGTGAGAGAAGTACAGGCAGAAAGATAAGTACCTCTTGCCTCACAGGAAGAGAGGAAAATCTCTTCCACAGAAGTCTATAAGCATCTATAAGTGTGGAAACAATCTTCCTTTTCAAAAGCAGGTCCTTTACATGCCCTGTAGTAGTCTGCTGAAGGAGATAAATTAATAGAGAACAAAGCTCTGGTAATGACCTTAGTCAAGCAAGGGCAGTACTGCAATAGCTTGGACAAAAGTATTTAGTACTTTTGCATGGCACCACCTCTTCTTCCAGATTGTCTTTTGCAAAGTTACCCCTTACTCACTCAGTCTGTCACTGTCCATGGCAGCTGGCAACAAAGACAAAGCCTTCAGGACAACGCTCATTGAACATGATTTTTCCCAGTAACAAAGAAAGGAAATCCTTCTTGAGCTACTTAGTACCTTTAGTCAGGCAATCATGTGCAATACTCAGCAGTTTATTTAATGGACTTTAGAGGGCTTCTCAAAAATAAACAACTATGGTGAAGATAACTGTGTATCTCACTAAGGAGAAGCTTGTCTCAGTCAAACGGAGATATCTTCTAGTTTGCTTTCATGACATCAAAAAGTAAGCATGTTTGTTAGGCTTTTGCATATACTGTGAATATATACATACACATATTTCTCAGGCAACTGAGGAGGAAAACTGTGTTAATCTGTGCACTGACCCATGCAGATTCGATTGCATCAGTGTCACTATACATTGGTCTGATGACTTCCTGCACTGCTATGACTCCTTCAGGACTCTGCCTCAGGATATGAACGCATGTACAAACTGCTTAGCTCATTTCACCCCTGCTGAGATCAGTGTTCTGGTTTCTGCTGTGCTAATGAACTGATTTGAGCATTCCACTGCTTGCACACTATGATCGTACAGGATTGGCACCTGTGATGCACCACAAGCTATTAGCTTCTCGTTTTTATTCTCGTGTGTCATGCTGCTCAATAGCTAGTCTGAGAAGAGCAACTGATAGCTTTCAAAATTTGATGAACCTTTTTTTTTAAGACTAGGATACCACTCTTTCTGTACCTTGATTGATAAAGTATGAAAGTTTGAGACTGTTGTTGACTAGTACAGGAATTCTTTCATCTCAGGGTCCAGTGGATGTAATTTCATGTTTTAGATGAAGGTTCAAGGTTCATCCACTGTGTGGATAATAGTAAAACAGACAGAAATATATAGATGAGGAAGACAAGGGTAGAATTTATCCCCAAGGCAATCATGATATTATGGTAACATGTTATAAGATTAGCATCATCTATCTTTCTTAAAATAGATTTCTCATTTAAGCAGCTTCCTGTCTCCCTGGAGAGTCTGGTTTGGATGAGTTACAAACAATGTCTTTCTTACATTGTAATTACAAATTTTTTTTTGCTTGTTTATTCGAGCATTCACAAAGGTCTTGGTGATGTTCAAAAAGAGGCATAACTCAGATTTGTACTCAGCAGTACAAATGAATTTCATCCATATTTCTGACAGGATCACTTCTATCTTAATGGATAATGATTCAGGCAGGAAAGGCTGTTCTACCCTGAGTGGCAGAAAACAATGGGGTCCTGAAAACAATTGTTCTGCCACCACCCCATGCCCTGCCTCTGACAGAACCAAATTGTGTCTGAGAGTGTATCTTAATTTACCAGTATATCAATTCAATATGAATTGATCAATTGATAATATCAATTATCAGTATAGCATATCTCAATTTATGACTTCCTCATGTAGAACAAGTGATACGGAGAAAAGCTATAGGAATCAGGTGATTCTTTGCTAATGACAAAAAGTTTCCCTGCTTGGTACAGTTCTGCAAGGGCCAAGGGGCCCAATGAGTCAAAGTGTTGCCCAAGTCTGAAGTTTAGGAGCATTTTCAGATCATCACTTGCACTTTATGAACTGTTTCAGCAGCAAAGTTTGCACATCTGTCCTTGGCAGGGGATTGTGACCCTTTTCCTTCCAAAATTAAATTACCCTAATATGCTCTGTTTGAATTTGGGTCCAGAGCTCATTCAGAAGCGGAAACTGGTGCTAAATGTAGTACTCTTATTACGGGAAGGGTCAGGATAGGAAACAGTTTGCTCTTTTATCTGATCACTTGACAGATATGTGCATGGAGTTTGAAATGTTTGGTTAGAGTTATAAAACATTTAAATCATGTGGGAGCTGATTTGGGGCTTATGGTCCTCTTTCTCCATACTGCTGCTAATACAATTTCAGATACCTATCCTAGCAGAATAAAAGTCAATAGTAGCAGGTCATCCTATGTAATTATTTCTTTGCTCAGTATTTGGTCCAAACTCTTACTAAAGCTCTTCTAAAACTATTAAAGCTTAGGGCCACCTGTTGAGACTGCACATCTGCTAAAATTTTGAGACATAGCCTGATATATAAATGGGATAATATATGACTTTATGTCTTTGAATTCCTGATTATTCATGGTTAACCAGATTATAGAACTTATTTCCTTCAAATTCTTGCTTATGATCTATCATTTTAAGTGACTGTATTTTAAGCCATTAATGTGTTTCTGATTGATTAAATACAAATTAACAGAATATGATTTGTCAGATTCACTGTATTTTATTTACTTTGTGATTAGACTTGGTTTCCTGGTGTGATATGTGTGTGCTATTCAGAATTCTGTTAAAAATATTAATGACTCCTTATACTTCTGTGCGAAAATAACAGTCACAATTGTAATGAATTATACTATCTATGTAATGAATATGAGCAGAATAAGGTGTGTTTGCACATGTAAAATTGGTTTGAGGAATTTCTTATATGACTTGAAATCTGACTAATTCAGGCATCTCCCATAGAGTATGACCATTAATGAAGTCAGGAATTGCATTAGGAATCAAGTATGTATAATTGGATTAAGATAATCTAAACATATTGAAAGTATGTTTTGTAGGTTTATATTTGTGTATGTGTATATTTTCCTTTTAAATCTTATATTTATGAAATATGCAAAAATATAAAATTAGCATATCCACAGATTTTAAATTCTGCACTGTAAAAGGATATTACACCATTGCTATTGAAAGTGGCCTGAATGTACCCTACTTTGATAAAATTTGTACAGAAGTAACTTGATTTTCAAAGTCAGTGGACAGTTCTGACAGCTCTTAACAAGAAAATTCAAATTATGTGCAACTATAAGAAAATAAAAAAGTTGTGGAAAAGGAGGCGATCTAAGAGCATTCACAATTGTATAGTAACATAGAATCATAGAATGCGTAAGGTTGGAAGGGACCTTAGAGGTCATCTAGTCCAACCCCCCTGCACATGCAGGGTC
>JAUBOD010000263.1:53277-84003 GCA_032353885.1 Nothura maculosa | reverse complement strand
AAAGAAAGAAAGAAAGAAAGAAAGAAAGAAAGAAAGAAAGAAAGAAAGAAAGAAAGAAAGAAAGAAAGAAAGAGGAAAAGGAAAAGAAAGAAGGAAAGAAAAGAAAGAAAGAGTCCAAAAGAAAAGGAGAGAAAGAAAGAGAAAGAGCCAGAAAGAAAAGGCGAGAGAAAAAGCTCACAAGCATTCTTAAACAATTAATTTTCTTTATAAATGGGAAGTTTTCTGAGCTGTGTCAGTATTCCTGGCCCTTTACTTAAGCAGCTCTGATAATTTCCCTTAGTGTAAGAGATCTTTTACGTTGTCTTTTGCACTATAGCTAGACCTATTAATATTTGCAAGGAATGTTTTAACTCAGTGCATTCATGATCAGTTTTTCTGTGTGCATCAGTAGTTGGCAGAACCCCAGGCCACAGCAGAATTTATTTTTACTGCTTCAGTTTCTGTTTTCTATCTTATAGTAATGGTTTATATCTATATTTACAGATAGTGCTCACTTAAAGAAAAAAAAATAGATTTTGCTCAGTGTACCCCTGCTTGATTTCCTGCTGACTCACTCTTACATCTTCAAGTGCAAACTCTCTGCATATGAAAGGCGATGGCACAGCACCTCTCTACTCTGCCTCTGTACTAATTCTCTATACTCTTTTACTCTGTTTGTATCACAGACACTTCATAAATTTCAAGGGCTGATTTTTTTTGTTTTATTATTTTCCTTCTCTTCTTTTGCAGATAGCCTAACAAAGACACTGTTTGATTTTCAAGACTGAGCTTTTACACTACTTCCTGGAAAAGGAGTTATTTTCTTTCACATCAGGACACTAGACATCAACAAAAATGTTAGAATCACTTTTAAGTATTTTATGTGCACGTAGGGCATATGCATATTTAGTGCAGGGATCTGCATGTGAGACTAGAGAGAAAAGTTGTTCACTTTTCTGTACTCTCTTCTGAAATGACATCCAGTCTTAAAAGAATAATCTGTACATTTGGCATCCTGGACACTCTGCCAACACACAACTGCTGCTTTTGATGAAGTTGTTTGATCAAGTTGTGCATACAATGAATACACTGTGAGATAACACTTATCAAATATTGTGGCAGCCTTGCAAACATTGTGACAAGCAAGAATGTAATTTTTGATAAAAGGAATGTGCCAATTAAAGAACAAGCTAGGACTGCCGACTTGAGAAGTTATGGGAAGGGCCATGGTCTTTCCACTTTACTTTTTTACAGAATAGAGAGCCACAGTGATATTCAGCTATACTGCTTCACAGAATGCTAGATCAATGTGTGAAAGTACCAGAAATTCTGGAAGTAAGCAATTTTAGAGGAGGAAAAATAGGGCCTCTCCAAGTTCTGTCTTGGAAGGGAATATGAGTCAGTGTTTGGTCCTGTCATCTAAGCAGCTGTCAGACTCGTCAGTGGGTGACAGATTTCAGGAATACACTAGCTACTTGTTAAATTGGCTTCTGTAGCTGCAATCTTTGTTAAGTATTTTAAGTGGAAACTATTTATAGATGGAAGTATATAATTACAGTTTTTTTATTTTTCAGTGTTTCTATAAATTTATATTTGTAAATGTTTTCATTTGGTATAATCCCAGGATACGATTTGTTGCTTTCTTCTCTATTGCAATCTTATTTCCAGTTGTATTATCATGAATTTAGTCCTTTCAAGATCAAATGTATAATTCTTTCTCCTTTCCAGTTTACCCGATGGTAAAAGCGATTTCAGGTGAAAATGGTGACAGATGCACTCTGCATGTACTTGCTACCTCTAGAAGACTTACTGTTTCTAGAAGACTCTGGAAAACATAATTAGTAACAGTAATGACATGTAGGCATTCCCTTTATATACAGGGGCATGCAGGGGTTTAAGGTGAGTTGTCAACCTGGAAGCTGGAGTATTTTCTAAATAAGCAGCTCTTTGATATATCTATTTATGTATTTATTTTTCTGGGAAGGAATCCAATGAGGATTACTTGTGCTTATGACCTGTAACAGAAGAGGCTTCCTCTACATCGTCTATTGAGGTAATTTTTCTCTGTCCTACTTTGCCGTACTACCGCTGCCAGGCCATGGCACTTTGAGGATGCTGCTCTACTTTGCCAGGGCAGAGGACCTGTCGCTTGAGAGCCCATGGATTACACTGACTTCCTCTACTCTGTACAAACTAGATCATATATGCTTTCATTCCACTGTTGGCTATGCTATTGCTGCCTTGCTTTGTTTCTATTCTTGCAAACATATGGCTGTTCTTTTCTTCATCTACTGATGTTTTTTCACAAAGCCCATCTCATTCATTGTAGTTTTTTTTCTCTTCCTGTGACTGATGGAATAATGGTCAAAGGAAAGAGACAAGGGCAAAGTGACCCAATAGCTCAGGAATCATGTAGAATGTAACTCACTAATCACAGCTGTTGCACAGAGACCTAAATTTATCTCAACACACGGGGCAGCAGAACATGACCTTGGTGATAGATAAGTAGTTGTAACTGTTGAGTGCATTAATTGGTATAAAAGTTTCTTCCTGAGTTCAAACAAATATGAGTATCTCCCTGAGATGAATCAGACCAACTAGGGGGAAGTGAATATGTCACTCAGCCCAGCATAGGGTATAAAATTGGAACAACTAACAAAGGAATTTTTAAAGAGAACAATGGGCTTGAGCACATGTATTCCTTCCTATATTTGCAGATGCTAACTCTTAACTAGAGTGATACTATCTTGCCACAAGAGTATTATAACCATATATATAGATAGTTAATGAATAGTTGAAACTGATTATGGCAGCTATTATTATGACAATATTTTCTTTGGCAGGTATGTGCACTGCTTTATATGTTTGACCGTGCCCAAATGGCATCTGATGTATGCTCCTCCTGGAATGGAAATCTGCATTTGGAACCATGTCAATCATTCTTACTCATTCCACTTATGATTTTGATTAAATAGTTTCTCCTTCCATTTCTAATTAATTTTGTCTTTCAGCTCATTGTGATTGCATCTGCATTTGACAGATTTGTCATAACATTTGTCTTATTTCTATCAACTGTCAGATTCTTTGTCTTGCTCGTCTCAGTTCCTTCTAGTCACCGTATTTGTCTTACACAACATAATGACTTGAACTAAGATGCTCCTCATTCACTGGCATACATTTAAGATCAGTTTGCTTTTCACAGCATTTATGTAAGGCATACAATTACCAGAATATTTATCTTAATCTTTTTTTTTTAATCTTATTTTTTCACTAATAATTTAGTTGATTTTTGAGATTGTTTAGCACTGACCTTGCCAATATAACAGAAAATTCCCTGAACTCCAAGCTGTGGAGTTTGTGTATATGAAGCACGAGGTGACTAGAATTTATTTCTCTTCTCCTCTTAGACTAGAAATGACTTTTTAACTATTTATTACCTCTGTATTTGTCTTTCATCCTACCTCTATCTCATTTTCAGACATTCTTTAGTTCAATATTTTTAATTTGGTCTTTCTTTGATCTTCTCCCCCAGTGTCCTGTAAGCATAATTCATTTATCCTCCCTGGCTCTGAAGATGGCTGAATTCCATGTGCAGGATTCTACAGCAGGGTTCTGAAGAAGGTCAGACCAGCAGTGCAAGCAAGCAAATGCCAATGCATGAACTCTTTCTCTGAACTTCTGATAGTTCAGTGTGGGAGCTCTCCAACAATGTGAATTTTTGATAGTGGGAGGATGGGGTTGTTATATATCACTGCTCAGAATTACTATTGGCTTCTCTCTGGTTTTAATAAAATGACCGTGGTAGGAACTTGAACGTCACTAAGTAGCAAACTAATACAACATTATATATTGTTTAAAGCACCTTCTAAAGCACATCATGTGAAAGTAATTTTCTGAAATGAAATGCAAGTTTTCAGCTCCCAATAGAAAGGTATTTTATTATTCAATGATCCGCTAATATATGAAGGAAACCTTCACATTCACTATTAGACATGCATTATATTACATGCAATCACATTAACTAGTTATGTGCTGTCAATTTACAAGATAACGAGATAGCATGATATTTTCAAGATGACAGACTTTTAGGGACCGATGAATTGAGTAAGTTGTGCCACAGAATTTATAAGCCTTTGAAAATACCATTTTTAAAATTAAACAACAGAAGACAAACAAAATGTAAGCAATGCTATTTTAAGCCTTCATGCTTGATAAATATAAGATCAATTGAATATAAGCATTAAATGGAAAAAAATAGATATCTTCAAACACCAGAGATTCAGAAAATACCAAGTATTATAATACTTAACAATCAGTTTGAGAGAAATGGCAGTGCAGACTATATTTTAAGAGGTATGTTACTTACCTCCGTTTCTAAAGGAACTTTTTGTTCAATTTCTAAATTGGACACATGCATATGGAGTAATACCTATTAAGGAATCATTCAACCTTGTTCAGAATAACTTAGCGTGTTGCAAGGACTTTCATGATAGCAGCAATCTAGTTTAACAGTGAGCAGCTTGCATCAACACTTCAGCATTAAAAGTTTAAATGATGGAACATACCATTTACATAAAATATTGATTTTTAACATGTAATATCCAATTTCTAAAGTATATTAATCTATTTTATTTAAATATTGTTTAGTACCAGATAACAGATCACCCATTAGAATGTTTACTGAAAGTGAGAGTAAACAACCTTAAAAGCTAGATTTTGTTTGTGGATTTATTTTTTGAAAATATTAAATGTATTGGCGTATTTATGATAAAAAGATAATTCTTTGACAGTTATGTTTAATTATAGTCCTACACAATGTATGCTTTTAATTTCATCATGGTTTTTTTTTCATTTTTGTTGTCAAATATGAAAAAAATAATAAGCAGAGGATATGTGCATGAACAGACCTGTAAGTACGACAGGATATTTTTTCAAAGCACTTGGAGTGTTTGCATGTACGAACACATAAATAAAGCTGGATCTGAAGCCCTGATCTAGCAGGGAAAAGATGTTATGAATTATAAGTACATAGTTTTAGTTGTCAAAGGAAAATATTCTTTGAGAGCCCAAGTCGTTCAACTGGTCAAATTGTAGTTCTGATGGCAAAATAGATGGCCGTGGTCATCTGACAGGTCTCCTGTGGAAGTGTGCTATTGTCCTGTCAATAAGAATGGTGAAGATTAAAACAATATCAGAAAATAACAGTAATATCTTTCTAATTTTCACCCATAGTCTGTTCAAAGATTTTTCTGCTATATACTCAAATATGTGAATAGCACTCTTTCCAGAATAATCTGTCACTTGCAGCATTTTGCAGACTCTGCATATAAACTAAATATCTCTTGGGAAAAGGTGAGTGGACACCATGCCTGTGGAAGACGTGGGCATGCGTGGAGGCTGCCAGAAGATTCTCATATATATGATCAGTGAGCACCAAGTAGTGTTACTGAAGACAGAATTCCAGCTGCAGTTATCCAGATTGCTGACCAATTTCTCTTTTTGACTCTACACAGAAACTCCAAAGCGTGCTTGCATGCATTTTCATAAATTCACATAGTGTGTCAAATTTTCATTTTATTTTTCACTTTATTATATCTCTGTTCTCCCTAGTAATCACAGCAATCATGTATCATTATCTAATGGTAAACACCAACTAGGAATTTAGTATATTGTTATTATTATTATTATCATTATTGTATTTGTTTACATTAAGACAAATTAACATCAGTAAATAGAAAGAATAATATTTATTTAAATAGCATAACCGGCAGTCGGCTTCCCTGTAGATCATCCTCATCATGTATGGATTACAGTGCACAGTGCTATGTTATTGTGGCTCATAGGTGTTTGTAATAAATGTTGGTTTGAGAGCAACTCAGGAAGAAGAAAAATTACACTGAATTCTCCTGAAAGATACTTATTTTGCAATTCTAAAGCTCATACTTCCAATCTCCTTGTTCTTTTGTCTTGTACAGAGGGTTATCTATCAGTTCCTGAGGAGATTAATATTATCAATCAAGGGGAGTGGCCATGTCAGTCCTTCTATATGATCCTAAGGTTAATCCACTTCAGATTCATCAATCAATAGTCACAGTTTCGTTTTAATGGAAAGACTTGTGTTTAAACTGATGGATAAATGAGCAGCACACAGTCTGCTTTTATTCATCTTTCTAGCTAATAAGGAGCTGCCTGATTTCTATGCTTTTTTCTACCCTAACCTCCTCCACTGTTTCTCAACATATACACCATATCAATATATCCACGGTTGCTTTTTTTTGGTATGCCATAGTCTTCAAAGAAAAAAAGAAAAAAAAATCTTGTTGCTGTCCTTGATTTTTTATTTCTTTTAATTTTGCCTGCTGTTATTCTGTTATCTTTTGACTTGGACATAAAACATCTTATGAAGTACTACACCACATCAAAGAAGCGATTTACTTGCTCTTGTACCATCTATCTAACAATGCCAGATACATTAGAGGAATGTAAAAGAAATATACGTCTTTCTATAGCATTCTTTGAAATTTCAGAATTACTATAGCTGCAATAAAATCTTTTCATAAAAAACACATTCACTAATAGTAATGCTTTCATAAAGTGTAAATTATAATTTATTTTTAATTCTCATAGGCTTTTTGATCTTGATGACTTTTAAAGGGAATAAGCAGTTACTCATTCTGCTCAAAACAAAGGTATTACTTTTTTCCACATCTAATTAACTTCTTAATACCAAATGCATATTTTTACAGCCTTGGTTGACAGCATCTTAATTGTTTCCCCTGAAAGCTTTTTTTTTTCCTTTTAATGGAAAATTTTTGTACTTCTGTAGTACAGTTGTTCCAGAGTCCCTGGAAAAGTAGGTTTTTAAAGCTTTCTGAATTTAGTAGAGTTAGCTCTGGTATTATTATATTCTTATTAATATTATGTATTTATAGTTCTATATATATTATGCATATTACTATTCTATATGTGTGTATATAATTATAATGTTATTATAATTCCTTCTTTGACCTCATTCCTCCTCACCATACCAAGGCTTTTCTGCAAGATACTACAAATGGTTGACTACATATTTACTGCTTGATTTGCCAACTTGGCAACCGACTGCAAGGACATTCAGAAGTAGAATTGGCTGGCTCCTCTTTTTGCCTTGAGAACCGCCAGGCAAACTGTGTCTTCACTTAAGTAGCACATAGATCTTTTCTAATTAATCTCCCTGCTCAGATTCCTTTGTGTGTGCTTCTGCATGTGTGTGTGTATGTAAAAAAAAACAATGAGAATTCAGTGTAAAGTCAAAATCTCTGCCAATAAATTTGTCTATCTGTGATGAATTCTTCTAACAGAGAATCTTAATCATTGCTCCCTATGAAATTATATCATTGATTTATGCATGGCTATTATAATTTGTTATCTCATTAATACTATAGTCTAGCGTCTTTTTAGGACATTCCCTGTACTTGGTGGCAGGGAGCAGCAAGAGTTGACTGATCTATAAGGGATGGGGAGGAAGAAGCCTCATGTGATATTTTTACTTTCACCTTTTGGTAATTGCCCTGTGTGTTAAAATCTTGTCTCTTCATGACCATATTGCACTGAGGCTATTTAACTTAATCTAATTTAATTTAATTTAATTTTCCTTAATATTGTGGGGTACCAGCTATAAAGTTTTGGGCATATGATTTATGAACAGCCATATACTGTGCACCAGTATGCTCCTATGCTTAGCCATTGCACACTTGAATACCTAGGATCGGAAGGAGATCATCTGCTCCATTCCCCTGTCAGAGTAAGTTGCCCAAGACCATGTCCCGATGTCTATTGAAAATCTCTGAAACCTCTCAGGGCATCCTCTGCCTATACTCTCATCCTCACAAGAAGAAAGTTATCCACATGTTCAGATGCACCTTCCAGGGTTTCATTTTATGTCTATTGCCTTCTTTTTCTATCACCAGGCATCAAGAGAAAAGAGTCTGGTCCTGTCCTCTTTGCACTCTTCCTTCTGATACACTAGGCTGAACAGCCTTAGCTCACTCAGCCCTTCCTCGTATGGGAGAGGCACCCTTCACCATTTGTGTCACCCTTTGCTGGACATTCTCAAGAAGCTCTTCGTGTCCTTCATCCTGAGGATCCTACAAATGGACACAGTACTCCCTATGTAGCCACAGTAAGGTTGAGTAGAAGGAGAGGATCATCTCCCTTGACCTACTGGCAGCACTCTTTCTAATGCAATCAAAATTAATGCATTCATTTTTTCCTTACAAATATGCAAAGAGGTTGAGTTTTGCAATACAAATCCCCACAAGTTTCAAATGAAATCAGATAATTTGTAGTTATAAACCGATCAACACCACTGCTGCTATTTATCAGCAAACAAGTAGATGTATACACTTGTTAATTTTGGATTGACTTGATATTGCTTGTTAATGTTGGTAAGGTACTTATTTCAATGGCTGATTTAATCTAATGCATTTTACTTCTGGCGTATTTCAACACTGCTATTAACACTGCTTTACAAAAAGCAGTTGAGCAAATAGAAGAGTATTTTACTTTCTTTTCTGATATGTTTTATAAAACTGTTTGCCTAAATATGTGAGTTCTTCAGAGGATAAGTTTTCTCTCTCTTTATTCTTCTAAGTTAGGAGTAGAAAGCATTGGAAAATAACAAGACTATGTATTTGTTTGGAAACTATATCATGAAGAACTGCTGTGAATGCAGAAAAACTTGTAATTTTGAATGGAACTGAAACACACACATATATATATGATTATATGCAGATGTTGATTTCTGTGACTCTGCTTGATCCCACTACTTTCTGATGTAATACCCCAGGAAATTTTTAAAAACTATAGGGCACCTGGGAAGAACAAGTAATTTCAAGTATTAAGGAATCCCATGAATCTATCTCTGTTTTTGACAGTGCATGCTCTCTTTTTTTTGCTGTTTGTCTTGAAATCATTGGACTCTTAAAGTTCATTGTATTCTTCTGACTTAAACAACCTGAATTCTGCATATATTTCCATATCCAACTTACTTTGCTATTCGATCAGCTGTTTGATCTTCGTATAATCTAAAATGTCCCAATTACAGAAGTATTCAGTGAATCTCAAGAGGTGAAAGATGAAGAGAAAGAATGATAATCAGAAAGTAAATAAAAACATATGTTCCTTCTGATCACTTCTAGAATGGCATACCTGAGCTCAGTAGTGAACAAAATCTGCTGCAATGCAGATCTATATTCCTCCTTGCTACTTGGGAATTTTGCAAATGAAGATATCAAAAAAGCCAGTAGACTTAATTCTAAGTCACATTCATATCAGTACTCTGAAACAACAGCAAAAGGACTAGAACACAGGAAGTTCCATCTGTGTAGGAGGAATATCTTTTTTGCAGTGAGGGTGCGCGAGTCTGGGAACAGGCTGCCCAGGGAGGCTGTGGAGTCTCCTTCTCTGGAGATCTTCCCAACTGGCCTGGATGCCGCCCTGTGCTCTGTTTGTGCCTGCTGGAGCAAGGCTTGGACTAGATGATCTCTAGAGGTTCCTTTCAACCTCAACTGATCTGCAATTTAGCAGAGGATGAGACCTGAGGCGTAAGTTACTTTGAGATAAGTCAGTATTTGAGATAAGCTTTCTGCCATTAAGCCTGTTTTATCAATAAAAAAAGATATTTTCATAAATATCTAGAAGTTTCTTTCAGACTAATCTAAACAATTTTATTTATAGTGATAGCACTATCTTGTTTATCTGCAAACTTTCTGCTTTCAGAGATGATCTGTGCAAAGAGAGCAGGTGTTGCAGCTATCTTTACTGTCTTGTGCAACTTAACTGATGAAACACATCCGTATCCCAGAAGGAAAGACAGTGATGTTCTCAGATTATGATGACATTGCCTTTTAAAGAAACAAGGAATTAAGCATCTAAGGCGTCAATGTGTCCTGCCAAGAACACAGCAGGAAAATGTCTTTGACTTGGGCTAAGGTGTACTGACAGCACAGCAGGAATAGCTGAAATTAGCTTTGCATTTGGAGCTTTAAAATTGGCCTGGGTCACAGAAACCAACCTGGCTGTGTCCTGTAATTCCCTAAATCTTTGGTTTATGTACCAAAAGGTACAGAAAGGCCCTACATAGCAGCTAATTGGGCATCTACCAGCATTTTTTGTAATAAAAGCAATTTTATTATTTCAAAATAAAAAATAAAATATTGCCTTCCAAAGTCTTTATACATTAAAAAAATTAATGTAAATCACTAATTTCTAAGTTTTCATTCTCTATACTAGTTGCTGTCTAGCAAAGAGCTACACTAAAATGTTATTAGTAGAGTTGTGGTGGTTAGCTAGCACAGTAAAGAGAGCCGAGGAAGGGCAAAAAGAGGAGAACACACTGTTTGAAGGTTAGCAACAGAGTTTTGGCTACAAGATTCAGTTATGGGGAGTCACTTTGGCATGAATTGCAGCTCACAGCAAATAGAAGAGGGCCTTTTCATCAAGGATGATTTCACAGATATTAGCTGCATATGACATAGTATAATGGAGATAAGGAGCTGCCTCACCAGAAGCAGCAGCTGAGATAGTATGTTTATACTGCAGGCATTACTCTATCCACTGTCACATTCTGAGGGCCTTTTCAGCTCAGCCTGAAGCACCCAGGCCTGTTCCCAACTCCATGCAGGTGAAGCAGACAGGGATGGAGTGGATACCACGTACATACAGCCTACAGTACTCTCTAATCATGAAATATCAATTCCTTCTTTTATTAGCCAGGTGGAGAATGTAAGTGTTGGACCTTCTTATTCTGTAAAGTACTATGCAGTCTATAACACCTTACGCTTCTTAAGCAGTTAATGGAGCTCTATATGCCTCACTCTGTATTTTGAAGAAGGATCCTTTCTGCTGTAAGCTGTGTTTCCACTGCCCCACACAATCATAGTAAATATTCTAACATTTTAATTCCATTTTACATAGTGAAGATATCACAGGTGTGTTAGAAATGAAAAAATCACAGGTGTGTTAGGAGTTTATGCTCTATGTCTATTATTATGACTGTATAAAGTAAAGCTTATGTAGTTGAAAGTTAAAGTTTCTATCTGAACTTTTTTTGCTGACAACTGAAAAACGCTACATGCTACAACATGACGTGCTACAACACATGCCTGTCATGGACATGTCCTTCTGTGATTACAGAAGATTGTTTTCAAAATTCCAGGCAAGGGTTAGTCCTAAATGATATTGATTGATTGATTATATATTCCTTATTTTCATGAAATATTTACTTAAACACATTGCAAACTAGAAAATAAAATTATGATTTTCCTTGGTTGTTCAGATTTAACATTTTATGTAGTTTGCAGTCCATTTCTGAAGAATGGTCCAAAGAGGATTCTGGTTCAGTTGATGACTGAATTCAAGTTACATTTATTGTCCTTCTATTATGTAAGACTTTTTCTGCATTCCATGCCTCATAATTTCTTTAAAATTCTTTGGCTTATAGACTCATGCAAAGTCTTGTGGCATGGAAAAAAAAAAGCTTCTTATTGGAAAAGCAGAGGATTCTTTTTATCCACTGTACAGAAACAAAGTTTGCTATTAATTTATGAGATAGCTTAGGAATGGGATTTAATGGTACTTGCAACTAATTGTTACTGAGTAACAATGTCCAATTGATCAGGTGCTTTTGATTAATAATTTTAGAGAAAATAGAATATTTAAGGTAATTGTGTTTCTGTATGATATTATGAACAGCTAGGTGGTTAAATCTAAGAAGCCTGAACACTATACACTGCTTCCAAGATTAGTTTACTCAGAGATGGGATATGAAAGTGATTAGATAAAAAGCAATGCTTCAAAGTAGAAATAGCTCCCTAGATCTGTATGATTTAATAATACTGAATTAACCAATTCTTTAGCATTAAATTTGGCAGCTGGTGGTAAAGAAGGCTAATAGCAATTGTCACATTTAATGAAGATAAGCATTGCACAAAGGACAGGGAGACGAGTTGAAATGTATGAGTACCTAGCGAAATCCATAGCTGATGGTATACATTCACTCTAATGGCAAAAGGTATTTTTTGGGAAAAACACAGAAAGAGAAGGCAATGTGAAATGACCCCAGCGCCATAACGGGTCAGGTAGGAAAATCGTGGTGGGAGACCACTGGGAGACCACAGTTTCTCCAACACAGTTATAGTGATGATTATGGTGATGGTGTTTCTTTTTTTTTTTGCCCCTAGGTCACTCTGTTCTTTTCACCAGTCCCTGCTCCGGCTCCCTGCTGTTTGTTCTGACTTGTAATGTTGTTGCCATGTGCTGCAGCATGCTAATTAGGCATGTATCTGTGTTTCATATTCATGATCTATTAAAGCTCCCTGCATATGCATTATTAGGTAGCATTTATCAAACTTTTAAAAGACATCTTCTTTCTTGTATTTTGTGATTGGTTAAATTTGGTATAAACTAAAATCTGCAAAACAAGATGAGAGGGAAAACACGGCATTTTTCAAGCAAAGTCTTTTCCCATGGGACTTGCCCTAACAATTATTTCAGACTTTTTCAGGTGCAAGGCCATGAGACCATCATCATTAGGAAAGCTTCTGGTAAAACAAGAAGAAAACTGGGACAGACACTGGTAAAAATGCTGCCACAGCAGCTTGATAGGAAAGTGAAGGGTGCACACAGCAGCTCCTTAGCATGTGCAAAGCTAAAGCACTAAGGCTCTTTTCAGCATAACTCCTGTCTTTCTATGGATATCTGCTATATTACTCTTCAGAAATGAGCTGCTGATCTCTGGTCATCTTTGTTCATGGAAACTCCTATTTAAACTCAAGTACAGTCGCAGTCTAGAAAGTTGGAAAAGAAATGACAAAAAAATTAAAAGATGAAGGCTTGCTAGCCCTGACAAGAAATTAATCTACCCAAATTGAGTATTACAGTAAACATCAGTAGATACTGTAGTGCCAGATTGTTCTACATGTTCATATTAATGTTCATTTTGTTCATTTTTACAATTTTTGCCTCTTTTATCAGATAAACCAATTGAAAAAGAGTGTCAGATTTTGGTTCTCACATACTTTAAAGCAGCCAAGTATAATGAAGCCATTAGACATGAGTAGTAGAGACAAAATTTGATGCTAAGAGGAGGAAATGAAAAGAATAACAGGAAGGTTTATGAGAAAGTTGTAAAGAAAACAGGGGAAAAAATATTGCACTTCAAGAGCAAGGAGCTTTCCATTAAAAGGAAGATTGTAAATAAAAGGGATGTTGACTTTGTGCTTTAAAGCATTTAATTATGCTTTCTAGGGACTTGGTTGATTTGCTTCTGGAGTCTGTTTGGCTTTTGATATTTTGATTTTTATTTTCTGTCTTAATTCAGAATAAAACATCTTTTTTTTTTTAGTTCTTTTCTTCATAGTACAATAGTTAGTTTTGTACTTAAAACTATTCATACATAACATAAAGAGCTACAGAAGACAGAAAAGCCCACAAAACTGTGTGCCTTGTCTTTAGACACACCAAAGACTTATCAGCCCATACAGAACTGACAGAATGTGCAGAGTGTGTGCCCTCCTGGCACTTACTTCTGATAGTGATGTTTTTGTTCATCTCTGAGTTTCTCTGCTCTGTTTTGGTAGTATTGCCACTTATTTTCACTAAAATGTATTACAATAACATATAACATATATTCTAATAAATATACTTGGTGGATAACTGGGAGTCCATGAGGAGGCTACAGATCTAAGATTCATTTCAGTTATTGATTTTCTTAAAAGGTTTGGTAATGATTGAAAATTTCCCTATATATGTTTAGGGGTAGGTCTGAATACACTGAAATGGGACAAGATAAGAGTACTTTCTAATACAGATTACCATCCATTTCAGTGGTCTCCCTTATAAGTGGTACTTTACAGTTCAAGAGATGATACGATTCTGCAACTCGATTCATTTTATGAAATACCAAATCAGAGACCTAGAAGAGTCACAGGACTGCACAAAGCAATACAGAATGATGGAGGTAGGAAGGGACCTAATCCAACCCCCTGCTCGAGCAGGGACACCCAGAGCACGGGGCACAGGGCGGCATCCAGGCGAGTTTGGAAGATCTCCAGAGAAGGAGACTCCACAGCCTCCCTGGGCAGCCTGTGCCAGGGCTCTGGTACCCTCACAGGGAAGAAGCTCTGAAACAAAGCACACATGCCTCACAAGAAGAAAGTAACAAACAAAGAGAAAAATGTGTAATAAGAAAATATCAGACTGAATAAGTGGAAGAGAGAAAACCTATTTACTCACACATAGTTTTTGCTAGAGTGAGCTTTCTCCAAAATTAGTATATGAGATTGGATTATACAGTGTATTTTGTGTGAGAAGCAGAGAGGAAGAGAACTATTGAAATCATTCTCTAATATCAACAGAAAAGATACAAAAAGAAAAGGGAATATAATATTGTAGGTAAGGGGAATTTTTCAGGAATAGGAAAAATAAAACATGGATGCCCTAGAGAAGGGCAAAAAGAAATACACAATTTAAAAATATCTTGTGACATGACTTCATTTGACTAGTTCAATTTTTACAAGCCAGTAGCAAAGCAGTAAGAACAAGACCAATGAACCCTCATTCCATTTGCAGTCAATTGCTGAATATTGCTAGTAGTTAGTTTGTAAAACTACTAGCAAAGTCTCTTCTTCCTATATAAAAGTTATGTTTTTGAAATGACATTCTTTGGTATTTTCTACAGCAAGTTGTGGTGAGTTAGGTGTTTGCAAGCAGAAAAGCTTGAATTCTGTGGGAAGAGATACAACCCATGACAGCTTTTACGCTTTAGGGTCTTTAGCCAGAGCAGACACCGAGGTGAAGAGGTCAGACATGAGAAAGAATAAAGCACTGCATTAGTTCTGTGTATGAATGCAGAATGGAGTGAAAGTAGGAACCAGAAGTGGGAGGGAACTGATATAGAGATAGTGACTGACACAACATACTAGAAGGGACTGAAGCAGAATGTATGTAATTGCTACCTTGCATCCCCTAGAGCCAAGAATAGAATCTGTGATTGAAAACCCTGTCAAACAGTTGTTATCTCCATTAAGCAGATAAGATTAAATGACTTCCAAACCTGAAAAGAAAACAAAAATCATTGGCATTGGTAGAGAAAAATTGCATATTTTGACTCCTACACTTATGCATTTGCATATATTTCCTAGTACTTGGCCTACCTGGATATCATTTCTAAGGCCGTTCTCAAATTGGGTTTATGGATCTTGAATTTTATTAGGTAATATGGCAAAAAAAAAACAACAAATGTTGTATGTATTAGATTATTGTTTTCGTTATGATAGAATGGAAAATATATTAACGTCATTTCAAGCCACAAAATATATAAAAAGTAAATAATGTAAAATCATCATATAAAAATCACTAATATTCAGATGAGACCTTGTGAGCTTAGTAAATGTCATTCTCTCTGACCTCTTCATTTCTGATACTTTCTCTTCTCCACGGCATGCACTTTACTGCTTTCAATCTGTTGGATTAGAAAGCATAGCATTGACAGAGTTGAAGAAGGAATTTTCAGATATAATTGAGCACAACAGCAAAGCTTCTGAAATTCAGCTTTCTCATATATATGTATGTCAGATTTTTTTCCCTGCTGTTTATTCATTTGATTCCTATCAGGATAAAGAAATACTTTTCTAGTCTTTGCATTAATAGAGCAGTTTTCTCACAGTGGAAGAAAAGTGGAAGCTAGGACTAAGTGAGACAATTCCATTCTTGCAAGATGTATCAGGTATTGGCTTTTGAAAATTGATTTCCTGATTTCCTTTGCCAGTTGACTATTTTGTCTGTTGTCGACCTTGCTTCACAATTTACACCCAGCAGTATTTGTACAATGCTAATAGCAGCAGCAGTATGCTGGTTCATTACAGGTAAACACTATCTTTCATAGTAATTATGAAAACTATGTTCTCCATGATCTTTGCTTTTTAATACAGATATTTTGGTATTTAGTGACAGTTGTCATACCTACGATATAAGCATTTGGCAGGAAGCATACTTGTCTCCTTCCAGTCCTGTGTGCTGATCATGGAAGAAAGGCATAGCAAAAATCATTTCCACATTACTAAATTCTTGCATTTTCCAAGCCTTGAAATCTTACGATTTCACAAATGAGCACAATATGGTTATCTGAAGGGATTATCTGATTTTGATACGAGAACATTGAAGGAGACTCTGAGCAGTATTTAGTCCTCAGAGCAAACTCTGTTCAAGAAGTAAACAGCAATATATAAAATTAAATGAACTAACATTCCATTCATATTTGACCTGAAGGAAGACTGCAGCACCAGTGTTGGTACTGCAAAGCACTACTATATATTATCCATTGCCTGATGCTTTTATTTTTGTTATTTGTTAGTATTATTACTTACAGAGGAACTGAAAGAGGTTTTCTCTTCTCCCCCTTATGGTACACAGGAGAATAATGATAAACAATAAATATTCTTGTGTATTATTTTTAATATATGTGGCACTTATCCCAAGTAGTAATACTCCATAAAAGAAATGAAAAAGAATATTTTATAGGGTATGAAGCAGAGCTAATTTTTACAACACCTTCTCAGAGAAATCTCTTTCAAGGTTTTGTCTGTGCAAAGAATAAAGATGCACTCCTCACTGCAATTTACATTCTTAGGCCTATAAATGTTTACGACCTCACTCTATAAGTGCTCGCAACCAGAAAGAGGTAATTCAAAATTGATCTGTGCATTAAAGCTGCTGAGCCAGGCAGGCCTCTTCTTGAAATTACCATGATTGTGCATTGGTAATTCATCTAGCCTCTGTGGAAATATTATTTTCAAAATATGTACCAGTTAAATGTGAGCTTCCAACACATTTAAAATTTTTCACGTCTTTCAGCAGCTTACATCTCAAATATCAAGACTGGGATATTTTTGGTATTATATATTTTTGTTGTTTTTAGAGTGATGTTTTCAAG
The DNA here is from genome assembly GCA_032353885.1 of Nothura maculosa. Classification (NCBI taxonomy): domain Eukaryota; kingdom Metazoa; phylum Chordata; class Aves; order Tinamiformes; family Tinamidae; genus Nothura; species Nothura maculosa. The sequence continues at coordinate 67,052 of JAUBOD010000263.1, read as the reverse complement.
CTTGGATTTAGGATCAAAACAAAATACTCAAGTCTACATTTAAGATTCTATTTTTTATATAGCTTTTTACAATAAATTAAAACCATTATGCTTTCTGCTATTTTTACAATAACAGAAAAGTGACAATATAATTCCAAATTTTATTTTCACAGAATGCATTTTTTTTAGTATTTGTTCCAATACTAAACATATACATCTATGTGTTTCTAATGTGAGAAACAATTAGTTAAAAATAGTTAGTTAATGAATAGCTTAGTTAAAAGTAAAAAAAAATAGATTTAAAAAATATTTCTTTCAGAGACAGTGTAAAGAAGTCTTGGAACTTCAGGAATCAGAAATGTAAACTCTTCCTCTTACTGAATATCATCATTAATGAAGAATTAAATGACACTCAGTCAATCTCTTCCATTTTTGCTTAGGATTCCAAAACTTATTATAATTTCTATGTTAGTGCTTTCTATGTAAATACTGCTCTGTTTTAAATGAAAACGCTGAAAACTAGTATGGGAAACAAGCTCATTTCACAGTAAACTCTGTAGGCAGCATTTCAGAGCACCTGAATGATGTTTTTTTTCCTGTTAACTTTACAGAGTTTAGGTTACTAGGCATGCAAATTAGAGGATTCAAGGATTTATAGATACTATTGTTATTGTAAAACAATAATTTTAAATAGTAATTGTTTGTAAATTGTAAAACAGTAATTGTAGTAATTGTAAAACAGTAATTTCAATAACTTTTATTCCATTAATCTACAAATAGGGATTAATTTTTACCAGAGAATCACAGAATCACATAGAATTGTTGAGGTTGGAAGAGACCTGTAGAGATCATGTAGTCCAACCTCTCTGCTCCAGCAGGGACACTCAGACCATGGGGCATTGAGTCACATGCAGATGAGTTTTGAAGATCTCCAGGAAAGGAGACTCCACAACCTCTCTGGGCAGCCTGTTCCATGGCTCTGTCATCCCTACAGTAAAGAAATTCTTCCTCCTATGCAGATAGAATTTCCTGTATTTTAATTTAATACCTTTGTCCTGTCACTGGCCAGAGAAGACTTTGGGCCCATACTCTTTATATTCTCCCCTCAGGTACTTATACATGTTGATCAGATCCTCTCTCAATCTTCTCTTCTCCAAGCTAAACAGGCCTAACTCGCTTAATCTTTCCTCATAAGATAGATGGTCCAGTCTCTTAATCATCCTTGTCACTCTGCACTAGACCCTCTCTAGAAATTCCATGTCCCACTTACTTATACTATAGGAAACATATGTACTTAACCTTTTTTAAATCTTGTTTTAGGACACTCTTAACTTAAAGGGAATAATCCCCTGTAAAGTAAACTGTACGTACTGATTTTGGAAGTTTTCAACTCTTCAGCAAATATCCCCATATTTTATGTTTGAAACATCTTCTTACATCATTTGGGGAGTCAGTCTCTTCCTGAGATCTTTTTTTCTGTCATTGTCTTCACCTGAAAACTATATTTATAAGGAAAGTTGGGTCCCCACATAAGCAAGAAAAAAGGTGTCTTGTACATTTTATTTTTATTTTTTGTAGGGAAAATGTTGATAATGGAGTGTTATGAATTAAGTGTCATCAGTTATAAAAGATAATTAAATTGTATTGTAAAATATTTTGAGAAACAAATGTTAGGTCTTTAATATGGCAATACTTGATACAGTTATTAATTTATTTAATTAGTTATGCAAAAATCAATTGCATTGCCAACTGTGTTTGCCAGTCCATGTAAGTAGCAGATGAAGTGCCAGTTGTGACATTCTAAAAGAATGTCATAAGCTTCCAGATTTTTGCTCATGTTCATTTTTTATGTCTCTACAATATCAGGTTATTAGTGCTGTTTTGCTCCTTCATGCCTTAAATTACATTACCAGAAAAGCACAGACCAATATAGATGAAAATACCTAAGGCTTAACAACTTAACAACGGATGTAGATGACAGGATCACCTGATGCCTTTTTTTTTTTTTTTTTTTTTTTTGAATGGAAGAATATGGAAGAATAGCAATTTGGATTATGTTTGTATGTTTATTGATGGTAAAATCAATATAGAACAGTTGGAGGATGACCAGCTGGAGGAGAGGTTTATTTGTGAAGTAAACCAAGGGATGGTTTCCCTTAGAGATACTTTTCTCTACATGTAAATTGGTAGTGCAGAAAAAGGATGAGGGGAGTCGCACTTCAATTCTTTCTTCCTTGTCCCCACTTATAGCTGCACATTCCACCCTGCTTTTTTAATTCAGCAGACTACCTAGCTATGATGCTAATTGGGTAATATCCATGATCTGACACATCCTTGGTACAGCTGAGCTGAAGAAAGTACCTGCAGCGTATGGCCAGAGGAAAGGGCCGGACAGGGAGTGTAAAAGAAGACTGAGAAGTTACTATCAAACTCATGGTCCAATACTCTTTATGATTTTAGAAAACAAAGAAAGATTATTGTGTGGTTTTTTTTTATCCTATATCCTATGCATCCTTATAAATAAGCAGATAGTGGAAATGCAAAGTGCCTTATACAGTATAGCCTATTTTCAAGGATAAGCAGACCACAGATAAACTGTCAAGTTTTTACCCGTTACTACCTGCCTTATTTTTTTTCCTGTTACTTGTTTGTACCAACACCAAATGATATATATTTAAATCATCAGTGAAATGTAGCTTCTCGCTATTGCTTTCTCTGTTGTTTCCCTATTTTAAATACTCATATTTCTGAGAGATCTCAGAACCCCGTGGAGTATTTTTGAAAGTATGTTAGATCATTCCCTGAATAGTACAAATGCATGTATTCAATATAAAGTAACATTGAAGAACTGGAGACAAAAAGTCTTCACTCAGAGAGCAGATTGTACACTTGAAAAGCTTTGAGATATTACAGTGGATCATAACTGGAGAATTGTTAACGTGAAAGCCAGTAACACTTTTAAAATGTAGTCTCTTAAGATTTCCAATGTTGTTTCTTTTATTGAAGTCATTGCATTCTAAACCAAAAATACTTGAAAAAAGAATGTCTGTTGCTAAGCTAAACAACCAACATATTATACATAATCACAGAAAAAGATGTTTTTTTGTTCCTTTTTCTTGTATTTATACCACATGAAATTCTGGGATATTCAATGAACAGAAGATGAGGTTTTGAAATTCTCAAAGTAGCATCAAAACTGTCCTGTAGTTTTGCCTTTTGATTCATAAATTGAAAAAACAAGCAAATGTTCTTTTATTATCTTCTGTTATTTTGTAAACGTTTTCAGATATGTATCAACTGATATCTAAAACCCTACAATTACACAAAGAATCTTTGCCTGATGCAAGATACTGTGGTTCTTTAGGCTACAATATTTTTTCCCTTTGCTGACAACTTTAAAGAATTTTTACCACAAATTTCACTGCTTTCCATGGCTTTTCTAAAATAAAAAATAACCTCTGAATATTAACAGCTTTAAAAAAAGGTTTAGCTAATGCAATAACTTACAAGTCATTTTGACTTTTCAAACTTGATTTTATTCCTGTTAATAGTATGTCTATTAGCCTGAAAATTGAGAGTCATTTTGCTCCAGCTTAAGGCCCAAGAAAATGTGGAATTCTGTGTAGAAATATTCTTCTGATTTCTTAAATCACTTAATGTAGTGAACCAAATTCTCACTTCTCATCGTCTGTGATTCAACAGTGCTTATGCTTTCTGAGTGTCTGTTCAGTATACTGAAGCCATAATCCAAGATATGGTAATTTCATATTACCATCACTGTGTAAATAATCTTCAATTTCCTACTGTTAGTAAGAAAATAATTAAAAGTGTAGAGCTAAAATAGACTATATTCAGAAGTCTTAACCAATTTAGGAAAGAGTGTTTGTATGTGCTTTGTTGGATCCAGACCAAATTGAGTGATCTGGTATTTCAAGGATTAGCTGCTAGTGAGGGTGTAAGTTCCATACTTACTGTGCAGCTTTCATAAATAGCTTCTTTAGAGATTAAAACTTTCACCTTCATCTACTTTATCAGACCTCAGAGGATTTATCAGACCCTCAGAGCTACAGCTGTGTTGAAGATATAATCCCTCAGAAAATTAAGATCAGATATTTGGTTCAAAGGAAGTCATTCTTTTACCTTCTATACGACCTCTTAGCTGGTCTTTTAGTTGAACATGACTTGATTGAATGTCTTCTGCTCCCTCTCAGTCGTGATGTTTCTTTTCCGTCTTTCTCTAGTGCTGATATGTTTGCTTAGCGACAACACAGGGAGAAGAATTAGGAATTGCTTCCCCCCAAGGCTAGGCAAACAAAAAGAGCATCCCATGCTGTGACTGGTGCTATGCTGCTGTTGGTTTGATTTAGTTTTATTGATTCATGTCCATGTCTATGTTAACTGAAACACAGCGAAGATTGGAGCAGAACACTTTGTTGTGGAGAGCGGATGGAGAAAGAAGTCTCAAGGACAAATACACCGTTTTATTAAAAGTTGACTGTTTTTGTGTGGATTTGCGTTCTGTTAAGCACCACTACAGTGATGCTTAACATTAAATAATATTACAATATACAGAATAATATCAAAAATGCTTATCTCTAGCCTAGAAAGGTTGATTTCTGTTGGATCTCATGCAATGTAAGCAAAGTTAAAACTAGCCTTCCTCCTTGCAGTAAAGAAGAAGTACCTTCAGAAATAGGCTGATTTTTCTGATACAATTCTGTCCCTCTGCTACTGGAGGTGGGTTTGGCAGGTAGTGTATGTTTCTGTGTGATGGAATATATCACGATTACAATATGGTTATGATTGGCAATGCTAATTCACACACACGCTTTTCTCCTTGGAATCACCCTTACCTGGTTAGGTAATATTTGGTAATATGTTAGAATCCAACTGCTAATTTAAATGTATCTGAGATTAATATTTTTACTACTAGTGGAAATACCAGAAAATTACTTAGGGTATTATACTGTAAAATGTAACCATTGGGACAATCTGATAAAATCTTAAGAAAGCTGTAAAGCAGACACAACCGATCTTTCATAAAAGGAGAACTAAGTAATTTTTTTTAAAAAATTATTTATTTTCTTTAGTACATTGGAAGAGGTGAACACTATGTACATGCCTATACTAAATAAGAAACTTATATATATGTACTTACTTTCTTTTTGCATTTTTGATATGTGTTGTATTTTTGTTATGTATTTAAATGTTAGTTAAGTAGCTTACTTTTAGAAAAATATCTTTTTTATCATCTGCTTCATATATCTTCTGAAGGACATAGCAACTGCTCTTTTTTTGACTTACTTGACACTGAGATACTTGGATTTCAGTCAAGAGCAGAAGTCATGCTCTTGCTTACACATTACTATTTTATCAATGGTCTTGACATTTTTAAATTTTATACACTGTAGAAAAAGTTGAGATTTGCCCTTTAAGAAATATAAAAGTTAAAATTGACATAACTGAGAATCACACAACAGCAATAAAGAATCTTCAAATATCATTTCACTTAGAAAAGAGCAATTGTTCTCCCTTACAGACAAAGAAGACAGACTTTAATAATTTACTAGTGCCTTGAGATGAAAAGGTAGACTTTCTTAAGCAAGTCTCAAATATATATTCTGCTGAAAAGTCAGAGGTAAATGCATTAATGAGTAGCAAAAGTGTCTTGCAGTAAAGATTTTATATTAAAACAAAACAAGAAAGAACAATGAAGTATACATGCACATCAAGAGCTGGCCAGAGATGAGCTTGTCTGGTATCTGGAGTAGAGCATGCCAGAAAACTGTGGCACTGAAAAAAATCTCTTTTCTTAACTTCCTATCAACTCAACATTATTTGCAGGTCTTAGTCACAACCTGAATTGGTTTTTCTGTGCAATTTCCTTCAAGCTGCACAGCTTCCTTCCCTGTTTTTCATCAATGTCTAGTGCAGTGATATCCAATACTCACTGCAACCACAATAAAATTTGAGAAAAACATTATTCTCCCAGATAAATTGCTCATATTGATCCTTTAAGACCAGAGAAGATCAAGGATCTTTGAGCTGAAAAGGGAAGTGCAGAAACATAGTTATTCCCCTTCCTGGTTTGTCTTTGCCCATTTTGCACTGTTATTGCAGAGAAGATTTTCCAGTTAGTCTGTACTGTTCTCCATACCCAGTACTGATTGATGAAATGAAATGAGGAGAGTAATCAAATCTGTAAATATTTTTATTCTCTTTCCTGGCCCAAAAAACAGTTCTGCATTTCTACATTGATACATGTAACTTTGTCCTGTACTGGTGCAGATGGGAATGATACAGAATTACTCTGAGTCATAATCCCAAGAAAAAATGAAGATATTATGTTTAAAATTTATTTTTAATTTTATTTTTAAATTTTTTAAAGAATATTTAAATTTTTTTTTTTTTCTGAAAAAGTTCCTAAACTATCCTTTTACAGTTTGTATTTATATTGCTAAATATTTTACTTGAAAAATAGTTCTGCTTTCCTTTTTCTTTCACTTTTTCCTTTTCCCATCACTGAATATTTTGTTAAGACACATCAGAAGAATATTTAGCTGCTTGGTCCTAGCTTTTAACTCTCCCTGAAATTCAAAGTGAGTTAAAAAGTTTGCAGTTTTTATGCTAGTATTTTTCTATATACTCATTTTGGTTCAACTTCATCATTTTTGTTTGCTTGTATTACTATTCCAAAACCTCTTTTGTTATGTAAAAGTGTAAGATAGATAATAGTTCTGTAAAGGTAAAGCTAACTTTCAATAACTCAGTGATTACAGTGCATTGATAGGAAGGATTTATTCATAAACCTATTATAATGAAAGGAAAAAATTCCATAAATTTTTGAACTTTTTTTTTAAAGAAAAATCGTCTTGCATGGTTAAAAGAATGACACTAAAATGAGCATTGTGGCAGTATTAATTTTTCAGCTGTCAATTTTACAAATCAGCGTAGAAACATATATATATAATATATATATATATATATATGTATATATATATTCTATGTGGAGCAGGAGAATTAAATGGAGATTACTAAGAGTTTGGATAACAAGCCTTCCATAACAGACAGTCCCAAACAATGAAGATAGTCCCATACACTTGGAAAACTTCTGGGTCATATCAATAAAACTTAGTATGCACTTAATGGTAGTAGAGGCTATTAGAAATGTTGTATGTATTAGAGCATTAAGGCACTGCAGATTTCCGCTGACAGAGAACTTGAATTTGATTCTTTGAGAAAACAAGGCTTTCACCTCCAAAATAGCCTGACACTAAAATACTCTTGGCATCTTTCTGTGACTAATCTTTATTGTTGTGCTATAGAAAACTACCACTGATAGAAAAAAATACCACTGACAGAAATGGACTAGTTCAGATATTAAAGTACTTTAAGCAAAAAGAGTTGTAAAAAGCAGAATAAACTAGCAGAAGCAACAGAAGGTTCTAATGTTTTTCTGTGACTTAATTCTTCGTTGAAGTGAATTTATTATTCTTTCTGTCCTTTCTGCTTTTGTGACTATTTCTACAAATTTTATCCTGAATGTCACTACTAAATGAATAGACATAAAAATCTGTTCCCATTAAGAACTGCATTATTTAACATACCCATATTTGAGCCAGTAAGGTGATCTTAGCTAAAATAGTTTATATTTTATGGATGTAATTCTTAGTATCTTTAATTAAAAACCTTTAGTGCCTGTGAAGATGTTAATTTTTTCCTGTCACTATAATTATAACGGAAGATATATTGTGATGATACAAATGCTCTTTATACCATGCATCAATAGAGTTTGATACCCTAAGGAACTGAAAATCCAAGGTCATTTTAAATCAGATTGTGTATGAAGAGCAGGAGATGAATTTCAGCTCAATTTTTATGTCTTCAGGTGACTTAAACAGAATTCCAATTTCATCTAACTTTATATACAGAAGTGCCCTTTCTTTCGCTTTATTGTTTTAAGATTGCAAAGATCAGCAAATTTTTGCACCATAATATAGAGGTACTAGGATCACTGTCATCCTCCCTACATTGTGGCTGCATATCAAAACAAAAGACTGAAACAGACATACAGAACTGGATTATCTTGCTGACCTCTGTGTATACAGCTTGCTGAGTCAAGGGCTATTATTCCTCTATTTAGTTTATGTTAGTAGATACAACATTTCTGATTTTTTGGCTCTGATTTCTTGTTAATATTGTGCCTCTTAATGTTCTTTAATATGGTGCTATAGAAGTGTAGAAAGTCTTTCATGAGTTTCAATGACAGTCATATGCAATCAAATCAACAAATGAAACAATAAATATGGGGAGAGAGAAGATGTACATGAATCATCTTTCTTATTTTCTCTTCCTCCTTCTCCTCTGACTTTGAGAATGACTCTATTAGCACACTTAATGATTTGCTTAACTAGTTTGCTATTGGAGATTATTATAAAAGCAGTGTTATTCTGCTGCAGAGGTGGTGGTATCTGTAGCCTTTCAATTAGTGATCACCTACTGACATTTGTTTAGCAAAGATTTCAGTAAAGTGCTAGGAGAAGTAGTCTTTTGACTACTTCTATAAAAACAATAAAGGTATTTTTATGCTAAAAGAGATATCAGGTTTTCCTTTGACAGATTTGCATCTGGAAAAAAAAAGAAAAGAAAAAATGATGCTGATACAACCTACCTAGAAAAAGCTAGCACATTTTTTGAGGAAAAAATGTAATGAGAGAAAATATATACATCAAAACTTTATTATTTCACCACCTTTCTTAATTCTTTTAAGAAAGAGAGAATGTATTTGACTTCAGTACTATATCATACTTCCTGTTAAGTTTATAATTATCATAGTTAGAACTAGGAATTTGCTCATACACCACGCTTTTGTTGGCTAACATGTACTGTTTTCTGAATCTGTGTATTTGGACTTAATATTTTACATTCCAGAAAGCAGAAATAAACTCTGTCAAGACATAAAGCAATACCACTCTCAAATCACTTTTTCATGATTTATTTTCCTTTTGTGAGAAATAAACTTATCAGGAGGTAGCGAAGTACTGACAAGCTCAGAAATCACAATGGGGGAGGGAAACTTTATGAAAACTTTATTTGTTACACTAGAGATCCTTTCCCATCTGCCACCTATTCTTCATACCTCTTCACAAATTTCAGTTGGAGATGACCTCCTTTACCTAACAAAATAACTTCTTCGACATTAGACTAAAACTACTACGCTTGCACTTGATTGCTACTGACACATAAAGCCTTCGGGTAGATGTAGTTTTCTTTTGAATTTGTATTGTGCCTTTTTTTTTTTAAACAGATGTATGTCCCATTAGAAATATCACTGTATTATAGAAACTTCCAGGTACTGCATAGTCATCTAATATCTTTCCCTAATTTATCCATATTAGAGACTTCTAAGCACTAGGATAATACAAGATCAGTAGTCTGGTCTGATAACTTTAATAAAAATGATACTTGGAAATCTATCAAACACACTACTTTTCACTTCTGAGGCTGAGGAGCACCATCAGGATTTTGTGCATGGAGGTATGCATGTGTGTGTGTACGTTTTATTGACTTTATTATATTTTTCCTTTCTTTTGCACTCTAGAGACATTGTTTTTGGATCTATCTTCATTCATATTTGATTGGCAGGAAGGTTTTGGAAAGGATTGGAATCTTATTTTGAAAGGGATTGAAATGTCATCTAGACAAGCTTTTAAACCTTTTCAACCCCTTTTCAACCCTCTGAGAATCCAAAGACCCTGAGACAAACTACTGCTAGACATGTGTTTGCACAGCTACTGCCACTGTGATGGATTTAGTGCTTTGGTTTATTGCAAGTTCTTGAGCTCAGGATGTAGAGAGAGGGTTGCTAGGATTATATTGAGTGATATAATTTGGGCAATATTAGTAAGTGTGTGCTATCAAGTAAGAAGAACTTCCTTTCAGGGTTGATACAGAGACAGTGATATAGGTTCAGACTTAAATTGATGAGGTATACATATAAATTGTTAAAGGGAGTCTGATACAACTTACCACCAAAATTTATCTAAATTCAATATTTTTAAATATTCCTACAGATTAGTTGAATTATACATGAAGTGTATGGATTATTTGTCTCAGGCAAATAATAGTGATATTTCTGTCTGTTACTTAGTTTGACAAGGTTAGCATGTTTTATTCAAGCCTTTTAAATAGTAAAATGATTTGCATGCATTACTGTTTCTTTAGACAGTCAGAAAAAGGATAAAGCAACATGCTTAGTCTATGTCAAAAAATCGGTTTCTACATTCAATTAAAAAAAAAGTAAAGTGACACAATAAGACACCTAACATTTATAAAATTCATGCTATAATTTAATGCTCATATGGAGATTAAAACATTATACAAAAATATAAAAGGTAAACCAAATAAAAGGAAACAAAACAGCATCTTCTTTCCCTTAGAAGACTGAATCTTAAGCAACAAAGCAAAGCAAACAATATGCCCAGCCAATAGATTAATAACTGAAAAGATGAAAAGAGGGATGAGATTTTCTCTTTCCTCTATTACATGAGATTTTTAAAATATTAGATAATAAATGGTAAAAGAAATTATCCTGCCGGAAGAAGTCTTCGGATTTCAGAAGTTTCTTAGCCTTCAGCTTACTGAATGTTTTTTGGGTAGCTCTTCACCTGCTGAAGCTTTTCCAGTTTGAATAGAATGTTAAATACTCAGTGAGTTGAAAACAGAAAAATGAGAGCATTCCCATATGCCTGGAATTTGGACATTCTTAAGAGAAAAAGGGGAACCTCTGTTAAATGTCTACTGTGAATGGCAGAGGAGGAATACGAGTTTAACATGTCCCAGACAAATATGTCAAAATGAGATGATAAATTCTGAATTTTTAGGATAGAAACAAAGGTTGGTGTCAGAGAGTGCTTGTGAGTTTGACATGCAGGTTAAAAGTACTTTCTAGAAGAATCAAACAGAGCAGATAGTCTTGATGACTACAAGTTTTTTATTGCAATTTCACATATGCCATTTTTTGTAATATAATGTTGCATCTGGGAGAACTTTTTGTACTGGCATTCTTAATATTATTACCTCATTTGCATGTTGCTACATTTTGTTTTCTTTAGAACGTTCCACAAGTTTCCTCTGCTCATGAATCTAAAGTTGAAACAACCACCCAAATTCCCAAATTTTCAATCTGGGGAGTTGACTGGGATCTTTTGGTGGCTCTGTCCATAGCTATCCCACCACATAACAGTATAACTTACTTTCCTAGATGATATATTATCTGTCTCACATGCATAAATTGTTTAGATTTTTTTATAATTATCTATCTCTGCTACAAAAGATAAAATGACCTTCTTAACTGAATGAAGTAGCTTTCTATCTTATGCACCCACAGTTAACGGCTGTAATTGATTGGAGCTTCATCTGGATTCAGAAGAGTAAATCATGCAAATTGTTTTACAGTTCTTTAATAGAGCTTTATTAATGAGACAATCAGGAAGTTTCAAGGATTATACGCTATTTAGAGTTGCACAGAAGCAGTGACTATGGCTGAAATCTGCTGCTGCCTTTAACACTCAGATACATCAAAAGTCACTGCCAGTTGTATTTGTGAATGTTGCTATTCTCTTCACTTATTAAAAAAAGGCAAAAAGAAAGCTTGTCTCTGTTATTGTTTTTATTTCTTTTCCATTTTTTATCCTCCTCCTCCACAGTTTATATCTCCTCATTTATCACTGAATTTTGCATAGCTCATGAGAACTAGATGTGGGACAATATTCCAGGTGAAAATTTCAGAAGATAAAATAGTTTAGTTACAAATCTTGAAATTTATTAGAAAATTTACTGTGGCTATCAGAACAGCTACTTAAATAAGTCAGATTTCATTTACAGAAGTATCAGCACAATGTCATCTCATATCCGTGACCTCTCATGTCTCTGAACTCCTGAAATCCCCACAAGGTTGATCTGTCCATGAGCTGGAGGATCTCTTGATTCATTACTAAAAGTATCAAAAAATGGAATAAATTTTGGAACTACTTTTTAATTATTTCTAATTAGAATAAAAAAGTCTTTCTTGGATAGTCGAAATTCATGACACCTTCTGTAATGAGGAAAGTTGTCATTAAAGGATCTCTCATTGTAAATTTAATTACAATCAAAAATTAAGACTTCTTTGTTTGCTCTCAAATATGAGTGATCTCTTCTTCTCTTTTGACTCTTCAAATTTGGGGAAGTTTTTCACAAGATACAGAGATACTAGCTGCCTTTGAAATATGCATCACAAAAGGAAAATCTATTCTGGTTTTGTTGTGAAATTGATTCAAGGATTATATTTGTTTTGCAAAGATATTGTTGATACTTCTACACTGAGGGAAGGTTTAAATATGTTTCTGCTTGTGGAATCAAAGCATATGGATACTTCAGCGTACTGTTTTTTAAAATCATCCTATTTCTCTTTCTTACTCTCTCTCCTCTGAGGATATCTGCACTCCTGTTTTTTGATTAAAAGAAATCTGTAGTTCAGAGCTGACCGTGGAGTCATAGTGATTAATTTACCACCCACATAACAAATCATCCACTGTAAATGTGAGTGTCTTCTCAATTTTAGCACTGTGATTTGTACATTTTGCTCTTGATGCATTTTTAATTACATCACTCCAGCTATTTATTTCTGTTGAAAATCTGTTAAGGAAATCCATGCCCTAGTCCACCTCTGGTGCATACTTCTTTTTTCTCTTTTTGTCATTACTTCAGGCAGTAAGGTTAGATATACAAATAAAAGCATCCCATTATTCATTGTGAAGGCATCATGAATTCTACTGCTGATAAAATTATTATCCATATCCAAGGAGAGAGGAGTAGCCAGAAAATCAAGAATGAGGTTTATCCAGGGTAGAAAGGAATTAACTTTAATGTGCAAATCAGATTTGGATAGTGCTTTTGGATATTGCTTTGTCATTTTCATCCTTATCCAGACTAACCATAATAACAGAATTCATTTTAGCACCACATATTAGCTATATAGCATAAGACTATCATACAATTAAATATCATTCTTTTGTAGCAGCAGGCAGTCTTATTTCATGCAAAGAACTGAATGAATTGTAAATAATGGCAGTCTTGCACCTTGTTTCATCTGGGAAATGACTACAATTGTACAGTAATTCCTTACTCATATAGATAGCTCTGAAAAGTGAACATATAGACTCTTCAGTGAATAACGGAAAAATAGTTCATTTTGCAAACTCATATCCTGCATAAATGGTCCAATATTTCTCCTGGTATGCCCTGTTCGACTCTCTGCCCTTTGAATTTTGCATCCTGTATTTTTATCATGTGTTATATGCAGTATCAGAAGTATAACAAAAGACTTTAAAAGGCCACTGAAGCACTGAACTACTATTCATGCTACTTTTCTATTCTGCAAGGCACTGAGTGTCCTCAGTTTACTTCTGCAAAGACAGGATTTATACAGCATATGCTTATTCTGCATATTATTAACAGAAATGAGGATGCCAACAAGGGGAAGGGTGCCGCTAGACCTGATCCTAACAGAGATGGTCTAGTGGGTAATGTGAGAGTTGGGGGCAGTCTAGGCTGCAGTGACTACAAGATGTTGAATTCATGATCCTGTGTGGAGGAAGCAAGGCGAGAAGTAGGATAGCTACCCTGGACTTTAAGAGAGCCAACTTTGACCTCTTCAGGGAGCTCCTTGGAGCAGTACCCTGGGTCAGAGTCCTGGAAGGAAAGGGAGTCCAGGAGAGTTGGCTGATATTCAAGCACTGCTTCCTCCAAGCTCA
>JAUBOD010000263.1:39790-53177 GCA_032353885.1 Nothura maculosa | reverse complement strand
TCCTTCTCTGGAGGTCTCCAAACCCGCCTGGATGGCGCCCTGTGCCACCTGCTCTAGGTGCCTGCTGGAGCGGGAAGTTTGAACCAGATGATCTCTAGAAGTCCTTTCCAACCTTGTAGATTCTGTGATTCTGTGAAATGGTGTTTTTAATAGTAACTTTTGACTTTTTGAGCTTTTGATGATAACTTTCATCTTCTTTATTATAAACTTGATGCCTTCTCTAAAATAGTATGGATTTAATATACATAAACATATTTATATGCACTGTGACTGATATTCACAGAATCATTCAGGTATTTAAAAATATTGAAGATAATCACAGAAATATAGATCCTCTGATCAGCAGTATCAGCATTGTCTGAATGTTGAATAACATTCATTTTGAAAAAAAAATGAGAGTACTAAATAAATCATTAAGAGATCTCCTCAATTTTCATTGAGTTTTGTCCGACAATTTTGTTTTTCAGTTTAGATAATCATTTTTAGAAATTATGTGCATGCATGAAAACACACATGTATACACATATTTTATAATCTCATGTATACACATATTTTATAATCACATATTTTATAATTTTATAATTATAATTTATAATATTTTATAATCATAATTTTGAATTATAATCTCTCATATTTTTTCTTTCTGAAAAGTGCATGATCTAACCAAATGAGGAATTGGTGTTATCCAGAAATTTTTGTATTTATACTGCTTTCATTTATTTTCCTCACTTCTTTTTCATTTTCTCTATATAACTTTTATTTTATTTTCTTCACCTCATACAATATTTGCGTGAGTAAATAATTAAATCTCAACAAATTCAGCCACCAAATCCTGGAAGAGTGTCATCATAAACTAATGTACTACATCTAAACATTGCTTTAAATGCAATTCCATTGAAACAGAAATTTGCTGTCAGGTTCATTTCAGACTGTGAATCCAGTGACTATGTCACTGCAAAAACTAAGTCTAAGTGACTATTGTTTTCTAACTGAAGTCTTGTCTCACTTGCAGATTTCAGATGAGTCTGTGAAGCCATTTGAAGTAACTTCCAAATAAAAAGAGACAAAATTTATATTGCATTATATACAAGAAGGAGGATCTTTATCATATCACATCATATTTTAATTTGGACTCCTAGTGCTTCTCTCTCAGTTACTTGTTTTTGATCAGGAAGTCACATTGCTGCTTCACAATTTCCTACTTAGCTATCTTTTAGATTTACTGGAGAACTTTGCAACAATAATTAGAACATGTAAAGCTTCTGGAAAACAGTATAATTTGGGGATCTCGAACAAAAATTTCATTACAAGACGATATAATGCAAAACTTTCCTCATTGAGGAAGAGGATGTGAAAGCAAAGGAGGAAAATTAAGAGACTAAAAGATGCGCTCATGCAGGCAGATGAACAAAAACTTACATAAATGCAAAGCAAGCTTGGAAAGAAGTAGTGATGGTATGCAATCCCAAATGAATTCTTTCCTGAAATTATCTTAAATAAGAGCTGCTGACAAATCAGGATTCTCTCATTCATTTGCAGAGACCTCCTGACTAAAAAGTTATTAAAACTACTTTGTAATTTTAAACATTTCCAGTTGACCAACTTTTTCAACAGATGTATTTTATGAGATGTATATATTTGTAGCATTCAAATACGCATTGTTACAGGTTTTCTTTGTTTTGCTTTTGTTTTGTTTTCTGACATGCTTTCACCCTTTTTATTAGAGATCTTCTGCAACTCAAAGAGAAAAAGTAAATATTTTTTTTTCTCTCCTACAGTCTCTCTGTCATGTGCATATTTATTCCATATCTTACTGTGCACTGTTTTATTCTTCAGCATCTTATCAGTCTTCATATTTTCTGATTTTTTCATAGACAGGAACTATGAATTTTGGTAAAGAAAAAATATAAGGTATCATATATGTCTAGCATTTAAAAAAAAGAAATGAAAGAAGAGAAGTAACTGTAAATGGGAAAAAGTTAGGAACCTGATATGTTTATTTTATTTTGTAAGAGGAATGAGTAAAATAGGAAAATCAGGGAATAGTTCTCGTTCTGATATGAAGATGTATGTATATGAGTTTGCCTCATAGACCAAATATCATTCAAGAGCCCAGTTCCTATTTTCTCTTAAGTTGAAAGATTATTTTAACAACATAGATTTTTTATAATTTGTTGAAGTTCTATGAAGTTCTACAAGGTCATGGAAAATAATTTAGAGAGGAAAGGAAACATAATTTGGTTGGTTTCTATAATTTAAAATAGGTACAGTCACAAAACAGTAAGCAAGCTATTATTTCATCTAAGTACACTACTAATATCAAATCTTGTACGTGTTTTTATTCCTTACCTACATCCCATGGCATCACTTGCATTCCATTTCAGTCCTCATAAGTGCCATGTTAGTGATGTGAAGAGTCTGAGCAGGGTTAAATTATCTCTAAAAGAGAAAAAGGAAAAAAGGATATTAATTCAGGCAGGAGCTAACTGACAGGGTCATGGCTTTACAAAAAAGCTCTAGGAACTGTCAGTCCTTTCACTGTATAACTATCTGCATTTCTCTATGTACCATGTTTCATATAGATGAAATTTATAAAAGTTTTAGGAAAGTACTGACAGGTAGAATGGAGGAAAACTGAGACTGAAAGAGATCTAAATAACAGAACATGGGTAGCCATTACCTGAAATATAACATTCAAAAAGGCAAATAAATTAACACACTAGGTGAAAAATAGTTCTGGAACTTGTAAGAAATAGAGATGACAGTTTCATTCATTGGAGTAACTTCTAAAGAACTGAGCCCGTTATCACAAATGCTCCAGAAAAAGATCAGTTGACCATTACAGCTTAACTTTTTATTTGTTGAAGAAAACTAAAAAAAAACTCTTGTTCCTGTTGGACAAATAAAGCTAGACTTCTTGTTTCACACTGTTGATCATCTCACTGACATTAATGAGAATAAAGGATTTCTGCTAGGTGTAGAGAGGTCAAGGTGTGAGCTGTCTAGAAAGATGCATTCTTCTCCCCACCACAGAATAAACCACACATGCAGTAACACCACACCATCGTATCAGGCACACTGCAAGCAAAACTGCAGAAAATATATGGGTAAAACCGCAGCAATAGCCAATACAGACACGTAATTTGTACCTTGCTGTAAAGCATAAAGAGACCACTGCAGGTCGTATCATCAGAGTTCCTCCTCCTTCCTCTTCCCAGCAAACATTGATTTCTTAATTTTCTCTTAATTTCTTCAAATAATAAATATACATTATGACTAATCTTCATGTCTTCTCATGGATTCTTTAGGATTTCCTGGGTTTTGTTTTGTTTTCCTCTCCTGCTTTTTGCTGTTTCCAATGCTGCTTGTTATTGAGACAACACTGGTTTCACTGACTGGTAAGAAGTAATTTTAAAGTTATTTCTACTTCCGGTACTGAATTTAACTAATTTTTTTTTAGGATGCCAAGTTGATCAGTTATTTCATGCCCATTATTTGCTTGTTGTAAATGGGAAACCAGTCTACAATGTTCATATTTCTTTCCTTCAAAGGCAATTCCACAGTGGTATCGAGAGTAGCATTACATGAGTCATGCATAAAATGGATAGTAGGACATAAATTTCTCTTAATCATACGTGATTTATGGAGGAAGGATTAAGCTGTGAATTCCATGAGAAATATGTATAATAGGATGATTTAATACAGACTCTTCATCCAATAAAACAAAAAAGCATATTGTCAGAAAATATTCATTTCTCTTCTAGAGAATCAAATTGAGATTATATTTTTCTCCAGAAGAAGTTATTACAGTCACCCACTACCAGGGGATCAGATTTACAAATTTTCTGTCCAGAAGGAACAATTAGATCATAGTCTATTTTTTGATAGACCATTATGTAGCTAGTTGCTCCAGTAACTTGTCATATCTGGTTTAGATGTGAAGACATAATTAGATGGAGAATCATTCATCTGTCTTAACAGCAAAAAATATTTTAGGAAGTAAAAAAGCACAAATTGCTTATACCTTAATCTTTTTAACTCCCATCTTTCTGGTATCTTTAATATATTATTTGATTATCCTGCATAAGGGTGAAAAAGGCAATTATTTTCTGTTAAAAAAGCCATTTATTTCCCTTTACCACAAAAATAAAGGAAGGGATACCCTACTTTTTTCTGTAGCATTTATCCTAGTATATCAACAAACTCTCTATTTTGATATTGAGTTGCTCCTCCTTGCAAATTGTCCAAGATTGTCAAGAGTTGGACTGTGGTCTTTAGAACTTTGCTTGTTTGAGATTGAGATTGCATGAGATGGGTTACAGAATCAGTACATATTTTCTCAGCTGTGTTGTGTTGATTTTAAAATGAGTAGCATGTCCATGCAGGTTATGAAAAAGAGACTCACATCTCCTGTTATTCGTTTCCCGCCACTTGTGTCTGTTGTCTGTTATGCTGCTAGCTTTGTGAGACAGTGGTACCTCATTCTCATTTCTGTACTCAAAGCCAAGTGTGATGGAGATTGAACCTTAAGTGAGACATTGTTGTGAGATACATATAATAATGCGATAAGATTTACTAGAAATGATGTAAGGTATTCTGAGAAAATTAGCAAAAAACTACGCAAGACAAGCTGAAGAAGTCAAGAACAAAGTAATATAAGATGGAGTTGTTGCAACTGATAAAATTACACCCTATCAACATATTTTAAAGATTACTAAAGAAGGGCTATCATGGACTTGCATATTACATAATCTGCACCTGTGCCTGTTCAATTTAATTTAATTTTAGCAGCAGAAATTCAAACCAAACTGTTTATTTGATACCACAGTCAGAAAAAATGCTCAGTTTTTGATGTATGGGTAGCACTTGCCAGCTGGTGTTTGCATAACTGCCAAGTCATAACATTTCCTGCTGCTAGATAAAGAAAAGGAATTTGAGGGATGACTAAAAATATTAATAGCTCTGAAAAGAAACTGATATTTATTACTTGAAATCTCATTGTTAATGCATTAAGGAGTCCAAACAGATTATAATGCATCCTGTCTATTTAAGCAAACAACTCAGAAACTGGGATCACTGCCTCAGTGAGAAGATATCCCCAAGCTGCCAGATAATACTATCAAGCAACCACCCTTAAAACTGAGACAGTTACCTCAACTGAGGTAACCTGACCTTAACTTTTAGATGAAAAAAGGGAAATAATAATAAAGACCAAGCATTTATTAGATTTTTAGCAAATCAGAACAGTTGCAACACTGGTATTTGATTTTGAATTTGATTTTTATTTCATGCAATTAATTTTAATAGTTTTAACTTATCATTTTCAGAAACTCAATTCTGCATAAGTGAAAAAAAGTCTTATTCAATAATGCTTTGCTCAAACAGATTTTTTACTGTTGAGAAGAGAATTTTTTTTCCCCAAGAAAAGTGAAAAAGTATCTGCTGCACATCTGAATTAAGCATCTGTTGTGTAGTCATGGGATGTGAACACTAAGAAGGTTCTCCTGGTATTAGGGCAAGAGCAAGACCCCATGTCCTGTCCCACCATTTGGGGAAACAGCAGGGTAGACAGGAGCTGCTGGAGGTGACCCCAACTCAGGGCATTGGGAATCTGTGAGGGAGCAGGGAAAGTGGTGCGTAAGGAACTACCATGTCACTTGAAGAGCAGTAGGACAACTTGAAAATCTGTTGTACACACCGATGTACAGTCTTTTGTGCAGAATTGCGGAGCTTCTATTCTGTGGAATAAGGAGTGGTGTTTAGAACAGGTTAAATTTTAGCCTGACATTTGTACATACTTAGCAATTGAAAGTTGCCTCTTAAGAGAAATTGTTAACCCAATCTGGGTAGGTCAGGTGTCATTTAACATGTTGAATGCAAGTAAAAAACAATGATGTGTGTTTTACATAAAATCCTTTTTGGTGAAATCATACATGGTGATCTTTACTGAGCGAAACTGTTGTTCAAAGTCCTATTTCCTGGGTTTTTTTTTTTTTTAATTAGTGAGAGAGAAACTGTAGCACTGCTAGATTACTTCAAAGAAGATGGTGTGCAAAAAGCTTCTTACTCCAGCACTTCCATTAATCAATGAGAAATATCTCATATTTGATACTAATTGGCAGTTGAACTCTTTTATTCTTCAAATGGTAGAAATACAGAAAATAAAATCTTTATATTACATTTTCATAAGGAAAATCATAAGCAAATTAGTTATTAGATTGCCAATGTGAACCTGTGCGGGGTTTTTATTTCCTTACACCAAGAGTAGATCACTTTAAAGGAGAATCAATACAAGTACCGTTATTTTTACATGGGTATTGCACAGTGATGCTCAATAATTGGCCATTTACGTGCTTGACTGTCTCATCTTCTTTTTAGCCATGGGCAGTTGCTGCCTGTCAAAGTGGTTCCACAATTCAATGTGATGTGCATGTCTTTTTATTATACAGTATTGTATATGTACTGTTGCACTGTTTCTAGCCGTGACCTTTAACTTCTCAATGGTCTTGCATTTTTCTAAGCAGTAATTTAAGCAGTAATTTAAGCCAACCAAGAAACATGCAAAACCCTCTGGAAAGTGGCAGTAAGTTACTCATTTGAGGATCTGAAGGGCTTGGCAGAAGACAGAAGAGATAAAGAGAGGAAAAGTGGGTGAAAACTATATAGGGAAAGCACAACACTTTATAATTATTCAAATATTTGGACAAGGACTTGCAAGCAGTGTGTGAATATTTCTTGGCTTCTTATCAAAGCTCACGTGCCTCCTGTAACTGAAAGGATTAATTAAATCCTCTCAGAGGTACTGAATGATGCATCCAGTTCAGAGACATAACCTTTTTTCTACACATAAACATATATGACCCTGTGTTAATGAAACTGTTTCTACAAGAATTTCTGTTATTCAGAAAGTAAATACGAAAGCAAACTGATGATAGGTAATATTTATACATCATTTTCAGAAAGCCATCCACATTTATTTATATGAAAGAAACATAAGGAACTTGTAGAAATTACAGCACCAGATAAAGTCTACATCCCCTGATGGTCATGGACAGTCTACTTATTACTTAATGAGAAATGTTAAAAAAGAGTGTGAGAAAGAGGTAAATAATAAAAATGAATGGTCTTGATAGTGCATTCTCTAAGGCTTGTTCCATTTAATATGTATGTGCAGGAGTTGTTTATAGTATATCAGGCTGTGAAAATCGTATTTTAACTCTCAATAGTCATATGCAGTCTGTGACAGCCATCTGCTTAGAATGCCATATTTTGATGTTTTTTCTTCTCATTGAGCCTCTGAAATTAAAATATTGACAGAAGCAATTTCTGTAGGGCAAATAAGGGAATAGAAAAATGATCTTAACAACAGACATATAAACCTGAAATAAATACATTTTTAACATCTATATGCACATAAAATAAGAAGTAAATCATTATTTTCATCATCCTCTATAGATCTCTAGGCGTGAAAACACCTCTTGATTTCCAATGAATAAAATATAATGTGTAATTTGTAAGAAAATACAAAATACATATTAAGTCATTTCTGCTATCATTAACACTTTTTCTTTCTTCTTTATATTCTTTTTTAATTTTTTCTTCCTTTGTTTTCTTAACTTAATGATTTCTTTTCGTTAAAAAATTCCCACTGGGATTATTTGAATACTTTTATATCTATAAGTAGGATAAGTTTGAGAATTCAGGGAATTAGTAATGGCTCTTTCTGCTTTAGCTCATGCTATTTCATGGAACTTTTCATCTCCAAGTTGTTTAAATACAGAGTGAGACTGACTGAAAGTTATTACATCTGTAATTACTAATTACATATTTAAACTCTATGGTAGAAATATGTCATTGCTGTTCACTTCCCAATGCACATATGATATCCATGTGATAAAAATATCTCCCCAGTTTACTTTAATTGTTATCATTTTGGAGGCAAATTAACAGACAGAGAAAAGTATCTTATTACCTAGTCTGATGAAGCAGAGAACCGCACAGGTGCTCTAGGGTATGGGAAGCCTCTGTGACGTGTCATCGTAACTGCCGAGCAAAATATATTTAAGGCTCCAAGTAGCTATGTATCAAAGCCACATTCATTCTTAAGGTGAGAGTCAGCTGATGAGCATATTGAAACTGTATATGTTAGTGCCAAGTGAAAATCTGAAAAGTCTTCCCTCATCATTGGGGCTTAGGGATATCACATAACAGCAGTGCTTCACAGGCTTATCAATTTCTGTGTTTCCTCTTGGTGAAACTGAGCTAGTAATTGCATAGTCATGCTTGGGATACCAAAAGAAAGCGAAAATCTTGTTCACTTAGTGGTGTGAATACGAAATGCTTTTGAGCTGGATCAGAGAAATGAATCCACAGAAATGAATCTGTTCACACAGACATGAATCAGGGTCTAGAAACGCCCCAGTTCTTCAAGGAGATGTAGAAAAGAGAGGTAAGAATAGGGCTTCCTTAAAACATCACTTCCTTTTTTAAGTTTCTATAGGGGTACAGCACCAACAGAAACAAGCAATGTGAAGACATGGCTTCATTTTTTTTTGTTTTGTTTTTATATCAATATTGTAATGCTACTCTTTCTCATAAGATCATTCAGGTGCTACTCAAAAGATGTAAGCCATAGGTAAAGCCAGACAGAGAGAGATGTATTTATCTATGAGTATTTATCACACTGTACTGATAAATTCTATTTTAGAAATCCTGCTTTTCAACACGTGTAACAAAAGAGCATTTACAATTAATCTTTGTGATAGACACAGTGCAGTAAAAACTCCACATTTTCCACATTGCTTGAGCTGCTCATGTAATACCAAGCTGGTTACCTCTTAGCCTTTCTCTGCTTTGCTTTCAAATTGCAAATTCTCTTGCTTAACCTTCTCTCTCACTATAGATTAATATCTTAGCTATTGCAAAAAAGTTCTTCTCTTAATTTAATATCTAAAATAGACTATTGTAATCCATTAAGTGTTTGCCCCTGCATTTTTAGACAGTATTTCTTAAATATTGTTGTCATAATCAAAAGTAAACTAGATATGTACCTGAACTTACTTACGCAGCTGTGATTTCATGTGAGCTCTGGATAATTAGGTATATGTATTAGGTATAAGTATTAGGTATGTAGCTATATCTGTTAGATATCAGTATTAGGTATCTATATCTATATTAGGTATATCTATGGATATACCTTGCTGTTCACAGCATCTCCCTATACCTAGGGAATAGTAATGCTCTTACTCCTACAGTCCAAGTTATACCATTGGCCTTCTTGACCACAAGGGTAAGTTGCTGGCTTATGCTTAGCTTGTTATCCACCAGCACTCTGAGATCCTTCTCTACAGATTGAACTGTCCCAGTCCATAGGTTTAATCCTCCCTGAGTGCAGGAGCCTGCAATTGCCTTTGTCGAACTTCAGGTACCTCTCTGCCCATTTCTTCAGCCTGTTTAGACCCCTCTCAAGGGCAGTACAAACCTTGAGTGTATCATCAGCCACTCCTCCCTATTTTTGTATCATAACCCAACAGGCTGAAGATGCTCTCTGTCTCTTCATCCAGGTCACTGAAGAAATTGAGCAGAATAGGAGCCAATATAAGCCCCTGGGAGACACTAATGGCTACAGGTCTCCAACTAGACTCTGCACTACTGACCACAATCCTTTGAGCTCTGTTAGTAAGCCAGTTCTCAATCTACCTCACTGTCATAGAATCACAGAATCACAGGATGGTTGAGGTTGGAAGGGACCTCTAGAGATCATCTTGTCCAAACCGCTTGCTCCAGCAGGGACACCCAGAGCACTGGGCACTCGGGCACATCTGGGTGGATTTTGAAGATTTCCAGAGAAGGATACTCCACAACCTCCCTGGGCAGCCTGTGCCAGGGCTCTGTCGCCTCAATGTAAAGAAGTTCTTCTTCACATGCAGGTGGAATTGTCCACTCATTTAACCACATGTCCTGAGCTTATCTATGAGGATAATATAGGAGACATTGACATAAGCCTTACTGAGGGAAGTCTTACACAAGCAACAGTAATTTAGATTCTATAAGCTGTTTCTCCTTTAGAAGATACCATTTGCTTCTTTTTCCATGTAAACTGTTACAGAAGTGATGCACTGCACCAAAATTTACTCATTACCAGCAGTTGAATAAAGACGAAAAACAAAACCACAAAAATACAGTATAACGAGCACTTTGATAAACGAGTTTTCTCAATCACTTCAGTAGCAATGCATTCATTTTTTTTCTTATTTTAATATAAAGGCAGCAACTATTCATTACAAAATATAAGTAAATATCTTTTGTTAAAATAGCTCTTTATCTTAGAGAAAAAATAGACAGTTCTTATGGATTTAGGCTTTTTTACTAAGGCAATACCTCTCTGTATGTTTTGAGTGATGTAATCACTGTCTAGAAGAGCTTGGAAGGAATACAGTGAGGCTTGATGGGCATAATCTTTATAAATTATGTAGAAGTACAAAAGAAATAAACCCCTCATGTATCTGACAAAGACATATGATCTGTCAAGGAAAGGACTTACAGTCTATTTTGGATTTTATCTTCTGTGCCCACTTGTCATTATTTTTCATTTCTGATTGGTGAAATGTGTTCGCATACTAGGATACTTGCCTTTGATATCTGTGTTTTCTCTCTTAGGATTACTAGTACTTTTTCTTTTCATGGATTTTGATGAAAAGCTTTTCATCATTTCCGATAATTTGATGAAATAACTATATTTCAACCATTTTATTTTATTTTATTTTATTTTATTTTATTTTATTTTATTTTATTTTATTTTATTTTATTTTATTTTATTTTATTTTAATAAATAAAATGATGCTGAATTTGCATTGTATTGATAATATAGCTGATAAGACTTAACTTTTATTTGCATACCATGTATCACAAATATCATATAAGGGGAAAAAAATACTATCTCTTCAAATGATCTTACACTTTGTGCACAGAACCAAATGTTCTGGAGATCAGGAGATAAAATGCATGTATTGTAAAAGATATATGGTTGACTTTAGTTCACAGACAGAATAGGAAAAATCTTCTATTTCTTTGAAGTTAATCATTAAACTTACCGTGTATGATTTATCCTCTATAAATCTCTTATTATTCTATCATTAGTAGAACATCCAGATGTTTCTTTCTTATGAATAAAATAAGGAACACCTGTCTCCTTTGGCATAATCCTGTGATTTACTCCTCAAGCCTATACAGGTTAATCATTATAATAAATCGTCCTCTGATTACAATAAAGATATTGGAGGTTGATCAGTCACTTGCTTTTGCAGTCACACCAGAGTTTCAGCAAGACAACTTTTTTGATGGACTGCCTCAAAATGGCAGAGTGATGGGGTAGCAATCATCAGCTTTCTATTACCGGTTACTTGTCTCTAGACTCCAAATATTTTATTTTGACAAAGGCAAGAAATTAAATTCCTCTACTTTGTGCCTCCTTTTTTTTCTCTCCAAATCTCTTTCAGTAGTTACTTTCTTAAACATGCAAACTTTTTTTAATATGATGATAACTAACAAGGTTGTATCATTTCATTTGTGCTTTCAAAATTAAAATCTGAATATTAACCATATTGACTTTA
The DNA here is from genome assembly GCA_032353885.1 of Nothura maculosa. Classification (NCBI taxonomy): domain Eukaryota; kingdom Metazoa; phylum Chordata; class Aves; order Tinamiformes; family Tinamidae; genus Nothura; species Nothura maculosa. Next base: position 41,565 of record JAUBOD010000263.1, on the reverse strand, counting down.
TTATTTAAACAATTTCCATTAAACAAAGATATGAAATGAATATATTCTTTCCCTTTCATCATAAATCTCAATGTTTATAAATATTTTTGAATTGAGGTCAGGCATGAAAAAATCATATCTGATTTATGGCTTTAAGAATAAAATACAAAAGATATCTTTATCAAGATTCTTTCTATCTACCATACTGCATTAGTTAGATTAGTAGCCACATGTGGCTACAGACTTTTGTATGTGCACCTATTTTTACAGTACCTTGTTTTACTATTTGCATGATGCCTAAATCCTATGCTGAGATTTCTAGTGTAAGGGTTCTTCTGTGCTATCTATGGAATGGACATTGGAATTCTGATCCCTTTTTGGGGGGAGGCTTAGGTACTGGTATTAGTCACACTATAAATAATAAGAAAGTCAGAAATATAAATCACTCGGTGGTGCTTTTCCATAGCTTCCTCACTATAGTTTTTATAAATTGAAATCTTTTTATAAATTGATTTTTTAATTTAACATAATTATATCAAAATAAAATATATTTTAACTTGAGCTTAGTGTAAGCATTTTAAATGATAGTTTAATGATATCATATGAGCGTCCTGTAATCTCATGCTCATAAGAACGTGTAAGCTTAGTATCTATCCAAAGCTGAATGACAGTAGACTCTATTGAAAGATTCTCAGCAATGGGACAAAAGGCAAGAGACACAAAGGAAATTCTCTCTGAACATCAGGAAAAACTTCTTGACTGTCAGGACAGCAGAGCACTGGAAGAAGTTGCCCAGAGAGGTTGTGGAGTCTTCTTCTCGAGGTCTTTCAGACTCACCTGGACACAATGCAGTGCAATCAATGTGTTCTAGAGGGACCTATTTGGGCAGGGGTTCGAACTACATGATCCCTAAAAGTCCCTTCCAACCTCAAAAATTATTTGATTCTGTGATCCTGATAATGTTTGCTCAAAACTAGTTCAAACTTAAGTTTGGTGAGTCATCTCTGAAGAGATTTTTTTTTGTTACTACTCAAAAGTTGGAGTTGTTCCTAAATAGCCCGCTTTCTTGTCTTTTTTTTTTCTTTTTTTTTTTCCTGAATGCTATAGATAAGCTGGAGCTTCAATGGTTATCATGCAGCATTCATCTTTATGAAAGTGTCTGCACTTTGTAAAACTCATGAGTTGAATAATGCTTTGTCTATATTCTTTATCCTACTTTCCAAAAATTTCAGTTTCCTCAATTAAATATTTATTTTTGCTTGTTACTGCTCTTTTTTTTCAAGCTCCTTTGAAGATTAAAAGACAGCAAATAGTGAGTATATGTATACATGTACTGCAAACATAGAAAATCTGGCACAGGATCCCATGCAAGCAATGTTGCCCCCCGTGCAAGCAATGCTGAGCCCAGGGCTGTAGGTGGCTCTGACTCAGCATAGGCAAGGCCAGCAGGGAAGGTGGTAATTTAAAAGCCATGAAACTGCCTTTTTAGCTCAGATCGCCTCACTAGTACAGGTTGGGGACTGACCTTCTCCTCAGCAGCCCCGCAGAGAGGGACCTCGGTATTATGGTGGATGGCAACTTGACCATGAGGCACCAGTACCCTTGTGACCAAGAGGGCCAATGGCATCCTGAGATGCATTAAGAAGAGGGAGGGCATTGTTGCCCTATACACAGCCCTGGTGAGGCCACACCTGGAGTACTGTGTCCAGTTCTGGGCTGCCCAGGACAAGAGGGATGTGGAGCTGCTGGAGAGAGTCCAGCACAGGGCTACCAGGATGATCAGGGGCCTGGAACAT
>JAUBOD010000263.1:27272-39690 GCA_032353885.1 Nothura maculosa | reverse complement strand
AAATACCTCAAGGGAGGCAGTGAGGAGGAGGGGGTTGGCCTCTTTTCAGTGGTGGACAGTGATAGGACTAGAGGAAACGACTACAAACTGAAGCACCAAAAGTACTACAGGAAATTAATGAAAAATTTCTTGACAGTGAGAGTGGCCAAGCCCTGGAATAGACTGTTCAGAGAGGTTGTGGAGTCTTTCTCTGGAGATCTTCAAAACCTGCTTGGATGCAGCCCTGTGCCACATGCTCTAGGTGACCCTATGTATGCAGAGGGGTTGGACTAGATGACCTCTGATTCTGTGATCTCTGATTACTATCTGCTTTTACACATTTGTCAAATACTATATAAATAATAAATGTGCTAGTGAAGATGAAAACATGGTTTACATGAAAACAGAATTATGAAAGATAATCTGCCATTCAGACTTTTTGAAAAAGTGAAGAGAGTCACGTTTCAAACATGAGAATGTTTGTAAGAAATTCCTAGGAAGGTCACATAGCCTGGTATTTTCCTTCTATTCTACCCATAGTGTCTGTGGCGCTTTCCTCTTAGGTCTATCTCCTGCATCTGCAAGAATTCTGATATTAAACATGTTAGAGGGCGCTTGTACGCCCTTAGAGATCTTTTGTCCAATGCCATTTTAAATTTTGATGTTCTTTATTTATGTGTGTGCATCTATTTATTTATATGTATGTGTTTGTTTTTATGTGGTATTCCTCTGAATATTGTTTGCCTTCATAAACAATCGTGGCAATTTATTAACATTACTTAACTTTCATCAACAGTGAACAATGTTCACGTAAAAACGTGTAAAATTTTCTATTTTAAAATGATTTCCAAATAATTTTAATGTGCAGTATTGCAGAATTTCCTGCACCAGCTATTACTTGAACACTCAGCGAAATCTAAAGAAATGGGACTTTTTAGGCTTCTCTACAAAATACATGACACAATGATTAAAACAACTGCTCTGTCAAAGCAAATAACAGTGAGCTTCATCTCTGATACTATTTCTATAGATGCATTTGTAATATCCTTACCTATAGAAAGAGCAGCTACAATGTCTCTGTATAGATAGATACATTGGGTCAATGGGACTTATTTTTGCTGTTGTCATAAGGTCTGATAGACATGTCTAGATAAGAAGAGCTTCCAAGCTGTTTACCTAAAAGGCTCATTTTTACATCTCTTTAGAAATAAGCCTGAATAACTCAGTCGAGGTACCTGTGTATGTAAAATTCTTAGCCTGCAGGAAGCACCCCTGGGCCTCACAACGTTTTGATTTCTGTTCGTAATGTTTATTTTATTTATACATATTTTTAGTATTTTTGTCAGAGCATAGAACATAGCTGATTGCTTATAACAAGCCTATCTAAAAATAAATATGACAGTCCCACTGTTACTTAAACTACAGCCTGTCACTTCTACTGTTTTTTTTTTGCACTAACATTCATAAGGATACTGCAGCAGACGGGGCTGAGTAGGTTGGTAGTGAGATAGACATAAATTTATGGACCTGTCTCTAGTTTCTGTTTGCTCCTGCTCTGTGTGTTTCTTAAATCATGTATAATCACTGGGTGACATGTGTTGACATTTGCCTGGAAAAGATACTATGAAGGAGAAGAGACGATCAGATTAGATATCTCATTGGGTCTTTTCTTGCCATTCCTCTTTCTGAGAGTAACAGCCAACTGAATATTGTATCATTTTATCTGCATTTTGTAGCTTTTTATTTATTTTCCCCTGTTTACAGCATAAATAAGTTTCTGTAAGCCTAGAGGTGTCTGATTATTTTTTCTCTTTTTTGGGAGAAGAGGGAAAGAAGTATAGTGTGCCACCAACACACTGGTATAATGGAAAAGCCTTTATATTGCAGGACCAACATTTCCATAGGAAAAATCTAGTTAACTCTGGTTAACACAGATGCAAGAATAGCTTCACACATGCAGTGACATTAGGAAGAGAAATGCTACTCATATGCTATTAATGTTACTTGAGAGATTTCATAAGCATATTAAAACTTTACCTAAGTGAGCAGCTTGTAGTAGATCCCAACTAACAGCCCTTGAATTAAATAGCTCCATAGGTCAGAATGCCTCAGCATCTTCCCATTAATGTTAATGACATTGCTGAGAAAACAAGCCTCAAATCTGAAAGAGATTTTCAGCCACAGATACAAATATTACTAACTATTCCTTCCCCTTGAAGTGTGCCTTATTTCATAGCTGTCCTGGTAGCTGAATGAGGTTGCATTTCTTATGATGCTCTGGGCACTGCACAATGGTGAAAATTAAAAAACATACTTTTGTAAATCACAGGATGAAATGCACAAAAAAATGGAAATGTACTAACTGTGTAGCCTGCATAGCAGCTAGTGACTCTGCCAGAAATTTAGATGATATTCTTGCCAGATGGATGGGTACCCACCCTCTGGATGGGTACAGGGCAGAAGTTTAAAGTCATTATTCCATAAGGACCTGTTCCCTGTAATTCTCTCCCCGTTATAACCCTGGTCTGTAACACTAGTTTCTTTTTATTGAATTTTTCTTGGCTGAATCCCAAAAGACCTCAATGTATCAACAGGCTTTCTGAAATGGAGGAAATCACAGTAGAATCTATAACAGGAGAGGCAACTAAATAAATATATATATAAAAATATGCATATGCCTGGCCTTTTCATGTGAAATTTACATGTAAGTAGCTATTTGTTAGGAAAGGGATCCCATGTCCTCTGCTTTTACGCCTGTATCCAACTCTTCCTTTCAGTGCACTTTTAATCCTGCTGCCAGAGTATTAGCAATATTAAACTGAAAATGTCACAAAATGCCAAGTCTGAAAATGTCACTGAGGAAAAAAAAGAAAAAGAAAAAACAAAGAAAAAAGATGGTCACCAGACATCATAAGCAATATACCTCACTTGAACTGTTGGAGGGTTTCTTGGTGAGTACATTTTCATGTGTTTTGCATCTTATTAATTTTCCCAGCATTGTTAGAAATATAAGTACTGTGAGAGTGCTAAAGACAAATTAACTCATCAATTACATGTACGAGACAGTGGAGACTGAGTTTATTTCATATTTCCAATTGCAATAAAATGACAATTACTAACTGGTAGATTCTGCATTCATTATCACTTAATTGAAAGTCAGTAACTGCTGTATACTTAACTTTTCAGATGTCTAATGCAGAGGATTAGGAGGCAGTATAAAATAAAGTAATCCTTTTTACTTTTCATGTAAGATTTTATTCATACTCTTCAGGTTTTTTTTTTCCTGTGATACTGTCTAGATTGAAACAGGACAGAAACATAAATGTAATGCATTTGTTCAAGGACATCAGTCTCTCTGCCATTCTTCTATGTTTCTTGCATGTTTCATTTTCTCGTGTTCATATGTACATTCCTGGAGGAATACATTCTGCCAACATTACATCATTATTTTAAATATCTTATTTTGAGAACCAATGCACAGAGTTGAATATATAATATTCCATGTGAACTTGTCTGGTACATTATAATTTATTGCATCCTTTGCAGAAGTTTAGGCTTGTAATTTTTCCAAATTACACCAAATTTCCACAGGATGTTACTGGCCAATGTAGGCTAGGCACTGTTGATCTGTTGGAATTTTTAGATCATAAATGGCTACAAACAAAAACTTTTTATTCTAAGATCAATAATTTGATAATGCTGATAATATTCTTGAAATGCATATACTTTTTTTTATATTTGTACATTTTTATCAAGAAAATCAAAGTAAATTGATCCGGCAATACTGTCTTAATCACAAATTTAATAAGCAAAACTATTTTTCTTTGAAAATAAGTTCATTTTCTAATAATTAAAAAACCCTTTTTTAAGGAAGATTTTAATTTTCAGTTTGTTCTATATGATGCTAATAATGAATAACAAGTAGAAAATGAGATATACTACAATTTTAGGTGAGGGCAGACACCGTTGGCAAAAAGAGGCATTTTAGTAACTACAAATCTGTTAATAGTACTGTATGACAAGGGGTAAGTGTTTATTTTAAATTCTATACTTAAACTTACTATGGATTAAAGGGTCCTAATTTTAAGTGCAGATAAACAAGATTGATTATTTTTAGATCCAAAATTACCACTTGCCCTGTAATTTCTGATTTTCTTTTCTTCATGTAAGGTAAATACATTCTCTCACTATCTGTCTTTCCTATCTGCCTGATCGCTTACAAGTAAAAGACAAGCTACATATTTATAACTCACATCCTGAGTTCATTTCAATGGAATATAAGTTCTTCAGTGGACTACAGAATTCTATATTTAAAAACACTTCATCAAAAATCCTGTTGTACATAACAATATTTTGATTATAAACACAAAAAATAGAAATGTTATAATAAATTGATAGGGTTGTCTTTTCACTGAAGTTTTCAGGAGGAATTTCAGGGGAGAGCTTCTAAGAGAAAAGCTTTCCTCTTCACATATTGAGGTGTGTTCAGAGAAAAAAAGGCAGAAATTCTAAAATGCTTTCTGGGAAGGAAACTATGATCTGATCTGCTGTACGGAACAATAATCACACCATGTATTTAGTGGGTAAGTTTGATCATGAGTTAACAAACTATTAATAATGTCTAATGACATCTTTGCATTTCGCTAATTATCTGTGCTTTTAACACTTCATGTGATGGAGAATAAGGATCTTACACTTCTGTGCTAATGTTTCTAGACTGATGAGTTGAACTTGTGATAACTGTAAGGTTATCAGAAATTTCAGAGAGTGAGAAATTGTACTACTTTCATATATTTCATGTGAAGTGTCTAAATCTTGACACTTCATCTGAAAAAAATATTTGAAATTCTCTTACACATTTTCATGAGAATGTTTGGGAAATACGTTCTAGAAGAAATTGCTAGCCGTGGGCAAAAGGCAACTTTTGTGCCTGAGTATGCAAAGACTGTTGCTAACGCTAAGAAGAAGAAAATATGGTAGCACGAATAATTTAAATGATGATTTTAAATTGATTGGATTTCAATTGGTAAAAGTGGTGGAACAAGAGAAAGGAGAGATTTTGAGTTTTTGTGTGGCACAAAAGCACTGGAAAGATTAATTCTATCTTTGGAATAGTGGAAAAATAAGTGACCTCTTCAGGTCCTTTCTAGTCCTGTTTTTCTATGATTCTAAATCTAGTAATCAAATAAGGAAGCTTTTCTGGCTTCACTGCTGTCCAGCAATATGACCCTTTGCAACTTGACATTTTATAGACATAAATTGTAGTTCTTTAGGAGTCAACAGCAGCAAAAGCAACAACATAAAAGCAGACTTTTCTCTCTAAATGGTCTCTGGTAGATGATATAGCTGACTAGCTGATAGGATCCATTATTGCTAGCACTTTTAATGTACTGTACTGTGATTATTTGTTCTTTAACTTAAAGCTTGAATACCAACTGGACTTGTACGAAAAGTAACCTGTGAATATAGGCTGGATAATGAGATGTCACCAAGTAGACCACAGTTCTAAAAATGATTTAGATGCTTAACTTCAGAAAAAATGATGCACTGATAAAGGCAGGGTAGCAATTTTGATGTAGTCATTATTAAGACACCCAGATAATAATTTATTCTTTTTAAAAGTTTAGAAATGAAAGTACTGAAATGCTATTAGTTTGTTTTAAAAGTTAGTATCATATTACTTCATTTTAAAAGACTTGGCCTTAATGATTTGCCATCGTCTTTGTATGAGTAATTCACAAGCTTGAGTCATCCTCAGGTAAGGTGGCAACAAGCATAAATGAGTGCACTGTAACCTTTTCCATTTACTTTTACTCAGAAGTAAAGGCAAGTGTTTAAAGGTTAGACTTTAATTTCTAAGCCCATCTTTCTTCATCCCCATATTGTTCAATTTTTACCAGTTAGAAGCAGATGATTACAAAATCCGGAAAGAAAAAAAAGAGAGAACCATTAAGGTCTTACTAGACTTGAAGTCTTACTGAATTTTGAAAGAATGGTAATAAACACAGATAGTTACAAAAAGACTTCTTATACTACAGACTCTTTTCTATCCTGGCATCATTTCATCACTGGGGCTCTATATGCTGTCTGGTTTTCTGAAACTGTCATTCCTCATGTGTGAGAGGATCTTGAGCACTTGTGATGTCAAATGCTGGGATGTTAGAAGAGATATATGATCTTTACAAGAAATTGCATTCGGTTAAAATCAATCATGTGCACCATCCAGAAACTTTATTAGACACATAAAGCTGCTTCTTTTGGCAGAATCCTTTGTTCCTGTCCAGAGGAAAACAATGGAAATACAATACAAAGTGAAACAATATGGAAAAATAACAAATATTGCATTGACATAAAAGGACATATGACCCTAGAATTAACAAAAACAGAAATATAAAAATAGAAATTCTATTTGCATATTAATTTAAAACCAAAAGAGATAGAACTCTAGATAGAATGTCTGTAATAGATATTCTTCTCTGCCCAGAGAAATAAGAATCAAAATAAATTTCCTAATGCATTTCATTCTGTATACCTCTTAGAAATTCAACTCCAAAACTAGTTGTTGTCAGTGACGTAATTTGCTGTGAAAGATTTTCAGCAGCAAGTTTTTCAGTTTGATTATACCAAAAACCAGACATAGTGTAAATTAAAAGAAGGAGAGGGTAAGATTAAAAAGAAAGAGAAAATTTGATTATGTTCATTTTGAACAGTAGCCACTTTCTTATTTCATATTAAGTAGTTATAAACTGATATAAAGCCATAGAATGGCAGACTTAAGAATTTAAATCTGCATAAACAATCTGAAGACTTAATAAATAAACTGAGCAGCAGTCAAGCAAGAGCCTGCTATGCTGGGAATAAATATGGTTTGCACTCCACTGAGGTCATTTAGTACACAAAAGCATTACCCTTTAAAGGCATGTGTATGCGCATTGTTATACTGAGATTTCAAGCTAGGATAAGCTGTTTTGACTTGCTTGTTTTGATAAATTTCTTTTGGAAGGTGCTTTTTCTGTCCAAGTTTAAGAATCCTGTTAAGTTTAAGAATTGTTTTCCATTTTACTTTGTTCAGGCATCATATGTTGAATATACAGCACCAAAGAGTATATTACTTATCCTATTGAGATTCAGACTATATCTATCAGAGGATGAGAGCAGCTGTAACACTCTCATAAAATTATCATGCCATTCCCCAAGTCTACTAGAAATGTCAAATGCCAAGCAGAGACAACACTCCTTCTAGTCTTTTGAGGATATAGTGTCTTTTTCTGCTTGAGGATCTATAAAAGATACTCAGACGAGATAAAAGAGATGAGGGCTATATTTCTCTTGTTTTACTCTTTTCTTTGGAGTGCTTTGAGTGAGAACATAAAGCAGACATCTGTTTTTATACCAGAAAGAGTTAACCTGTTTGTTGATATTAGGACTGCTCAGATGTGCACGCCTTCAGCATCAGTTTGCTCTAGTTGTGCAATGATAGTAAGTACAAAAAGCAGACAGCAGGATAGGTTCAAAAAACACTTTTAAAAGTATTTCAAAAGTATTGAGAGCAATCTTTCTCCAAGAACAGTGAAAATCTAAATCTCATTTTTCTCCAGTTAGGATTTTACTACCTTTGAATAAGTATATATATATATATGTATTTCTTTTGCTTGATAAAAAAAGATAATAAGATATAATTGCTATTTTATTAATCCGCAGTAATGATTTTTGAAAAAAAATCTTTTTTCTCCTTTTAATTAATATTCCTAAACTCTCTAATCTATTCTTTCATCCAAATTGTAATTCTTTCCTATTTCTCACTATGGAAATAATAAATCATAATTTGCATAGAAAATTTGACTCCAGTTTATAATAATTATTTGTAAGCAAGTTATGAAAAAAAGCTAATGAGCTAACTTTAGTAAGAAGTGGAATATGAAATCAATATTCCACTAAATGCTTCATAGCTTTTGGTCCAGTTACTGAGACTACTGCAATAAATGCTATTTTTATAGTAAGATCAGAAACATACTATTTCAGTTCTAGGGTTCTATTTTATATTTTTGAGGTATGTTCTTAATTTTTTTTTGATATATGTCTTTTTCTATTCATCATTGCTATTGCCTCTGGTAATATGTGAATTATTTTTCCAAGTCTGACTTAGAAAACCTCACTTTTCTTTTTTTCCTCCTAAAAGATTACCATAATGAATTGCAATGGGCTCACTGAACAAGTAACTGTAATAAGGTTTTTATGTCATGTGTGAAACACTGAATTTCTTTTTTTTCCCATGGTTAGAAGTTCTTCTAACACCACAGTAACTCTAATCCATTAACATGCATTAAGAGTATTTAGCACATAATTGCAGACTAGTATAGGGGCTATTCGTGTTATGTACACCATACTGATTCTCTTTTCTTCTACTTATTAGAGCAACTCTTTGCTGCCATGTGAATGCATTTATCTGGGTTTTAGTATATAATTTTTTATAATATTTTTAGAAAGTAGTACTTATTGCAGCCCTTTTCAATTTGTGCTCTTGGAAATAACAGATTTCTGAGCTAAAGTGAGTAAACTCGGTTCAGATTTTTCAACTATGTGTAACTAGGCTTCATATCTAAGGACTCAAAAGACAAAGGCAAAGGGGGATCCTAGTGCTCTTATCACTACTAGTTCATCTTCTTTCTATCTGGGTGCTTAGCTTGGTGCAGGAGTGCCTTGTTGCAGCAAAAATGGCAGTCACAGCAGCTCAGGTACTCTGCTGGAGGAGCAAGGGGAATGGAGCAGATCTTCATGACTGTCTTGGCCTTGCTGCTCTTCCTCCTTCTTCCTCCATTCAGCCCTTTCCTCCTTCTCCAGCAGCATCTCTGTCTCTTTTTTTCCCTTCTGTAAAGCAAAGTTGGAGATGATGAGGACATGGAGGAATTGGCAGCAAAAGTATGAGACTGTGAGAGTGAGGGCCCCTGTGTAAAAATATCTTTATGTATACACAAACACATAAACATATACAATATGTGTATATACAATATGTATACATATATATGTGTGTATATATAAATAACTTCACATCTCCTAGCCATATTATCTACAACTTACAAAAGTGTTTGTGAACAGTGTAGAAAACCTTACCTGACTTTATCATCCATTTTGATTACAGTTTAATTTGAATACAATCCTAATTACGACTTACTGTCAGACTTTCCCTTTAATTTTTCCAACACACATTAGATCTGGCCCTGTAAAACATTCTTTCAGTGTTCCACATTTTTTAAGATTTTCTTTTGGTTCATGTAGCCTTTCCAAATTTTAAAATTAGTACATCTGAAAGAGGTTCATAGAAAGGCAATAAGGATGATGAATGGCATTAGCTGATTTCCGCAGAGGAATGAGTGATTAAAAATGATTCCAGATTGCGGACTGGAGAAGAAATTGTTGATCATAATTACACCTAAAACTGCAAAGGTATTCCTTGTCAGTAAATTTCTAGATATATAACTGAAAACTTGTAGACAAGAAGATCTTTTTTGTAGAATGAGTGAAAGCACAAAATATTAGCAAACTATTGTGACTATTGTGACCAAACCATATGCAGAACTAAATCAATCATATTTGTGCGAAACAACATTTGATAAATCTGTATATTTTGAATCTAAATCAAACATACCTCAGAAAAGATCATTGTGTAAAGTTATTCTATAAATTTAAATCAGGTAGAACCCACACAAAAGACATCTTGCTATGTTTTTTACCATTATGATTTCTGCAAAATTTTTAAAAGAGATTAGCACAAGGACCATTCAAATGTTTACTACTACTACTTTACTAATCTAATATATAGAGTATGTTTCCTAGTTTTGTCATCATATTGGAAATACTTTGTGATTAGATTTTACCCTCCCTATCTGTTGGATATCATTATGAGAATCTATGCAGTAAAGAATTATAAAGCTGTCTAAAAATCTTTTTAAAGCCATAAACTGATGAAAGCTATTGTAAAACTATTAGATACAAATTTATGATTCTTTAAATTCTGAAAGATTAATGTATCTTTATTCAGGGTAGTCTGGACTTCTTTTATGGTATAAAACCTTCCACATGTAATATTATGTGCTGCCAACAGAGGTGAGGGTTTATTTGTGATTCATAAAGTTCCGTCAACGTCTAAGGTTTCCAGATGGTTCAAATCAACAAAAAGAAACTCACCATGTACAAAGCAGCAGCAATTGAAATTCTTGGAGGAGTTGTGACAGTTACTCATTCTGTCAAGAACTGTCATTCCTATTGTAATAAACTGCAGTTAGCCAACTAAATTAAATATCTAGCAAGCAGATGTTGTAAGAACATATCATTTAAATATTAACAACAGATGGAAGAAATGAAATACCCTTGATTTTAATGCAATTGGATCAAACCTTAAAATACTGAATAAAATTATATCCTGTTTAAGAATTTTGGGGAGTTCTTTGTCTGACAGTTGGACTAAACAGTTTGTAAATTAACCTTCTGAAGGCTCTGATTCTAGTTTATGGAGAAAAAAGGGAAGGAGCTGAAGGACAAGAAAAAATGCCAAAAATATCACACACTTTAAAAAGTAACAGGAAGAAAAATTAAAAATAAAATACTACAAGAAAGGAATATTTCCCTCAGATATTCACAATTCACAGTTTAAAGTTTAGCTTAAATATGTTTTTTTTAAAAAAACTACTCATAGAAACACAAAAATGTGTTTCTGATGAGTTATTTACAAGGTTATTCAATTTCAGTGCAGAAAATGTGATATTTCCATGATAACACTGTAGAGATTGCTTTCCTTGCTTTCCCATTGTCTATTGGTACTATAAGGTTTGTCATTTATGCCTGCATTTTGCTTATCAGCTTGCAATCCTACTGATATTGCAGAAAGGCACCAAAATTCCCAGGATTCAAATACAACTACCTAACAAAATTTAGATTTCTTGCCGGCAGAGAGTTTAATAAATTTTATATTCATTGAATGAGATTAAGTGCTTCATAAACTTGGGGAAAAAAATCAGTTTGTGTTATCAATGCAACTAGCTAGATATTTGATTAGACTATTAAAAGTACTGAAAGGGCTACTGAAAGAAGATAAAAACCATAAAACAGTTTGAGAGTGTACTTTTTGTACAGTTTGTTTTTAGTTTTCCAACTTACAGTTTTGGAGATGTGTCAAATATAGAAGCTATGGGATAGAAAAAATATTTTCTTAAATGCTAGAAATCACAATTCATCTGTTATTTTAAGATGTTTGGGCTATAATATGTGTACTTAAGGAGTAATCTAAATAGGCTACCTTATTACTTTCAATCTTTAAAGCTTTTATTCCACATCTTACAACCTGGTTTATTGCTAAGTGGACAGATATTTTTACTGTTGCAAAGTAGGCATCCATCAAGGCATTGCTTTTGTGGAGAACAGAAGACTCTGTATTTCTGAGGTATACTGGCTTTGGCAGTGAAATCAGTTTTAAAATTTTCTGTATTCCTATCCTATGCATTTTTATAATAAACAATTTATCTACCTCCTAAAAAAGTTCATATATTTCATTAAGTAAAGAAATTCTGATGCCCCTAAAATTCAAAAAGGCTTTCTGAAAGAGTCTAATTAAAAGAAGTATAGCTACAAAACTTGCAATTTCCTTAATAAACATGTGGTTTATCTCTCATGTGTTTAATATAACAGCATTTGTAATACAGTATTTCCAAAGCATTTCTTCAGGTTATTTACTCATGAAGGCAAGGTGATAATGATCAAATTCTAAATCCTGTATTTATTTATAATTTGTAGAATTCAGTCCATATGAGGACTCTAATTACTAGTGGCTGTGAGGGTAATGTTTATAAATTACCTGAGTATTAGTACAAATCAAAAATATTTTGACTGAATTTGTAGAAAAAAACCAATTCCTTAAAAGCAATGGGCTGACTGGGCTGTCAGAAGTACAGTATAATGTGAAGGAAATTTAGAGGCTTGAGAGACAGGTAGAGAGTTTGAGATTCAACAGAGGTGTTCTACAACAAGAATAAAAAAAAGCTCAAAAAAGAATTTAAATGCACATTGATAAGTTCAGAAATAAGCTATAATGAAATATAATTTATTTGTAAAATGTAATTTTTGTCTAAAATATTGTGTTAAAGAAGATTAAAAAAAGTCACTCACTGTTAAAACACAAGTTGATTTTCCAAGAAATGGTTATCTCTATTGAAAGGTTAAAACTTAATGAAAATCTGTGTATGGGTTTTGTAAAGACTAGTTCTTGAATCTTCTCTTGGGAAATGGATTTAAATTTTAACACAATATCCGTATACTCAATATATCTGTATCCACATTTTTAGATCATGGAATTTATTATACATATTTCATAGAATCATAGAACGCGTAAGGTTGGAAGGGACCTTAGAGGTCATCTAGTCCAACCCCCCTGCACACGCAGGGTCAC
>JAUBOD010000263.1:17151-27238 GCA_032353885.1 Nothura maculosa | reverse complement strand
TAAAGAGCACATAGCCCTCCATGACAGCGCTCCAGTCGTTCGAGCTATCCCACCACGTTTCTGTAATTCCTATGAGAATTTGGTTTTAGATACTGTGTTTGACCCCTGAGGTCCCTTCCAACCTTAAGCATTCTATAGTTCTATGATTCTATGCTTTAAAAATGTGTTGAATAATACCAAGATCATTTATAAGTAATATTATAAATAATAAATTAAAACTCATGATAATTTAGCTGAGGACAATGGAAAAGTTAGAAAAAGATACACAATTTGTTTGGGCAACTACTTCTCTAGAGATTCTGGAAAATACTGTTTCCTACTGCCTTTATTTTAAGTCAACAGCTTTCATATCTATCCCCTAAGAGTCATGATTTTAAAGATTATTTTATTTCTCTGGTCTAAGGTAACTCATTTGCAAATATCTTTGATTTATTTACTTGTTTGTTTTTTAATTTTATGGAATTACTATTTTTCTTGCTTTATTTTTTACTGAACTCTATTAGCTCTATTTATATTCATTTTATATTACACATTCTGCTCTTTCTCAGCATTTTTTATATTTCTGAATATTGAAAAACACTTGTATTACTTTAAAAAATGTAAGTCATGAGGAAGATTCCCTGAGCATAGACCTAATGGTTAACTTCTCTTTTTAATGTGTTGTATATTAAGCTGTATTAGCCTTCTTTCTTTTTAGTTTGAGGCCTCCTATCACCACAAAAATTGTCTATGACAAGGAGTGGTTTCGAAAAGGCCAGTAATACCACAATAACAGAATAATCTTTTCCAGAGGAGAGTCATAAGGTGACTTAAGGTGACTTATAGAAAAAGGTGAAGCAGAAAGCAAAGTAAAGAGTAACTTATAATACATATAGGCTGTGTTTTTGCTTAATGTACATGGTTCTGCATGGCAAATTGTTCTTTACTCTCTAAAATATTTCTTAGTAATGCATATATATGAAAGGAGAAAAACACCTCTTTGCCACAAAATCAAACTAAGAACTGCACTCAAAGCAAGCATTCAAAACCAAATTTGGAAAGAGTTTGATGGAATTAAACGTAATTTTGAAAGTAAGACAGGCTGATAGGGAAGGCTCTTTCTCTGTTGCATGCTTGATATGCATGTACCTATGAGAAGCAGTCAGTATAGGACCTGGAGGGCTCACAGGACATGAAGATAACCTGTTGACTTACAGGATTGACTCTATGCAATTTTTTTTCAGATTTTTGTCCATTGATTTATAGTTTCTGTTAACAAACTACCTCAGTTGCTGTGAATGCAAGATTGAAAATGCACTTTGAGGTTTGCAGCAGGAAATTTCTTCCAAATTCTATATATCTGCTTTGAAGAGTATGCAAGAGATTTATTTAATACTTATTAACAGCGCAGGGGAAATGCTACTGTGATTTGTTTCTGATTCTTACATTGAGCTACTCAACTCATTTTTAGCGTGTTTCTCTGTTAAATATCTAAAGATCCTGGTAGTTTTGTATGATATAAAAGTTTATCTTTTAAATATTTTAAAAATTTCCCTTGGTGATGTAAATAAATGTGGCAAACAGAAGGGAAATATCAAGTACAATTTATACACGAAAGAAAGCACTGAAAAAACTAGGCATCTGGATCACCTGTTTGCTTCTTTAAGTCTTAAAACAACTTCATGAATCTAGCAGTGGAAAAATATAAACTTGAAATGCCACACTTTTACCTTGAAAGAATTTATTCCAAGATTGAAATGCAGAAAACGTTAGGACTTTGACAAATGTCGAAGTCATATAGCAAATTACCATAGTTTTAGAGAACTTTTTTTAAAGGTCAGAAAAATTCTTGTAAAGGACAGTATTTTCTCTGCAAAGGAAAATGCAGCCAAAGTTATTACCTATTACTATTTCTATCTATTCTCTCTGCCTTGTATTTTTTTGAAATAAATCAGAAAATAATTGTGAAGTCTCTGTTCTCATGCGGTGGTAAGTCTGTGGGCAAATGGCTTTTTGATGACTATTGCACTCTATTGTTGTTTTGCATTTAATTTACGCTGGTTTATGTAGCATCTGGGAATGCAAGGCGCCCCCAAAATAAATAAGAGATTGTTCCTGCATGGCTCATGGAAGAAAAATGTTCTATAAATAGTTAAAACGATACATAAGCATTACAGGATTACCAAAAAAAAGGAAGAAAAAAATTACAGAAGAAATGGTGAAAAAAATTAACTGACAATAAATAATATTAGAACAATATTATTTTAATATTTTTATTTAAATATAGTTTTATGTCAATTTCTTGGGGAGAAAATGATTTAGTCCATTGATGGCCACATGTATTTAGTTCAATGGTTCTGATAATTCTTCCTTGAACCACATCCTAGTCTGACTAGGGTATCATTCTGTCTAGTGTTATATTTTTTTCTAGAAAGAATATAATATATTTTAGGGATTCTGAAACACTCTGAAGGATTTTTGTATAACTAGTCTGGATGAAGAACTTCAGGAAGCATTTCCTCACTGTGAGGGTGACAGAGCACTGGAACAGGCTGCCCAGAGAGATTGTGGAGTCTCCTCCTTTGGAGATCTTTAAAACCCGCCTGGATGCAGCTCTGAGACATGTGCTCTAAGTGACCCTGCGTGTGCAGGGGGGTTGGACTAGATGAGTTCTAAGGTCCCTTCCAACCTTACACATTCTATGATTCTATGATTCTGTGATTCCTTTGCATCTACTTTGCTTCCTAGAGGGGAAATAATATTATATATATAGTAGGAGTGTATTTCAACAATATGGATCACAGACTACATAAATAAAAAATCAACTTTTGCATCCAGAACTTCAGTGAGTAGTTCTCCATATCTTTTTCTTGGATAATACAGATGCCTCTAGTAAAAGTGTATATGTCATATGTGAATCATATAATTCAGCTCTCATTAACTGAAAAGACAGTTCCTTTTCTATAAGTTAAGCAATACCACCCACTGAAATAATTTTATCTCTTTCTCCGGTGGTATACAAATTACTTTCTTTTTTAAAAAAGCCACAAATTAAAAAAAAAAAAACCTCACTCGCATTTTTCTGCAATGAGCCCTATGCTGCTTAAACTATCCTGCATCTCCTAAAGTTTCAGCTCAGGAACTGATCAGCTGGCAGCTTTCATACTGCATGCTGTGTTAAACACAGTATTTCAGCTTTTTAATTAAAAAGCCTCACACTCAAAGTTTAGAGTTACAGGTTCCAGCTGGAGCTGAGACTGTTTTCTGGAACTCAGCATTCTTGGTGCTAGAAGCTGTTATTATGATAGGGGAAATTGAATCTACAAAGCAAAAAGCATATAAGGGCTGAGCATTGTCTAGTGCTTATTCACTGATTCATAACTAAGTGCCTGAATTAAATAATATTGGTTGGTTTATAGTCTGTCTTTCCCAGCAGCTTTCCTCTAAAACACTTCTTGCAGTGTTTTGGGATGAATTAAAGTTAGGAGGAAATGTGAAAATAAAAGCAAAAACAACCAAGATGTCGTGGCTGATTTGTCTTTCAATGAAATGTCATTTCTTTCTCTCATATGGCATATATTTTTCAATTGCTTTTGTGTTAAAAGTATCTAAATCCGATGCATCTGAGACTTGAAACTTAATATTTCATTACTCGACTCAGACAAACATGGATAATGGAAAGCTATTTGTTTTATATATTATTTAATAAACTTCTTTTATTCTCATTGCTTACTATTCATCACAAGCTAAGGCTGGGATCTTGCAAACCCACATTTCAGTGTAAGTTGTGAATCTGAAAGCCTGCATGACTGAAAGTGCAGATACTTTATATGCAGTGGATCACTGCTGTGTGTTTAAAATCTGAGAGATATCATACATACAGATGTAGTAGATTCTACTGTTTTGATTTAATAAAATATCTTGTAAAATATGGGCCCAAATACACTTCTGGGCTATGCTAGAAGGTAGCCGTCTGCCTCATTCTCAAGTCTATGAGTGTTATGTGTGTGAATACTTCACGTTTATGGATAAAAAAATAAACATTATGCAGTCTGTCAAATAGAATGCTTTTCACCTGAAAGTCTGAATGTAGAGTCTTCAATCTCTCTCTATGATAAAATTAAATAAAACCAGGGACAAAAACAAAAAACACCATCTAACATGCTCATCTAGACTGGAAGGATGAGGTTAACTGATGGACAGCTTTTCTCGTCGGTCCCAAGGACTCTTTGAAAACAGTACAAAAAACTATCAGGGAATTATAAATCAGGCTCTTCTGTGTCTGTGAAAACCTTCTGCTCTTGCTTTCTATGGGATCATTTCCTATCAGTGCATGGATTTACAGAGCTGACATCAGTCGTACTGAAAGGTACCAAACACTCATCCCTAGTGCTTTGATAGGAGAGTGGGCAGTGGACTCCAAGCTGAAATTCTTTGCAAGAAGGGAGTGAAGGCAGCTCCACCAACATCAGAAATGAATCAAAGAAACAGTGCTTAGGAAGGGAATACATCTTCAGTAGATTCAAGGATAGTATGGAATATAACAGAATGAGAAAATATTTAAATGTCAAATCAAGTTATTTGGAAAATAAAAGCACTAGTCATTTTTTTTCTGTCTCCTACTGTTCCTTTCAATCATTCTTGTGCCTAGTGTAACTGATTTTTACTGCTACGACTTGAAAAGAGAGTGGTGATCAGACATAATCTCTAAAATTTACCTAAATAATTTTATTTCAATACAATTTCCAAATGGAAGTAACAGGAGCTATAAATTTGTCTCACTACTTTTTTTCTTTTTCTGCAAAATTAGAATTTACTCTTAGAATCATTTGTGTTGTTACAGAGACAACTGTGGACATATAATTTACCTGCATCAATAGGTCCAATGGAAATAGACATATTTTTAAAAGAATAACAATCTGCGCTGCAGCTAATATCCTATTTAAAAAGCTAATATTTTATTAAAAGTTAATATTTTGTTTTCTAATATTTGCATTTGTGCAGAATGTCACAGATCTACTTATGTAGGCTCAATCTCCTGACTGTGGTAGCATTTCAGTACATTAGCTCTGAGCCCCAAGTCAGCAGGGAAATGTAGAGAAAGTAGGACAAAGCAGTGTAACAGATTTGTAAAGATATGCCTTTATGGCAATATGAGTATCTTTTGACTTGTCAAATTATATGCCATGTTTGTTTTGTGCGTTGAAATACACAGAATATTTGTACTAGCCATACTGTAATTCCCCATATCCATTTTTCTTTATTGAAATCAACAAAACAATTTCTATTATCAACCACAAAAACATTATGTTTTTAGTGTTATCCAAAAAAATCCAGCTTTTGGAACCTCAAGAATGAAAGTATTTTTTTCTCCTATGAAAAGCTATTTAATTAGATTGCAACACATTTTTTCAGCCACTGTGTGGTGCTGCATGAGGCTACAAATACAGAGCAGGAATGCACATGTCATTTGAAAACCGTATTTGTAGTGCAGTCTTCTGGACACAACCATAAGAAGTGGGAGCTATTTCTCTGATACATAAGACGATTCCTGAAGTTGAAGGCATTTATTTTACATTGCGTTCTGTAACTGATCCCTTTTTTTATATTCCTCCACTACATGGTCTATTTTCAGTGAAAAAATTAGTGATAGGTGTCTGTGGAAACCTCTATAATCCTCATTTTTTACAGTCACATTAAAAGGTTATCAATAACCAAACAAAATAAGAAATCTTGATAGAACAACCCCCTAAATCATTCCTATATTTTAATTTACAGCTAAAGAAAAAAAAGATATAATAAAGTCTTTTTCCTAGGCTTCACTTCCACTACCCTTAGACTCTTTAAAATTGTGGGAGAAGTTATTAATTTTTAACCAAAATAACAGCTCTCATGGGACAAAGGCAAGATGTGCTCCCTCCAAATAAGTTATTTCTTTTTGGGAATTAATATATATTTTTTTTCTGTTTCTTTCTGTATAAACACTGTCACAGTAAAAGCTTGTAGATTTGTTGAACTTAGCATTCACTTGCATTTTCCTTTTTTTTCCCTTTTCCTCTGAATATGACATGCCTAAAAGCAAATAGTGCATAATTTAGAATATAAAAATTCAAACATCTTTCTTGACACTTCGTTTTCTTGCTACTCTACACTACTTCATATATTATTATTGCATTGTCATGCTTATTTGCCTCTTTCAAAGTGCAACAGATCTACAAGCTTTTATTGTGAAAACGCCAAGTCTTTTGTATTTATAGATAGAAACAGCCACAAATCCCTTAAAAATCTTTTTCAACATTTTCCTCATTTCCCAAGGTACTATTGCTTTAAAGAATATTTGTATGTAAGCATGTAAACATCTACTTTTATTAGACAAGCTTTTTGGTTTTAATGAATAATACTGATGATTTTATTGTTATTGTGTTTGCTTAGATTCTTTGTCTTTATATCTCATTTAATTTATCTTTTATTTATTTCAAAAAAAAAATAACTTGATAACGTCACACTTGCATTAAAAAAGAAAGGTGTATTTGGTTTTATCTGATCATACTTCAAAGTAAAAAAAAGTCAACTTTCAAAACTCAGTCACAACTTATCATTTTCCCCATTATGTGTATTTCTTGGGTTTTTTTTTGGTGTTTATATAGGACTACTCATAAGCATACTCATATAGTTTATACAGGAATACTCATCAAAACACTTATGCTTTCTAAGGATATGAAATCTATTTATTCTGTAAGTCTGTACTCCCTGTTGAGGCTGATTAAATTGCACTCTAGCAATATAATTTTAAGGAGGAATAGATAAAAAGAACACCAGCAACTATTCTATTCTTATTATGAATGCATAGAACAATCTCTATTTTTTCTTTTACATAAATTCTTACATTCTACCAGTGCACTTTTGCAAGTCTATAAATTTTAACAACTTCTTTTCCAGTACCCCTGACAAAAATAAAAGTATTGTCTCCAGTTTGAACACATAAAATTATCAGGGAGTAGAATAAAATGAAGAATAAGATGCTTGCTAGTGTTTTACAATTTTGAAAATATGAACATGTTTTTTGAAATTGCTGATTAAATATTCTTATTTATGTAACATATATTTATGTTTGGCTAGGAATGCGAAGAATATAGCCACTACAAAACTACTAAATTCCTGAAGAATTATGTTTGTCTAAGTTACAAAATTAACTACAAAATAAAGATAGAAATGTCTAAAGAAAGAAAATGAAAAAAGAGAATTGTAAATTGTAAATTGTAAATCATAACTTATTTTAATATTGAAAAGTAAGAAAATCTCTAGTTTTTCAAATAATAGTTATCTCCTTACTTTTGTTGTTCTTTGCTTATGTGATTTTTTAATCAGTTTTGGTTTGTCTTGGCATAGTCTTTTTGTAACTTAATGTTGAAAAAGGCAAAAATTATGTTTTATTAAGGATTTAATTTCATAATCTATTTGAATAAACATTGAAGCTATTTCAGGTAGTGAGTAGTAGTTACAAAAACGATAGGAGGAAGTTAATTATGGGCATAAGAAAAAAAACTTAAAAAATAATGTTACACAACCAGCTTCTGTGCCACCGTACTGTTGCTTTTTTTTTTTTCTTTTCACTCTAGACCTCTTCTTCTGATACTTGGGTTCATTGCCTGCTTGCCTGCCTGCCTGCCTGCCTGTCTTTCATATAGAAATGCATAAAAATGTATTCAGAATTCATTCAGAAGTCCTACAGAATGATAATCAGTTCTAACTTCCTGCTTAGGCTTCTAATACTATAAGAAGGCATTCCAATGGCAGATTTTAGCACAAGCCAGTAGAAACTCCCCATTTGTGAAAAATTGTACTTCTGAATATGGATATGGATGCTTAAGTTTACATAATCAAATTGGAATCCATGCTTCATATTGACTGTGAAATGATTCCAGTGTTTATTGTTTGATCTCATTTTTTACTTGAAACACTAGTATCTAACCTAGATTTTCAATAGTTTATATTGAGTAATTATTATTTTGGTTTAGAAAATATAATAGTGACTAGGACAAATGCCGTGTTTTTCTGCACCAAGTTATGAATTTGCATCATAAAAACTGTGTTGACCCATTCATTAATTCATAAAAAATGCTCAAGATGTTGTATTAAGAAAATTATTTTTAATGATATCTTGTGTCCTCTTCTGTTACTATATTTGGAAAATATGTTAGCTATGAACCTATCATAAAGATACTCGCACTGTTAGTGATACCCATTAGTTGATGAGTGCTTTGTCACCTTGGAAATACCATTACTAGCCCTCTGGGAAAGGTTTAAATAAATCTGTCCAAATGATAACAAAAAAATGGACTTTAATATTGAACCTGGCCATACTAATATATGTTGAAGTAGTGTAGGCAGTGGAACTTTGAAAAAACGCATCAAAGAGGAAGCTCTTTGCACATCCTGAAACACTTAGATAATCACACAGAAAATACATGCTAATGGAGGATCCTTAAAAACTGATGGTGAAGATAAATGAAATAAAGTAAAATTAACCAAAGTTTCAAGTTAATATTAATAGAGACAGTTTGGCTTTTTATTTTTGTTATTCATACATTCTGTTTTCAATAACAGTGATTGAGGCAATTTTATCTGAAGCATTGCCTGGCCCAATAGGTGTCACATTAGATATATGTTACTCCATTATCTCTGCATACTATTCTGAATCACAAGGACTGTGACAGTCACAAGTGAGGAGGAATAAATAAAGGATTTCTCCTTCCAGTTTTGAAGCTATGCTTTTACCATTAAGAAAAATCAGTAAATGGATTGACTGCATTCAGCAGGGAGTATTCCAATTTCTCATAATGTATCTAATGCATATCATTACGAAAGTAATCACATCATTAACAAGAAGGCCCTTTCCTTCCAATTTGCTTGCTTAGGCATAAACTTAAAATTATTTTAAACAATCTTTTCCCTTCTTCAAATTTTTTTGCAAATTGTATCTCTTCCCAATTTCCTTATTAGCTGTTAAAACTGCTCAGTCTATATGAATTCCAAACAAGTCTCTTCTTTATCACTTTTGTTTTATTCACGTGTCTAAACAAAAACTGCCAATAAAAGCTTGAAATATATTTTTTCTTTTTCATGTTGTGTCATAATGTCATTGTATCCTAGATACATTATCATACATGATACCATGAAATAGCTGAAACACAGTATATCCTTCATTCTTTCAGACTCCATGATGCCCAAAGGATTAAAAGTGAACAAAACTTTCAGAAATGTCTGATGATAACTAGTCAGACAGGGAAGAAAAATATGTGTACTGTCACACACATGAGGATGGACACAAGAAATTAAAATGGAAACTTAAAAAAGAGAGAATTCTTGAATTTGCAGAAGTAACAAGAGCTTGTGAAATCCTGAGTTATGCAATCAAAATAGGACTATCCATATAAGTGGAAAATGTGGTTAGTATCCAGTTGGAAGCTATCTTTGGTATGTTTGTCCAAATTTTAGGAAGTTTTATGCTTGTGAATAAATCATTAATAGTAGCAATCTAAGAGCATGCAATGAGAAATAGGGAGCACTGCCAATATTTCTTTATAAATCAGGCATGAAAATTTGCCTCATGAGAACTTCAGCCCTGTCACTTAACAGAGATGCAAATTTTGTCAAACAAGTCAAAAAATGAAAATGCTTTCATAGTCATCACACCTGTAATATTTGGGAAAAGGAATCCAACTTGAATGCTCTCAATATATTCTACATTTGACTCAATTATCTTAAAGTTGAACTGCAAAAGAGAGTTGATAGTAGAGGAAAGCTCAGAAACATGTTGAGCAATATCTTAAGGTGTGCATGGTCATTTAGGATCCAATATTTTTTAAATAAACATTTACTTTTTTTTTTCTTCTTGTGATGTGATTATTCAAATTCAAAATTCAAAACATTTTTGAAGTACCTATTTCTATCACAAATACTGATAGAGTTGCATAAGAAGCATGTATGATAATCCCACCATATCTCAGAGAATCATCGAATCACAGAAAGCTTAAGGTTGGAAGGGACCTTAGAGGTCATCTAGTCCAACCCCCCTGCACACGCAGGGTCACCTAGAACACATGGC